>QANY01011938.1:417108-525639 GCA_003255025.1 Datisca glomerata | reverse complement strand
CCCCCCCCCCCCCCCCCAAAAAAAAAAATTCAAACTTTTCTTTTTTATGTAAATAATTTAAGTGCTAGGATATAGAATCGGCAATTGATGTCTTTATGAAATTCCCTTTTGGAATCACTGGATGAGAAGAATTGGGTTGGGGGAAACATATCTGCAAAATATTTACGAGAGTATGCAAATACGAATTTGCTTCAGCAAGTATTCGTCTTATATTTTTTTCTCTTTTGCTTTTTAATTTATCTCGTCATTATATTATTTTAACATTCATTTATAAGTTACTGTCTTATGATTTATTAAAATGATTTGACAATTTAAGTTATGAATAATTATCATTATTATTTCTTTGTTTGGTTAAGGTGAATGAGATGTTATATATTGATTAATTATTCCAATTTTACCCTATCATGGTAAATATTCGTCATTCTATTTTATTCTAGTCGTGTTTATTTTTTGTCATCATGGTAAATATTGTTTTCTATTACTAGAAATAAAATTCAAACCAGATATCGATTTAGACAGACAAGCAGGCTATCGATCATTTTTGAAAAAGAATAAAAGAAAAGAAAACCAAGATATTGATCATTTTATAGCCGGAAGTTTGTTAATGAGAGTTTTACTGGTATTGCAATTTGGATTAAATGGAGATAATATCTTACTATGATTTCTTATAACCTAATTTCCTCTTATATATAGTTATAAATATATCTTTCATTCATGATGTAAATTTTCTAGATATAAGTACTCATAAAATCAAGTGTAAAATCACATTTTGATCCTATTGTATTTAAAGGTTATAGTGTCATTCCCTTACTAACAATCAATTGTGAAATAAATAGGTGAGATCATTCAAAATTGTATAAGAAATAGTAAAAGTGGAGAGAAACTAACACTCGAGTACAAATTATTAGTAGTAATGATGGAATCCGGACACATGTTTTTTCTCATAAAAAAATATCATTTCGACCAAAGATATAATGTGCAGTGATATTCGACTTTATAGCTCAAAATGTTAGGTTTAAATTAATCAAGGATCTCTCATAGAAATCATTAATTTAAATATAGAGTGTACTTGAGAATAGATTCATCATTTGAGATATTCAACTTTCCTGTGAGATAAAACCTTAGAGAGCACCATATATTCTGACGGCTATGAATACTTGACTTGTTCAATCTACAAACCTGATTTTCTTATCCTTGAATGATAAAATATTCTGATTGAACCATGTAAATCTCTTCATCAGGATCCCCATTAAGAAAATTTGTCTTCACATCCATTTGATGCAACTTAAGATTGAAGTGTGCAACAATGGCAAGAATAACTCTTAATGAGTCATTCGACGACACTAGAGAAAAAGTCTTTGAAAAATCTACACCAGGCTTCTGCTTAAAACCTTTAGCTACTAGTCTTGCTTTATACCTCTCGACATTTCCTTGTGAATCCTTCTTAGTTTTAAAAACTCATTTGCATTCAATTGTCTTTCGTCCATCTGGTAGATCAGCGAGTTCCCATACATTATTAATATGCATTGACTTCATTTCATCTTTCATGGCTTCTAATCATTTTCAGACTCTTGACTTTCTGTGGCCTGAGAAAAGGAAATATGATCCTCATGTTTAGTTACGTCAACCTCACTAACATACACTTCAAAATCCCTCGGTATAGTAGGTCGACGAGCTCGAGTTGACCTTCTAAGGGGTAAAGGCTCAAAAACTAGGTCAGAAGTAGATGCGGGATGCAAATTGCGTGGATTAGAAACTGAAGCAGGCAATACTTGAGAATCAACTGGTAGGAGTGCAAGATCCAAAATAGAAACACCATTTCGTATGAAAGAAGAATGTGAGAATGTACTAGACTTATATGAATCAGGTGGTGAAAGTTGTTGTTCTTACGGTGATCTAGACTTCCACTAGAATCATCATTCTCAATAAACTTTGCATGAGAAGATTCAATAACTTCCAGGTACCTGGAAGGACAATAAAATCTATAACCCTTTGATATATCTGGATACTGAATAAAATAACAAGTGACAGTACGCAAGTCAAGTTTCTTTATGTCTGGATTATCGATTTTTACTTCTGCAACACATCCCCAAACATGCTGATGCCTAAAAGATATGTGACAAGAGATTTGTTCAGGAGAATCAGGATTGGTGTATTGAGGCACAATCTCTTGTTCTTTAAGATATGTGATAAAATGAACATGATTCACACCTGCATTATCCATTCTCCCATAGTATTCTCCACCTATGTCAGACCTCACAGCTATAATCTTTCATTCTAGTTGTTTTTCAACCTCAGCTTAATAGATTTTACAAATATCAAGAGCTTCAGACGTATTATAAATAAGATACACATAACCATACCTTGAAAAATCAACAATGAAGCTAATGAAATATCTTTGACCACCTGGAGCAACAACGTGAAAAGGACCATAAATGTCTGTATGAACAAGATCCAAGAGGTCTACAGCTTGAGTAGCCTCCTAATTTCTTTTCTTATTCATCTTCCCCTTCACACAAAAATTGAAGTCTGAAAAATCTAAGGGCTCAATGATTCCATCCCTGACCAAGCATTCTAATTTTCTTTTAGAAATATGCCACATCCTCCTATGCCACAACATTGACGAATATTCTTTGATAGAAACACGTTTGACTTTAGATAGAGTAGAATCCGTAGAAAAATAAGAAGCGAGAATATAAAAATCATCACCTAATAACTTATATAGGCCATCAATCAAGACACCATGTCCAACCAAGTTGTCATTATAATGAATAGTAGCATGTCCATCACCAAAAGAAACATGAAAGCCAGAAGCATCAAGTTTTGAACCGAAAATCAAATTCCGCCTAAAAGTTGGAACATAAAAAATATTATGCAATTCTAAAACAAAACTAGTAATGAACAATAGCTTCTACTTGAACTTGACTTTCATCGCCTAAGAACAAATGATCCTCATCCTTGGGTTTTCTCTGGCTGTGAAGGCCTTGTAATGAACAAGATATATGAACAGATGTAGCAGAATCAATCCACCAAGTATTGGCACATTAACTAAGTTCGATTCAAAAATCATCATTGCAGTTCTAATGCCCTTCAACCGCTCCTCCTCAGCTACACATAAAGCTAGGAGCTGGTTAATATCTCGCTTAGTGTCTTGTGAATTATAATTCACTCTCAAAGTTTCAAAATACTTAGGAAGAGAAAATCACCATATGGATCAGAAGTTCATCATCAAAAGAAATTCCTTGTTCCCTAAGTCCATTTGCAAGTCTGCGCATTTTGTAAATATATTCTCTCACTAAGCCAACACCATCATAATTAGCTTTCATAAGCTTTGAAAGATAATGATACTGCAATTGCTTCTTGGTACCACAAATTGAGACTTAATCAAATCAAGAAGTTCTCTAGCAGTGTCCTTAACTAGAATGTCACTCTGAATAGCATCACTAATAAAAGCGTTAATCAATCTAATAGCCATGGTATTTGCTTTAGTCCATTTCTTATAAAGCTTGTCTACACTTGATGATTCAGCTGTAGGAGCAGAGGGTCTTTCTTCAAAAAGAACAAATTCATAATCCAATAAGGCCAACATTATGTTAATCCATGATTTCCAGGCTGAATAGTTTGAATCATTTAATGGTTCAGTATCTATCAGTTGTCTTTGAATAGCGGAAGCATCCATTGCTGCAGGCATGTTATTTCACATAACATTACATGAATGTGATAATACCACAACATTGTGATTCATGTTTGGGGTTTAAAGTTGAATTATCCAGGACGTTTTACTTAACTTAATTATAACTTTCTACCCTGTGGGAACAAGTAACATACTTATTAAAACCATCTTTAAGTAGAATTTAATATTTATGTCACCTCCAAAATTTGTGATAAAGTCACACATAGACCTAGTTGATTATACTTGAATTATAATCACATAATTTACTACCTTTAAACAAGAAAACTATATAGTTCTAACTTAACCATTCTCAACTATTCTACTCACTCGTCTCACATCAAGAAACTGGTCATCTTTAGGCGGAACAAATCTCTCAATGTGAGTGAATGCACTGTGAGACCTTAATAAAACTCACGTTTTAACATTTCAAAATCGATAACCTCCATAAGTGTCACCTTTAGACAAACGCCAGTTCACTTTAATTATCACTTCAAAACGATCACTTTACCGGTTTTCCTAAACTCCAAGGAAAAACCTAACTCTAAGAATTTTATTTCTCATATTTATGCATTTGCTCGAAGACGTATATAACATAAGACACATGCAATTTTAAAGTAAAAACATAAAGTTAAATTGAGAACTAAGAGTCATAACCATGAATCACAATACAGAGGAATTGAAAAAGTTTCATCAAACTCAAGATCATGTTTGGAGAAATTGCAATTTGTTTAACTCAATTCGGTCTCCCCATTTTTTTTAAATTAGTTCAGAAAACTACAGGTTCTTTGAAAACAAATTAGCCAAACTAAAAGAAATATTCACATGTATCTTTCTGCCCATTAACATAATGGGATCTCTTCAAATTTTTTTAAATCAAAAGAAAAAAAATAGAAGCTATTCTTTAGCTCAAAGGAAATTTGTCAAATAAACATACACTTAAAAAAGTTGCCGACTGAAATTTAGTTTGCCGATTAACTCAATTCGGCTCTTCAAAATGTGTTGCAGACTGAAATTTGGTTTGCCGATTAAGGTTTGAGACACGATTCAATAGGGAGGAGGAAATCCGAAGTAAACATCATTTTAAACCCTGCTTTGATTTCTACAAAAAAAAAATCATAAATCTTATTCTGATACCAATTGTTAAGTTTAAATCGATCAGAGAATCTCATATAAATCATCAGGCGATTATGAATAATTGATGAGATACTGCAGAATATAACAAATATATATCATAGCTTTAGGGAACGACTTCTTTTCAATTAGAATACATAATCATCTCTTCCCATCATAGAGGATTAGATATGAACGGTTGATATTAAATTTCGTAAGTTGGAAACCACAATCCAACGGTATTGTATATTCAATTAGATCACAAAATTGATATATACATTTAACTCATCAAATAGTGATAATTACATTGCAATCTCAATTAAAAAAAATTAGTACAAAGACCAAAAATAATAAATTTTATTTTTAATAAAAGAAAATTTTCCAACACAAAAAACTTAAAATATGTACCACATCTAACCAGTATCTTTGTTTAAACAACAAGTGTGAAGTAATACTTGTCCAGAATCCACCCCTTATTTCGTCAAAGAGAATGGGTAAAAAACACCCGATTGGGGCATACCTTAGGGCAACAAAATCACAAACTAGGGAATGAGATGAAATCAGTAGATGCACCAGGACATCCCAGTTAGGTTGACACCTCATTAGCATTCTCATCATATAACCTAGACCAACCAAAGACAAGAAAAAAGGACTGGAAGGGACACCACAGGCGGAGCCTCAACTAGCAAAGCAGATAAATCGAAAAGAAAAAAGACAAATCCTCTTACTAGCCTCGTTAAAACCGTTTCTGGCAAACACCACCAAATGGAAAAATCCAGAAAAAAAGAGTACTAGTCCAAAACGAGGATTAAAACCCAAGGAAATAAAAGGCAGACCTAAAACTATCATCTGAAACCTTTAAAACAATATCACCCGATAACTTAATACTCGTCGTAGCACAATCATGAGCAGCACGATTAACAACCCTATGGAAATGGTCAAACGCGACCCTAGTGAACCCATTAGAGAGATGGATAATGTCAGAAATAATAGGACCAATGTCTCGCGAACTGAAATTAATGTTATTAACATCATTGATTAAGCACGATGAATCAGAGAAGATACTCATATTAACATTACCCGTGAGCATAACAGATTGATCAATAGCCCAGCCAAAAGCCAAAGCTTCAGCAGTAAGAACATTAGGAACCAATTCTTTTCTTCTCATACCAGCAGAAAATTTTTTACCTCCTGGATCCCATAAACACCAACCAAACTCCGCCAAGCAATTAGTATCATCCCACGCAGCATCAGAGAATAACCGTCAGGAAGGGGGGAACTCACCTGCGGAGAAGGGCGGCCAAATTGTATATCGACAATATCATCAGTCATGGTTGAATAAAAGCTATGAAGATGTTTTTGTAGTCTTGCCAATGCCTCCATAGGGTTGAAAACGTCCCCTTTAAAACACGCACTATTCTTCACTTCCAAATACGCCAAAAGTCGAACTTGAACCAACTCATAAGGTTGTCCTGGTCACCCAAGTTTCAAATCTTGACCTCAATCAAGTTCTAAAAATTCATGAAAGACTGCATCGGGAGCTTACTCGAATCGAAGTTGATGGGGGGAGATAAACCAAAACCTGAAAGCAACTTGACACTTAAAAAAGATCTGGGTTAGAGTTTCCTCATCCTCTCCACAAGTATTGCATTTATTATCAATATTCATGACTCTCCTAACAGGATTAGCTTTGGAAGCAAGGAAGTTATTAAAGCATCTCCAAAACAATCTTTAATTTTAGGAGACACTCTGAGACGTCAAACCTCCTTCCAAATATGCTTATTGACCAAGCTCGAACTAGATTCACCTTTCCCTTTCTTATTACCAAAGCCGTTATTCTAGAGGAAGCAAGCTACACGATATCTAGATTTGACGGCATATTTACCAGACGGAATCCACCCTTACTAACATCTTTGTTTTGCTCATTTGGACCCACGTGTTACATGTGTATACATAATTTTCCATGTACGCACATAAGGTGACACAATAGTAATTTATTCGAAATTTACATAAGGATGTTAATAGAATGACTAAATTAAAATATTAACTAAAGTTGGATGACGAAATCATAATTTTTTAAAATATGATAGTCAAATTAAAAATAGTCAAACTAGTAATTTCGTCAAAAAAAATATTAACTTTAAACTTCTAACAGGTAGATTCGCGCTGAAAAACTACAATCGAAACACACGATCACAGTAAACCCTTATTCCCAATTTCCTCTGCCACTCTCTCTCTTTCTCGCCCTACCCCGTTCTTATTCTTCTATTAACTTCAAGGGTTTTTTGTTAAAGTAGACCTCTATACTAACCATTTTGTAGAATTAGACCCTTACACTAATTTTTGCTTACCCTGGCCCTTGGCTCACCTTCAATTCAAAATCAGCTTGTGAAGTTACCAAAAAGCTCATTCACAAATTCCAAATAATGGCTTGAAAAAAAGTGATGATTACACATTTTCATTGCATGAAACTCCACCCATTCGTGCACCTCGCTTGTGTTTCTCTCCTTTTTCTCTTACTGTTACTATATATATCTCTCTCTCAAAGTCACAACATCTCTCTCACTGTAAATCCTTGAGTCTTTGTCTTTCACAACAAGAAAAAATAACAAGGTAAGTTTTCGGGTTCTTGAGTTTTTATTATAGACTATGAGGTATTTTTTCTGGATTTTTGAAGTGTTTTTTCTAGGTTTCTGAGGGGGGGGGTTTCTGGGTTTCTAGATTTTTGTGTTTCTATTTTTTGTGGATGTCTGAATCACAATAAGGTTATTTTTTTGTTTTTAATATTTTTTCTGAGTTTCTAAGTGTTTTTTCTCTCCTTTGTTTCTAAGTATTTTTTTCTGGGTTTCGGAGGTTCTGGTCTTGGTGGGTGTCTATTTTCTGGGTTACATGAAGGTCGTGTAAGCCTCGTGTAGGTTACATGGGGACTACACGAGGGTTGTGTAAGCCTCATGCAGGCGACACGAGGACTACACGAGGGTCCTGTAAGCCACGTGTAGGCTACACGAGGGTTGTGTAAATCTCGTGTAGTCTACACGAGGATTGTGTACCCCTAGTGTAGTCTGCACGAGGATTGTGTACCCATCGTGCAGTCTATACGAGGCTTACACGAGGATCGTGTACCCCTCGTGCAGTCTACAGGATGACTACACGAGGATCGTGTACCCCTCGTGCAGTCTACACGAGGATCGTGTACCCCTCCTATAGTCTACACGAGAATCGTGTACCCCTCGTGTATACACGAGGATCGTGTACCACTCGTGTATACACGAGGATCGTGTACCCCTCGCGTAGTGTACACGACGACGAGCATCGTATATATTTCCTGACCTTATGTTTGCCTTAAATATTCTACAAGTTATGGCTTCATCAAAGATGTAACTAAGATACGTCTATGATGTTAACAAAATTCCAAAAGCAAGGATCAATGCAAAGTCCTATACCCACTGCATACAGGTTATTAAGACCAAGCTGACAGCTCATCAACTCTCCCTATTTAGGGAGACATGCTTTGGCCATTTCCTTGATCTCCCAGCCCTGAAATTTTCAGCAACTGTCTGCCACTAGGTGCTGGCTAGGGAAGTCAAATATGTCAACGACACTCCATCTAAGGAGGAAATCTGACTTCTTGTCAATAAGGAACCACTGTGCTTTTCAAGAATGAGTTCTCATTGATGACCGGACTAAAGTTCAATGAAGACCAGCCAGGATGAGAAGAAGTGTAACGCCACAATCCCCGAGGGTTAAAAATACGTGTAATTTCATAATTTTGAAATCTCCAATTCGAAATAAACCCTAATTTTGAGAAAATTCCTAAATTGAAAATTCTTAATTTACCCATGATGGAAAACCCATGACCTTAAATAGCGGAAGCATTAAACTTATCCATGATCGAAATCTTAATCAATAAATAGCGGAATCGATAAAGTGTCTTAAATGCATAATTAATAAAACCTCGAAGAACTGAATTAAATTCTGAAATAAAGTCAAAACTTGAAATCCATAATTCATGAAACTTTCACTCATCATAATTCGTAGAAAATCATAACGTAAAATAAACTACTTAAATAACCAAGTTTAATAAAAATCATTTTCCTAAGTTTTAAATCAAATCATAAACTGAAAACATAAATTCCTCTGATCTAACAGGCTATGGCAGTCTCCCACTCATGTTGCTTGCCATCACCACCTGCATCATAAATAACTATGGGGGAATGAGTATTTTGAAATACTCAGTAAGCAAACTCACATAATAACATGCATCCATATGTCATAAATGCAATCATGACATAGCATAACTGAACTTGACATATATCATAAATGAAATAAAATAACGTACTTGATCATGACATGGCTTAACATAATACTCAGATAACACGTGTCTAAAAAAGAATCATTTAACAATCTTAACCATATCTTGGATTGTCATATCCTCTAGTTAACAACCTAATCAGAACTGATCACATGTTAACTGAAATATATCATGATGAATTGGATGACGAAACAGATGGCACACATCAGGCGATGAAACAGATGACACTTAATGGGCGACAGAACAGATGGCACTCATAGGTGATGAAAAATGTGAACAGATGGCACCTGAGTGACGGAAAACCAGACGACACCCAATGAATGATCAAAACATGAACAGTGACACCCTATGTGTGACGAAAGCATGAACAGATGACACATCATTCATTTAACAGAACATAACGTGAACAGTCCTGATTTCTTGTTAACTAAAGGTCATGCTTAAGTTCATATTTTGCTTAATTGCCACTTGAATGAATTAACCCCATAACTTGTAGAATCCAACGTATGACAAATATTAATCATATAATGCATATTGATACCTATAACAGAATCAAACATGATAACATACTACGTAAAATCAGTCATACTCAGACATTTGTCTCATGATAATCACATTAATAACTGAACAGTAATCAACTACTAAAGGGTTAACCAAATATAATAATTATTGAAAAATGCTTGACCAGATAATAAATACATGATACGATTATAATATCAGAATTACATCGTTATATAAGTCAATTTACACAAACATATATATGAACGTAACATGCTTATAGACAATTAAAGTTGATGAGAATAACACATATTACATTTATCACACGTGGGTCACATTACAATGTAAATTCACTTACATAAAGCATATATATTTATTACACATGGGTCACATTACAATATAAATTCACTTACACAAAGCATAAACATTTATAACAATGGGAGTCATATCATCATGTAAGCCCACTTACCTGAAGCGGAAGAATGAACTAAACAATTAATTACCTGAAATCTAAAAAAATATAATCACTAAATTATTTTGAAATAAAAAAATATAAACACATTTTAAATATCATATAAATAGAAAATATAGATTTAATTAAAACAGTGCAAAACGGTCAGAACGAGGTTCAGACCGGGCTGGTTCAGACCAGTCCAGTTCAATTTTATCTGATGGACCGGTTCAGGTCGGTCCGAGTAAACTGAACCAATTCGGTTCGTGATGAACCGGTTCAGGACAGAGCAACTGGGTACAAGACCCAGTTGCAAAATAAGAAAGCGAGAAAACAGGGGGGAAGAGAGAGAGAAAATGAGAAGGATAAAGAAACAAAGAGGGGAAGAAAAATAGTGAGGGAATCTGAGAGGGGAAGAGAGAGAAGGATGTAGAGAGAAGCAGGGAGAGACAGAGATAGAGAGAGAAATAGAGGGCGAGAGAAAGGGAAACAGAGGGAGAGAGAAAAGACCGAGAAAGATGAGAAGAAGAAAGAAATTAGGAGAGAGAAACAGAAGGAGAAAGAGGGAAGGGGAAAGACCGAGAGAGAGCAACCATTAAGAAAGAAAATTAGAGAAGAGATGGAAAACGAAATGGAGGGGAAGAAACAGAGATGAAGATGAAAGAAAGAGAGACCGAAAGAAAGAGACTAAAACAGAGAGGGAGGGAGACGAAGCAAGGACGAGAGAGAGGCAAAACAGAGAGAGAAAGAAATTAAAGAAAGAATGAGAAGAAGATTACCCAATTTCAAAGCTTGTAGCGGCCAAGGTTTAGAGAGAAAGACCAACGAAGGAGAAGAATTGCTGACCTGCAGGGCTGCGCGGGGTGAGAGGCTGCGAGGGGAAGGAGAGAGTTCAAGAACAAAGATTTGGAATATATATACATATATATATATTAGGTTAGGGCTAACTTAGTGTGTATATGCATGTAGTGTGAGTGGTTTTCAATTGAGGGGTGAGATTGCCGAATCAAGGATAAAATATAGGGTTAGGGTGATACTAGGATATACATAAGCATATGGTGTGAGTTAGATAGAGATAAAGGGAGAGATAGAAGCCAAAAAAACTCTTTTTAAATTCAATTTTAAACTAATCATATATAATTAAGATTATTTTACCAAGATTACAAATAATCACTTTTTAAAATCAAATTTTAAAATCATTTTATCTTTTAAATCAATTTTACAAAAATGCTCATTTACGAACGGTCAGGATATTACAAGAAGACTCGTGGCCCCAACAGACTCTCTGATCTGTACTTTCCCAAAGCCCAATCAATAACCAAAATTGAGTTGGAGGAGAAGTTTAAAAACTCTGAATATAAGTCAGATTTTGATGGGTTCAAGATGACTCTGATTTATTTGCCAGAGCATTTTCTGTTAGGGAATGAGTTTGTACCCTAATTGAGAAGAGATGGTTAGTTTTGGTTGACGACCTTGAAGCTTTCAACCAATATCTGAGGGGAGAGCTCTCGTTCTCCAAAACAATGAAATCATTATTACATGTAAAGAATACAAAGGCTATTTTTTGTGATCTTAAAGATCAAGAAAAAAACACAGAAATCCCCTGCCGATGTTCATGGGTATTCACTTAATGGATGTCCATTTGCTTTCAGATACAATTTATTTAATTTCATGTACTAATGTGCTGAATTATTTATGTGTTGAATACTGAATTACTCTATTTTATTTAAATAGGCATGGGTATTTGAAATTATCCCTTTGGTGGGTAGTTTGTATGGTAACCAGGTTTCAACCAAGGTGTCATGGATTCTTAAGTGGTGTCCGACCACGATAGTACCGGTTGAAAATCTTCAAAAAAAAATTCAAAAGAGAATGTATGTTGGTGAATTATGTTGACAAGTTAATTTATATTACTTTCACATATACTAATTTATATTTCTTACGTAGTCATCGTGTAGTCTACGATGACTATACGAGTTCCTGTAACCATCGTGTAGTCTATACGAGATTCGTGTAACCATCGTGTAGTCTACACGATGACTACACGAGGTCCATATAACCGATCTGTAGTCACCTTTTTCTGTTTTGTCTGCTTAATATTGCATATTTTTTTAGTCGACACCTTTTCAATCACCCTTTCCAGTAGAAGATGAGACTAATGAGTAGGAGGAGGCCGTTGGAAAGGAAGAGGAAAAGAAGAAGAGGAAGAGGTCTGAAGAGGCCATTGAAAAAATATAGGAGAAGAAGGTTGTGTCCAAGAAATTCAGTGGACATGAAGATTGGGTGAGGAAATGTTTGATTGGAATGGACCAAAAGATCACTTCAATGGACAATAAGATTTTGTCCATGCAATTAGACAATTCCTTTACAATTTCTCAAATTAAAATTTTGATGGATCATCTGGTAACATCGAGGTCAGATGATTACTTATTTTGTCATCGATTTTCCATGATGATGGCTAGCGATGGAGAGGAGACGGAGATTGAGAAGGAAGTGAAAAAATGAAGAAGGATGAAAAAGAAGAAGAAGAAGAATAGAAGGAACAGAAGTAAGAAGAAGAAAAAGAAAAGGATGAAAAACAAGAAGAAAAATAAGAAGAGAATGACGAAGAAAAGGAAGAAGAGAAATAAGAACAAGAAAACGAAGAAAGAGAAGAAGAAGAAGAAGAAGAAGAAGAAGAAGAAGAAGAAGAAGAAGAAGAAGAAGAAGAAGAAGAAGAAAGTAAGGTGAAAAGAATGAAGATGAAGAAAAATAAATAGAAAATTAAATAGAAGAAAAAACAGAAAAATAAGAAGAAAAATAAGAGAAAACAAAAAAAGAAGAAAAAAAAAGAAAAAAATACACAAAGAAGAAGAAACTGAAAATAAAGAAGGGAATAAGGTGAAGAAAATAAGAATTAGAAGGAATAAAGAGAAATAAATAAAAGAAATAAAAAAGTATAAGAAGTTGAAACTAAAGCAGAAGATTAAGAAGAAACAAAAAAAGAAGAATAAAAGGTTGCATCAATAATATCTGAATTGATGGATTCGGTTCGGTCAACGGAGCAGTCCAGCAATGGAGAAGAAGAAGAGTTCGTCTGCCTTGGTGAACTTGGTAAGAGGAAGATAAAAAGATCTCTGATCCTAGTGTCACCTAATTGGGAAACCGAAAATGTTGAAAAGAAGAAGCAGCGAAGGAAAATAACTGATTTTCTGAATCTGCAATTCCAAATGCAATGAGATATATTTGGTTGTTCCCATCTTTTATTGTTGCAACAAATGATACCTCTTTGTATTTGACTTTTAAGGTGGTTGCGTCCACAGCAATGACAGGCCATATAAAGCTGAAAAATCCACGAACAAAGGGTCCCCATGAAAAAATATTTAAAATGATCATGCTCATCGGTCTCTATCTGTGTTGTTGTCCCTGAAAAACATTTAATATTTCTGTATTAAATCGGTAGAATACATAGTGTGCATAATACGTATACGAGGTCCGTGTAACCATGGTGTAGACTACACGAGGTCCATGTAACCATCATGTAGACTACAATGATGACTACACAAGGTTCGTGTAACCATGGTGTAGAATACACGATGACTATACAAAGTCTGTGTAACCATAGTGTAGACTACACGAGGTCAGTGTAGGCATCGTGTAGACTACATGAGGTCCGTGTAACCATGGTGTAGACTACACGAGGTTCGTGTAACCATCATGTAGACTACATGTGGTCAGTGTAGGTATCGTGTAGACTACATGAGGTCCGTTTAACCATCGTGTAGACTACACGATGGCTACACAAGGCTCGTGTAGTACTCGTGAAGACATTATGATGGCAAAATAAAAAATAAGTGCCTGGATTTTTTATTATAACATGTGACAATATGCTGGGAGCATCCTATAGTTGTCTTCAGGAGACCCTCGAACTAATTCCAATGCATATTCCCTAGCCATCAATACCTTATGGTAACTTAAGTTGACACAAAATCAAGCTAGGCATCTTCAATTATATTTTTTAGCCTATATATACTTCTGACACCCATGTATTTGGACCATATAGAATAACCAATCAAGGAATATGTAGCCTGATGGTGTTCATGTCTCAATACTTCAAATGTGTATGTATGTGTATTGATAAACTTTGTAACTTTCAAGTATCGTTAATTTTTCAATTTCATAACTCGTAACCTCCATTGGCATGTTTTCTCAACATATACAAGTACCAATATTGACTGTTTTGACTTGAAATTCTGAAACTAAAAATTTCTCTGGATGGCCATCATACGAGCAACCTTAAGCAACTAGGCTTTATCATTATACAAATCATCCATATCCATTGTGTCTGATATAACCTGATTCAAATCAGCTTGTTGCTCACTGGACCCAGAACGTTGTTCATTCAAATCAGGTTGTGATGGTAATAGACAAGTGGTCTTGGATTCAAGACTAGTATTCAAGTTTGGAATTATTGTATGGCCGTCTCCAATAATGACTTCATCATGGCCATCTCCACAGATTACATCATCATATGTCCCATGATCAAAATCATCATCATTATCTTCATCAACATCAACATCATCATCCTCGAAAACATTATAATCTTCATGACCAAAAACATCATCATCATGATAGTTTCTTTCAAAATGATCAACACTCTCAAAGCGAGGAATGCTTTCACGTAGAGGTTGTCGTGACATTTGTGTTTCAGGAACCTAACTTTGATAAAACCCTATAGTTTCAGGAACCTGAGATTTTCGTGACGTTGTGGTTTGAGGAACCGAGCTTTGAGATGAAAAAAAAATTTGGCTTGGTACTTACAAATAGTGGGCCTAAGTGATTCTGATCCATTCTCCTTAACAAAGAACTGTAAATCTCTATCCTTTAAAATTTCAGTAGGAGGGTAGGAGACATGGCTTCTATAAAAAAATTTGATGGTCATATCATACTTTGAGAGATCTATTTGGAGTTCTTCATGCAATATGCCCAATATCACGTGATAAGTGCAGTTAGTATATATCTCCAATAATTTGGTCTCCTCTCCACTAAAAGACCATGTTGTATCATTTTTCAGCTAATCTCCACCATGGATTACAAAAATTCAAACTTCAGACATATCTGTATATACATCAATGAAGGAAGTCAATACAAGAAGAATACATAATGAAATGAAATATTACACTATGATCGTATAGCCATTGTGTAGTGTACACGGGGCTTTCACGGGCATCGTGTAGTCATCGTGTAATGTACACGAGGCTCTCACGGGCATCTTGTAGTCATCGTGTAGTGTACACGAGGCCTTCACGAGCATCATGTAATCATCGTGTAGTGTACACGAGGCCTTCACGAGCATCATGTAATCATCGTGTAGTGTACACGATCATCATGTGGCCATCATGTACACTACACAATGACACTACACGATGATCATGTAGTCCCCATGTAGTGTAACAGATGTTACACTATGCTCGTGAACTACTAAAGAAGTTCTTGATGCACTACATGATGATCGTGTAGTGTACACGAGGTCTACATGGGGCTCGTGTACCCTACGTGTAATCTACACGAGACTCGTGTAGACCTCATTTAACACTACATCATCATCTTGTAGTGATCATGTACAATAAATGAACTTCAAATAACGTTTCAGAAAGAAGAAAACAAATAAATATTCCTAGAAAACTCATGAAAATGAAAAACTCATGAACAAAGGAAGAAGACAAGTAAATATTCTCAAAAATAAGAAAACAAAACTTACACATGTTCCAGAAATAAGAACTAACAATATTTTACAATTGCAGGAAGAATGAAGAAAACGAAGAAGAAAACGAAGATGAAAATGAAGAAGGATAAATGGGGTGGGTAAGGAGGTTAAGTGAGTGGACCATATCATTTGATTGAACAGTTTGTGAGAAGGCAATGAAAAAAAAATGAAAGAAAAGTGAATCAGGGGTTAAAGTAAGTAAAAATTAATGTAAAAGTCTAATTCTATAAAATAATTAGTATAAAGGTTTACTTTAGAGAAAAAAAAAACCTTCCTCACCTCAACCGAAACCATTTTCTTACATGTGAGTTCTTAAAGCCCTCTCTACCGCCTCGACCCCAATCCCTTCTCACTTGCTACAGGCAACACTTCTTTCCGAGGATCAAATTTTACTGGTACTGGTATCAGGTATGTAGAAGTTCCTTTGACATTGAACGATCAATAGGATCTAGCAAGTTCTCTTGTTCTTTAGATCTTTTACGCGTTGTTTAAACAAAGATACTGGTTAGATGTAGTACATATTTTAGGGTTTGGGGTACAAATTCCGTAACTCTTTGATTTCCTGATGTTAACCATTTAGGTCTGAGCTATAACTATAGAGTCGAATATCTTGAAATTGATTGATTTTTTTGGGCAGTGATTTGCAGTAAGGAACAAAGATGTACAACGGAATTGGGTTGCAAACCCCAAGAGGGTCTGGGACCAATGGGTACATACAAACCAACAAGTTCTTTGTAAGGCCGAAGACTGGAAAGGTCTCGGAAACCACCAAGGGTTTTGAGGCAGATCAGGGTACTGCTGGTGTAACGAGGAAAGCTAACAAAGACATCTTGGAACATGATCGCAAGCGTCAGATTGAGTTAAAGCTCATTGTTCTTGAAGACAAACTCATCGAGCAAGGTTATACAGATGCTGAGATTGAGGAAAAGGTTTCGGAAGCCCGTAGGTCGCTGGAAGCTGCAGCAGCTTCTGAAGCAAATGGTGGACCTTCTGCCCTTCTGATTCAAGATAAGAAGTAATTCTCTTTGTGTCTCTGTTTCCTTTTTCTGAAGCTTGACAATTTTAAGATTTGCTATTGTGTGTAAGAAGGTTTACTATCTTTGCTGTATTCTTCTGCTGGCGATGTTTCTATTTATGTTCCTTGTTTTGATGACTTTCTTTGCTTTGTTAAGGCATATAACTTTGATTCTGTTGGGGGCTACTAGAAACGAAGTTATAACATCCCCTTTGGAAAGTCCAGTTTTGTTTGCAGTTATGCTTTCTCAATTCCTTGAGGGTTTATGCATGATTATTTTTATATCCAGATCAGAAATTTTGTAAACAATATCGGAAAGAATCTTCACTGCATTTGTTTTTCTATCTTTTGTGTGGTTGACAAGATATCTCTGTTCATATGCTATTTGATACTGATTATGACAATGTTTTTTATAATCCTTGACCAGGGTGTCAGACACACAGACCCACCAAATTGCTGCTAGAAAAGAGAGACAGATGGAAACATTAAGAGCTGCTCTTGGCATACAATCTGAGCTCAAAGAACAGAATAGCGAAGATACTGATGATCCACCAAGAAATGGTGGAAAGCATTATCAAGATGATGATTGGAAACCTGAACATTCCTTTTTGGATAGGGATCATACTCGGAAGAAACAGACAGGAGAAGATGAGAAAGTTGATGGGGATGTTAAGAAAAAGGTTTCGAAAGAGTCAAGGCGCCACAAGACTGATAACAGTAGTGAGAGAAGTCATGACTATGATTCTTCTGATACTAATACCAGTGAAAAGGAAGATATAGCAGTTCAAAAGAAACACGATAGAGGTAATAGAAGAAAGTCTAGTAGGAAACAATATTCAGATGACAGTTCTACTGAGGAAGAAGGAGCATTTAAACCAAGATCTCAAAAGGGGAAGCGACATACGGGAAGCAGGAGGCTAGATGATGATGAATCTGATACAGATAGTGAGATGAAAGATAACAGGCGACAAAATCAAAAGAAGAGGAAGCAGTATGTTGGAAGCCACAGGGAAGAAAGAGCGAACTCTGATTCTGATATGGAAGGCCACATAAGGGATAAGAACGTAAAGCATGGGAAAAGCAGTAGGAAGTATGACGTAGATGCTGATTCAAATTCCCCAAAGTTGAAAAAACATCAGAAGGAAGTAATTGAGAGAAGTCGGAAAAGTCCAAGGCACGATGGTGATGATGGTGGTTCTGATAGTAGCAAAGATGCGAAACTAGAGAAACTCAAAAGTAGGAGACGTGATGTAGATGATGACTCTGCTAGAGGAAAAGAAAGTTATGGCAGAAAAAGTAGTAAATCAGGGAGACAGGATGAAATAAGTGAACGAAGTCGGAAAAGTAAGAGGCATGATACTGATGAAGATGATTCTGATACGGGCAGTGATGAGAAAGCAGAGAAGCACAAAAGTATGAGGCATGACACTGATGATGAGGGCCCTGAAAGAGGAAAAGAAAGTTATGGTAGGAAAAGTGATAAAACAGTGAGACAGAAGGAAATGACTGAGAGAAGTCGGAAAAGTAGGAGGCATGATACTGATGAAGATGATTCTGATTCTGGGAGTGATGAGAAAGCAGAGAAACACAAAAGTAAGAGGCGTGACACTGATGATGAGAGCCCTGAAAGAGAGAAGGAAAGTTATGGTAGGAAAAGTGATAAAACAGTGAGACAGAAGGCAATGACTGAGAGAAGTCGGAAGAGTAGAAGGCACGATACTGATGAAGATGATTCTGACTCTGGAAGCGATGAGAAAGCAGAGAAGCACAAAAGTAAGAGGCATGGCATTGATGATGAGGGGCCTGGAAGAGGAAAAGAAAGTTTCAATAGGAAAAGTGATAAAACAGCGAGACAGAAGGAAATGTTTGAGAGAAGTCATAAAAGTAGAAAGCATGATACTGATGGAGATGATTCTGATACTGACGCCGATGAAAAAGTAGAGAGGCAGAAAAGTAAGAGACGTGAATCTGATGAGGAAACTAAAGAAAGTTATCGTTGGAAAAGTCAAAGGTCTGGGGGACAGAAAGTGGCTAAAGAAGATGACAATGATGAAAGCAATCATGATGCTTCAGATGACCATAGAGGTACTGATAAGAATGATTTCAGCAAATATGAAAGGGCCATGGGTAAAAAATTGGTAACTAAAACTGACAGTGGGCATGGCGATAACGTAGGGCTCAGAGATGGACGGAAAGGTCATGGTTTAGGTCTCAAGGAAGAGATCAAATCTAGTATGATTGGATCCCAGCATGGAAGTCAAGATCTATCTAGGAGCAAGCGGAAGCTTGATGACACGGATCAAGAGATACAGCCTTTGTCTATGTCAAGAAGTCGGAATTCTGGGAAAGAGTCGGGATATCCAGGGCAATACAAGAAGGATCCTCAAGCTGATTTTCAATCAAATAGTAGAGCACACCAGGATCGGGACATTCAATCTGTGGGCAAGCATGATAATGTGACTACAGAGCGTGAAGGCAGAGTTTATGGTAAGGCTGATGAATTACGCCACAACAACAGAAGAAGTGATCTTCATTCTGAAGAGCGTGGGGGAGAAAGAAGGCATGGCGTGGATGAAGAGGACCATAGAGGAACAAAACACCGAAGAGAAGATGGGGATTATAAATCAAGAAGGGATGTAAAAGATCTTGAAGAACGACAGTACAAAAACAGAAGACTGGAAAGAGAAGAGGGAGACGATCGTGGAACTAAAGGTCGGGATATGGATAGAGACACCAATTACTCCAAGAGTGAGAGGCATAGTGAGAAGCGTAATGATTCTCGAAGAAGTGAGCGTGCATATGAAAATGAAGAAAGGAGTAGTGATCGGAGAAGATATTGATACTGAGGCACTTTTCTCAAAGTGAGCCACGCATTGTTGAAGGTGAGTTGAAATATGCTGCAAAGAAACTATTTAATTTTTGCTTACAGCATAAGTTGGAAACCTGTTTTTTGTTTTTCACTCCAGTAGGGGGAATGTCACCTAGTTGATTGCGGACCAAAAATATCTTATTTATAAATTGAAGCTTTACTTACCATCCAGACAAAATTGGGCGTTTTGCATTACAATTAGTTATTCATTTTGAGTTATTTGAATAGGCACTTAAATGGGATGATGCATTTGGTTCACACTAGGTGGATCAGAATTATCAAATTTCTTAAATTTTTACTTTTTGTTGTCTTTTTGTTATCGATTACCAAGCAAAGCGAATGTCTGAATGTTATAAATAATATTGGAAAGCCATTTAATATCCTTTATGTTCGGAATTTCAACTGTTGCAGTGTCACATCAAAGCTGACTGAAGCAGTTGTTGCCTGTTGACGGAGCTGGACCTGATATTACCTCGAAGATTTGATCAATCGAACGCTTTGAAGAATATTGAATCTATTATATGTATGTTGTATGTAGAGGATTTCATTTCTCATGTGGTTGTCTATATGATAAGCCAGTTTCTGAGGAATATTTTCTTTGATATATCAATCATGTATCAGTTCTCACATCATCGAGAGTCAGATCTAATAACTGTTGGTTGATTATATATTTCATTTAGTTTGATAAATCAGAATATCATTTCTTATTAATCCTTTTAAACTTCACATTTGAAGATGAGATCTATTCATTACAAAGGATTGATTTAATATATTTCTTATGTACTGGTAGTGTCAGTATTGGATTTGAATCAGATTTGGGAGCGATCTATGATTTACTGAGGAGTGAGGACGGTAGATTTTTCCTTTGTTATTGTTTGCACCTATAATTGCTTCATGGTACATAGGCAAGCCTTGAAATGCTGACTGCAGGTGGAGTTTAGTGCTTGATCATCTGTGATTTTGGTGCAATGAGCAGTACTTTTGTGTAGTCTGGAGAACTGAAATGATTTTGTTTAAATAAGAGTTGCATTTTTTCTTCATCATCCGACAAGAAAGCCCCCGGTGTGAAAGAAAAGAACTTACGAAATCTCAAATTGAAAGAAAATAATGACTTATCAGTATCAATTTCTTGCATAATTTCAGTATGAATTTGTTACAAAAAGATAGCTAGCGGCATTTTGTGAATAAATTTTTTGTATGGACTTCTGTCTATTATAATGAACACACAAGTCATACTCAACTCCCAAGCTATAACTCCACTGCCATAGAATCCCAGAAAGACAGAAAAGAGGTTGTATTTACAGGTAAATCACGCAATCTTCATCCCACACAACCACCATGTCCCCTTTTCCATTAAACAACATGAAACATTTCTATTTCATCCCCATAAAACACTCATCACTTGCCTCTCTCTCTCTCTAGATAACCGTTACGTTTCGCAGTATATAAACCCTGGCATTGCCTTCAATTAGACCAGTACAAAGCATTAAACATCTCAAAAAAGAAGTAATGGCTTCACCCAGATTTGCCTTTGTAAGTTTCTTGGTTTTTCTTTGCATAAGCTTCGGATTTGCCACTCGGGTTCTTATGGACCCCCACAGCAACAACAAGGACTACCCGGATTCTCATAAAATGATGGGTAATGATGGTATGGATCACGTGGATATGGGTGATGACGGTAAGAGCCATATAAATATGGGTGATGATGGTATGGGTCACATGGATATGGGCAATGATGGTATGGGATCGGGTTCCGTTGTTGAACATGGGTTCGATTATGGTAGTGGTAGTGGATACGGAACTGGCAGTGGATCCGGAACTGGTTATGGAAGTGGTTCTGGCTCTGGGACTGGAAGTGGGTATGGCTCAGGAAGTGGTAGTGGGTACGGATCCGGAAGTGGGAGCGGGTATGGCTCTGGAAGTGGTAGCGGATATGGTTCGGGAAGTGGTAGTGGGTACGGTTCAGGAAGTGGCTACGGATCAGGCGGGAGTGGATACGGGTCAGGAAGTGGAAGTGGATACGGGTCAGGAAGTGGGAGTGGATACGGGTCAGGATCCGGTTACGGATCAGGACAAGGTCCAGTAAACGGGTACAACTGCCCGTGTGACCCAAAGATGGGTCACCTCGACAATAGTGGGACCCACGAGCCCACCGTGGGAGCTGGTGGGGCCATGCTATTAGATCCAAAAATGGGACAACACTGAACGAATCAAAGAGGGCTGCATAAAAGAAATAATTCATGGCCATCACACAATATTTTAGTTAAAAATGCCACATTAAACATTATGCTTTGAAATAATTGCTTCAACTGTAAACTTACTCCCAAATAAAAAATGGTTGAATGGAACTAAGATATGGAATTCTGGACTCACACTCACTATTTTTCTTGCAATAAAACAAAAAAATACATATGCAAGCCTTTGTTAAATAAATGGGTCACGTGAATTGTCAAATCATCCTTGCACTAGTGATATTAAATATATTCTATTGACAAATTATTTGAGAAAGATCCAAGAAATTAACCGAATGTGACATTTTTACGTGAAAGAAGACAATACTCGCACTAGACCCTGATATATTATAATTAAAATTTACGTTAGAAAAATTTTAAATCAAATCGACAACTTGTCTTTTCCCTGTAAAAAAGCTGAAATTCGTGAAAAAGTAATGAGATGGTTTAAAATCATTTTTTTTCTTTTGACAGTGAGCTATTTGTAAAAATTCCTCGTGCTTCGTAGTTTGAGCTTCCCCATGCTTCGTAGTTGTTATAGACAAAGTAGATCTGATATAGAATGAGATTTCAATCAATAAGAGCGAGCTACCCAGCTCAGGGTAGTCTAGTGATAAGAACGAGCTTGTGACTGTGTGATAGACGCAAAAGTCATGTGTTCAATAACCCCTTAAGGCATACATGGTATTGTCTTCAAATGTAATACGACTTGCATCATCAAATCCCCAGATGGATGTTCTCCAAACCCAACATCTAATGGAGAAATTGAGAAGACTGTTGAAATGGCCAGATGATAGTTCTTTCTTAAGTTTTTCAAGAGCGAAAGCAGCCGGAGCCTACCTAACACGGCTAGTTCAAAATAAACTCCGGCCGTACAAATCCACTCTCTCATACTATTGAGTTGATCATAGGAAGCTAGAGTAATAAACACACCCACCTGACCCCCTCGACGTCCCGTAACGGGGAAATACGACATAAATATAATATATCATTAGTGTCTTTTCTGGACAGAAAGTGAAGAATTCACATATCATACACAATCACTAATATTTTAGCGAACACTTTGATTAATAATGGCAAGTCTATTACATCATAAAAGCTCATATGCTGACTATTACAAATGGTGGAATCTATGTTACAACCTACTTGTACTGAGTATCTCTCCTATATAACTATTTTCTTTTTGGTAAAAAAAAAACATTTTGGATCCTAAAGTTTGTGTTTGTTGTCAAATTGGTTCTTAAAGTTTCAATTATAGCAATTTGATTCATAAACTTATAAATCATTAGCAATTAATACCTTCCGTCAAGATCTGTAGCTATTTTTGTCATCAACTTGTTGATTAAACATCATTCCACAAGTTTCGATAAGTAATCTACGTGCAGGAGTAGTTAACAAATTTTGACGGAGGATATTAATTGCTAAAGATTTTAATTTCGGGATCAAATTGACAGCGAACACAAACTTCAAGGGTCCAAAATGTATTTTACTTCTCTTTTTCTTTTTCTGATTCAAGCCTTCAAAATATCATTGATTTGCTAATATTTTCTTCATCATCATTGATTTTTTCTAATCTTACATTCTTCTTGGTGGCATAGAGGAGCTTCTTGTAATAATTTCAGTATCAAAATTCAATGTAACACTAATAGGTGAAGAAACAGAAGCACAGGGTCGAAGGAGTGGCGTACCAACCCTACTTGAAGCTTCATTAGCAACCGAAGGAGGAACAAATGTTGTAGCAACAGGTTGTAACTCAATTTCTGTGCATGTATCATGGATGGTTTCATGAATCTCAAACTGATGGTCATCTTCCTCCAGGGACATAACCGTACTTGCGTCTGTATGAATCGTGGAATCATCTGTGAAGATACGAAGCCTTCTCTTCCTTCTAGCAGCCTTCCCCCATCCATGAATTGTTTCCCTTATCCCTTGTGGGATTAAGGCAGCCTTGTAGTTTGTTCCCATCTGGTAAAGAAGATAGAAATGATTATTTTTAGTAAACGAGATATGAACGAAACGAATCAACCCGCCATTTTCGAGAAAACGAACGAAAAGAGATTCACTTAGAAAATTTAGTACACGTGACCGATTATTTATTGAATTATAGGAATTATTGCCTAAAAATTTCCAAGTGCCCTGTCTTGATTGAATTTGTGTGAAAATCTATTTCAACACTAATATTTCAATAGTAGTACGTACCTGTGTAACCAGTGCATAAAGGGGCAGGGTGCTATAGCTGCAGAGGAACTGACCGAGAAACCTACAGAAAGAGTAAGATTATTAGGGTCCGAATAACATTGACATCCTAAAACGAGTAAATGATGACAATTCGCGCAACTTCAAGCATACCCCAAGATCAGCCTTATGTACACAAGCATATGATTCCTTATAAAGCAAGAATTATACCCAAACTGCCACTGCAATCAAAACAAAGAAATAGTTTAGCTAAGAGCGGAGAATACAAATTCTTGGATTTTCAGGTTAAACCCGCTTTTCTCCTCCATATATCCGGCAACTTATGATCTTGTTCGATTTCCTTTTCATTTGACGTTTGAATTCAAATGTCGATGCCACAAAAGAAATAGAGGAATTACCCAGAACCAGAAAAATGAGGCCAATTCAAATGCATTCTGCGAAGAAAAATCGAGCAAGATGGGTATATTCATTAACCGAAATAAAACCAAAACTCCATTCTATACCTTCTAATAAAAAAATCAATTCCTTCATAATCGTTCGTAATCATGGCTAACCTGGAATAGAATGAAATGGATTAAGGACAGCAAGAGTTCTGGCTTCTTAAACCAGAAAAGATCATCCCTAGGCTTTAGTTTTGCTCCCGCGAAAAATCCAGTAATACCAGCATTCTCCAAGGCCAAGGTTGCAATAACATGCTGTAGCTTTGTGCCCACAAGAAGAACAAGCTACATAAAAAACGTCAAAATATCAAGGCATGATCTATACAAAGTACATCTACCAAAATTAGAGCAGAGTGCTCAGTTAAAAGAAAAATTCATTCTTGCCGAAGCTGCAGTGACAAGATATTGTGTTTATTTCAACATATTAACCACTTATGCGCGTTTGTTAATATAAATTACCAACCCATAAACTAATTTGAGAGAGAGAGAGGTTACAGTTATAGGAATGATTGCTATCCAGAAATATAGATTAGACCCTGCAGTAAGGCAAATAATCAGATAAGGAGCTTGCAAGTCGTAGCATATTCTAGTCATCAAATAGTCAACAAATTGTACAGACAATAAGATGAATTCGTAAGCTGTATCGATCACTGAGGAATGTAAGTTCCCAAAGAAGCACCGGAGCAGAGTTACAAAATTACACACACTAGTGCACTAGAAGGAGATTCATGTCCGCGAAGTTTCTCATGTGTAAACATAAATACAGTAACAAAAATTCTTGCCTGAACTAATAAACGAAATGACAACCTGAATGTGGTATACCTTTTATATTAAACAACATAAAAGCAACAACAAATCCCCAAAGCGGTCCACTGCAACGGTAAAGACACCAAGAAATTAGTATTCAAATTATCATCAAATTTAACTATTTAAGAATGGTAACAGTGAGGAATAAAAATATCACTCGGGTATAAAGGTTGTTACAAATTGGTGATTTTTTTTTTCAATATCATTGGTAGACACAATAACAAACAAGTGATATGTGGTAATTGTAGACATGTAACATCAATATTAAAGGATCCTATCCTATACAGAAAGTAAAAAACTCTACGAAAAGTGTAGTGATGCAGAGACGGAGACAACGGAAAAAAATTTAAGTAAATCTCATTACCTAACACCAACTATCCTTTGGAATTCTTCTTCCATAGAGCGAATCATATAGCTGTGGAAATCATATTTCAATGAGAGATTGTGATTCTGCGATGAATAAGAAACATAAATGCATAAATATACATTTGGAGAAGTAAGCTTATACTTTAACTTATCAGAAGAAGAAAACTTTCAGTGTCCATTGCCTCAATAATATTTATGAAAAGTTACTTGAAGAGGAAATTCAATTTGGACTACTTTTTCTGGTATGAAGATTTTAGAATATTGTAAAATATACAGAAAGACATAAAAGTAATAAAATCTCCGTCCAAATGTCAAAAAGACGAGTTCCCGTTGTTGGTTGAATCAAAGTATGAAATTGTTGAGAAAATCTGAGGACAATACCATAACACATTGTAAGAAAAAAATTACGAGTAAAAAAAATTGTATAGATACAGATTAGTTAGCCGCTCTTCATACAATTGATGTGTAATTTATCTGTTCTTATCATGATATTGAGGAGACCAAAGCTTCCATAATAAATTTGAAACTTAAAGATGTGGCAAGTACCATGATGAATCCCTTGCGAAGTATGAGGTAGTCAGCACGGACTACTGAACGCCCAAATTGACGGAAGAAACAAGTCTGTGATTTTAACAATTTACTTCAGTCATTTATACAAAACTTCCATAACAATTTACATCAGTTTTTTTTCCTGAAGAATAAATAAGCATAAAAATTGTATAGTAAGAAAGAAAATTAGACCGATAGTTTACCAATGCTAACCAAAAAAGACACTCATAAACAAAGCGAGGGAATGGAGAGGATGCAGGCAGAATGGGTGAACATTCCTTGTTATCAGTGGGAAAGATGTCAATTAGCCATTAAAGACACATAAGGTGACATTCACTTGCTGCACATCAATGCATCACCACAGGGCAATTATAGCATGAGCCATTTTAGTACTTCTACATTGCTTCTCATAGATATAAGAATTCTTTTTTGAGTGTTTCTCAGAATTTATAACCCACCCCCTGCCAATTACTCCTAACTTATCGTTATGGCATTAGATAATTTTGCAGTATTTTACCCCGAATGGGTAATACTACATATTTACATATTCACTACGGCCAGATGCACTGCACACAATCTCCTTAAATTCTCTATTTTAATCAATTATGAAGCTTAAATGAGACAAAGCACACTGTTAAGCCTATCCTAGTAACCATTTATATTATTTTAGATAGTTCTGGTTTGCTTTCTACTTCTTATTCTAATCAGTATATTCCTTCTCCTGCAATAGATCATCCAAGTTACTGAGCCCCGACCTTACAAGTTACAATATTCATGGATAATTTTATGAGGAAGGGAAAGAATACTATTTCTGGACACCTACCACCCAGATAAGAACACTATTTCTGGCCAAAGGATTTGATGTATGATATTGGACAAAAGTTGATTGTCTCCTCATGGTCATTTCTCTAGTGATATCTGTAGTCAAAACCAAAAAAAATTAACGTTCAGCTCACAGAAGACAATTTCAAGAGAATCTCCGAAAAGCATATACTAGATATACTAGATACCAAATATCATATACCAAACCCCATCAATAACAAAGATGGCTAGCATGTACTGATCACTCAGAAATGGGTAACGATTTTATACCGCTTGTCTCATCCGCTACTATCCCTCTGATGATCGATCTTTGGTATTAAGTATCCAGTATTTACATATGTACTTATCACTCAGAATGGTAAGGATTCTCTATACGCTCATACGCATTCATACTTTTACTACAGATATCATTGAACAAAATGACAAGATTCATACTCTTACCCTAAGTGCCAAAAAATATAAAAACACTCAGCTGTTACTGTGATTAACATCTAAAAGGCCTGGCTTTAGAGCTTACCACTTAAGTAATCATGTCTGTCCATATGTGCTTCATCCTCCCATAATCTCCAACTGTGGATCTGGTGAATTGTCAAATATTAAGCAAAACAACACAATTTTGGTTTCTTACATGATTCTACTATAACCACATAATTGATGCATGAAAAGAACTACAAAATTCAGTATCAAAGGTTGTGGAAAATCTTCATCGAAACAATTTCAGTTGTGTATTAGCCAGGTCAGACACTAAGTTCAGAAGGGTCATGTGTGCACCACTCTTTGTATTAACATGATAGATGAAAACCAGACCAATCGATACAATGATGAAATGATACTCTTTGTTCAGTTATTATTAAAAAAACAGAACAATGTTTGCACATAAAAGTTAAGATGTAAATGGCACGTCAATCGGTCAATGACTAAGAATACATAGTACATACATAGAGCCATAAATAAGTTAAGACCTTAAAGAACCTAAGGACGTATATAGAGAAGTAGCTTAGGTAGAGAAGTATGTTTATGTGGCTGTAAAGGGAGACACAGCATTGTTAACATAAAACTCTTATGAAGTAATTTGTAGCCATGGACTAATCCCATTGAAATTACCAGAAAGTGAGATATTTTTTTCATCCTGTCAACCAGTAAAAGTTAGCACGGGTCCATTTCAATATAGAAGCATCATTTCCCCTTTAAGAAGCTTGTGATACACGCGGTATACTAATGACATCCAGTAATAATTACAATAAGATTGTCTTACCTTTACAATAGCCAGCAACATTGTTAAGCAACTGTAAGATACATGAGTCACTGCCATAACAAATATAAAGCGGTGCAACTGCTCAAGACCTTGGTATGAAACAAAGGGCTCATGACCCTATACAGATAAGTGGGAATCAGTAACTATGAAATATAATTGGACTATGAAGTTCTATCTTCTTCTATGTTATAAAGACTTCGTCACATGCCTCTTTGCAGGTATTCTTATTCATTTCATTCAAAGTCCTCCGAAACAAGTGAGGCAGATTTGAAACCATCAAAAGTTTGCGCTCTTGGGACGAATTGTTTTCAATTTGTTCATCAATCTCAGACTTGGAGCATGGAGCGAATGAGTCATTATAAAACTTTGATGGAATGCAAATGTTTGCTATAACACTTGATGTAGCTGTTAAAAGAAGAGAAATAAATCCCAGCAGCATTAACTCTGAAAGCAAAGAGGCAAATGACAAGTAGTGAATAATAATGGTGGAAGAATATGTAAGTTGTAACTGCAATAGATTGCACATGCTCAAAAGGAAGGACTTCTAAAGAATTTCTCAAACATATCAGAAGAGGTCAGGCAAATAAAACATTCTTATTACCTTCTTTCATTTTCTCCACCGCTTGAAGCAAGGGTTTTCGATTAGTTTTTCGTAACCACTGGAACATCAAGAAACAGAACCTTACAGTCAGTAGTCACAATCACAAGAAACCGAAAACCTCCGTAGGTCGTTAACAAAACATAATAATTGCTTGAAGTAGGATTTGCAGCAAGAGTAGCTCTTTTATCATAAAGCTCATTGACTTGAATCTTTTGAAATAATACACCATAGACAATCACTGTCATATAAAAATAGTAAAAGGAACAGTTACGATTTAATGTAGACTACTAAATTTCAACCGTCCAAGAAGCTGAACATTATTTTTGAAACAATCTGGCACTAAAAACCTTCAATCATTTGCTAAAGGGGAAGCTAAATTCCAAAGTAGTTAAAAAGAACCGGCAAAAGAGAAAAAGTTCCGCCTATTTTAGTCTGCGAGGGGGCGGTTTCTAATAGTATTTGAATCAATCAAAAGAACTACAAACAATCCAAAGAACAGATACAATATAAATGAGACTCCGTATAGGTATATGAACACGTTAAATTGTTAATATATCACATACCATAATTTGTTGAAAGTAATTTGAAATTAAGAAAGTGAATTGGCAACAAAAAAAATTGCAAAGCAATACCAAACAGGGTGAGCGAGTTTGCATAGCCTGAACCCAAAACAGGCAATCAAACTCCCAGAAAGGGAGCATATGGAGTGACTAACATTGGAAAAACAAAGCATACAGCACGAAAAAGTTCGATCCTGTAACAAGAATGCCCGACTGAGATGACTAATTATAAATAATCAACAAGCAGTCACGTGCAAAAACAAATAAGATAGAGAACAACAAGGGTGAAGAAATTGTTACATTCTTACATTGCTTAGTCGATGAATGGAGCGCTCTACAAGCAGTGAGACCACTACAAATATTGTCAGCACAGTAGCAACAGACCATGTTGGCGTCAACGCCAAAGATCGCATTTCCTTTTCATTTTCAACCATTTTTAGCAATCTCGGAGACCATAAACCTTCTTTGTACCACAAAGTTCTAATCTACAGTAACCTCAGCAGAATTGCTCAGTTCTATAATCAAAGATTTCTTTTTTCCAATTTGCAAAAGTAAGTTCAAATGACCAAACTTAGACTGATACTAAAAAATGTGAATCTGTGCATAAACCCCCTTGAACTAGATCTCTTTCTTCGAAAACGATGCAAACAGAGCCAGCATAGTAAAAGGTTATAGAGGAGCTCTCAAACCCAAATACAAGAGGCCTCTTAAAAATCCATTTATCTTCCCAGTTTCTTCAACAATCAATATCAGAAAATCGTCAACAAATCCCTTCAATGAAACAATCCATCCAACTCGAAACCCAGTTGAAGTTTTCACACCAAAAACCGAACTTACTTTGACCTCACTCTCAGAACGTCGACTTAGAACAAACTCCAACTAATGAACCAGCTTTTTAGAGCATAAAAATGGAGCTCAAGAAACAGAAATTTCTAAATATATCAGCGTAAGCATTGATTCCCATGAAACGAAGCGTTTTCTTTAGTTGAATAGCTCAACAACTTCGTTCAATACATCGCACTCTCTCTGAACTATATTCTCAAAGGCTCACCCATAAAAAAATGGAACTTTCTTTAAATAAACCCACTGAGATTTTAGCTCAGCCTTTCCGAAAGAAACTTCTCAGAAGCTAATTTTGAAGAAACCCCGTTCAGCTCAGCTCCGATCTACCGAAGCAGATTCAAACATTCGAAATCAAACTGAAAACGATTGCTAATTTGTTTAAATGCCAAAACCAAAACTACCCATCTTGATTTGGTGCAGGTGTCGAAAGAAAATCTCACGGTTTCATTTCTACGACTTTGATGGGATTGAAGAAGCGCCAGTGAAGCACTGACAGAGACTGAGAGAACCTCAAGAATCAGCAACCAAAAAGGTGAAAATAAAAGAAGAAATTTGATTCGAGATAGTTGAGAATAGTTTTTTATTCTATAATATTTTATCGAATACCGAAAAGCAATGCATGGACAATGACCTGCACCAGGAGAGATCTCAATTTTGGAGTAATTTCTCTGATTTTTTTTGGGTAAGATTTTTCTCATTTGTTGGAAATTGTCTACTTAGTTTGAGGCTTTGAACAGAGAAAAATTTATTTTGTCGTTTGAATTGAATACCTATCGCTCTATTTTCTGCGTTAATGAAGGCCAAAACTTTTTACAATTTAGATGTTCCTTTTGCCTCTTTTTTATTCAACTTTCATGAATATAACTTGTCAGCCGGCCCATAATGCTTAGTCATCCATTTCATTTATTTCATTCATTTGTTTGTTTAGTATGCTTATTTATTTTATTTTTAATTTTTCATGCAAAGTTTATTTATGAAATTTGTGGTTTCGAATAAAAAATTCAAACCATCAATCATTTTGACTTGCACTGCTATACATTTTTTTATAATCTTCTTCATCTTGTTGAAGTGTAATGGAAATTGAAAAATAACGTTTAATGAGAATAAGTAAATATAATATAGTTAATTATACCTAGTAATTAAATTAAATATACATTTTTAACTGATTTCATTACATGCATTTTAATTTGTAAAGTTATGGAAATTATAAATTCAAATTATAATATAATTACTTTCATTTCTAAAATATATAGTTTTGTGACCCTTAAAATTTTAATGTGTTAATTTAGTCTATAAAATTTAAATTTTTGTCAAGTTCATTAATAAACCTACAAATCATTAAGAATTAAACATTGTTTTCAAGTTGACAGTTTTCGATATCTGCATTGACCTAATCATGGTTTCATTTTTTGTAGAAGTGATGTTGATTTAGCATTTGAAGAGTAAAAACCCTAAGGAAGCAATTAGCTATCGTGTATTCATGAATTCAATAAAATTATGGGTGTTCAAAATTAAACCAAACTAAATCGAACTGAACTAAAAATGATCGGTTCGGTCAATTTTTTATGATCATGCATTCTGTTCGGCAAAGCAGTCGAACCAAATCTTCGGTTTGGTTGAGAAAATGTTCAATTTTTTAACCGAACCGAATCCCAACATTAAATTTATATTTTTATATGTAATTTCATATCGAACCGAAACTCACGGTTCAGTTCAGTTCAGTTATTTTGACCTTCACGGTTTGGTTCGGGTTGATTTTAACCCCCTAACTGAACGGAATCGAACCATGTTCACCCCTAAGTAAAATGGCACAAGTTTAGGTTTGGCCTCAATGAAAAAATAAAACAAAACACATGACAACGTATCTTCACAGATCGAGAACTACGAGATTACCCCTTTCATTTTGAAATGAAGGAGCGATCGTACCGTTCGAGAATTTTGTTATGCTTTTCATCGAGGATCGTACCGTTCGAGAATTTTGTTATGTTTTTCATCGAGGTCTAGAGTAAGCTGCAATCAATGGATTTTTCACAATCTTTGACACTTTGTGGTTTCAAATCTCTTTTACTCTATTTGATTTCTAGTTAATAAGAAAAAAAAATAATGAAATTAATAAAAATTCCACGTGCTACCTTCCTTCCTTGTCCTTACCATACATCATATTATATATATTTGCCCTACACATCAGTCTTTACATGTGAATTTTATTTTTAAGTAAAGAAATCGTTGTTAATTTGTTTTAATTATTAAAATAAAATTTTGTCACTTTATAATCAGTTAATGTGTTAAGTATAACTGATAACAAAGAAAATAATTCACAAAACATGATTCTCATCATTATTATAAGTTTATTATAAGTTGATAATATATATGATTTGATTTTATATAAAATAAAAAATAAATTTTTTAATTACGATAAATATGTGTAGACTATCGTAACGTACATTTTCTCAGTATATTGGTGCAAAATACCATATGATACATGGCGTTGCTAATGACAATGTTACATTTTAGTAGCAGTAGATCTACTAAATAAGTTAATCCTGAAAATACATACAAATAACAAGTGGAGGCTCATGCTATTGATCTGACCGGCCACACATTGACAGATTTTAATCAAAAATAATAAATAAGAGAAATATTCATTTACCATTGACATCTCTTTAATATTGTTTGTTTAAAGTACCATTTCACTGACCCAGATATATGTGTGCATTGACTTTCCATAAAATATGGTCTTTTCCCTTTGATTTTCCATAATATATATATATAATCTAACGTACATGATCTATTTATGTAAAATAACAAGATGAGTGTGTACATCATATATTAAGCATATGTAATTGTTTTAGCATAATTTTATAGACGAATGGAACGTCTATTTCAACAAAAATAACGTTGTGTAACAATTAATGTATCATGCATATAGTGACATTCACGCGATGTAGGTAGTTTCACACAAATAGAGCATATATTGGTCAACTATATAAAATGTACAAATTCATGGACTCTTCCCCTCCAAAATGTACTAATTTTTCGTCCATCTTCTTGATCTTTTCCCCCATATAGTAAAACTTAGATAACAATGTAATATTAAACTGAATAATTATGAGTCTATATCATGTTTGGAGACAACAAGAATGAATTAAAAATTAAACCTCTTTACTATTTTTATCAGGTTGAATTATCTAGATCTATTCGATGAAAAAATAAGTTGTACAAATTTAAACTATTGACAATATAGTCAATCAAGAATATATAGATACAAATGGAAAAGGAAAGTGAGTGAATATGACAATACTAATTTGCAAATTGTACACTCCATATGTTATGCCTCCTATCAAGGAGAGATTGATGTAGGGAGGCATTCCATCTTCTACAGAGAAATAATTAAATATGTTTAGTCAAAACAAGAAATTAATACGATATTAGCCTTTGTCAAAATAAGAAAACCCATGTGATATTGCATTTAATTTCTTCATTTCAAGCTTAACTTTTATAAGTCATGCAATAATATGACCGTATTGCTTATTTGGGAGACGAATACTAATAAGCGGGACGAATTAAATTGATAAAATTTAAAAATTAACATAAAATATAAAGAAAGAAATCGATTAGATAACAAAATATATAGAAAGGAAAGTGGTTTTCTGTTCTACATGTCATATGAGCTTGCTTAGTAGAAAAAAAACACGACTTTGCATTTAATTTTTCTATTTTTAAAATTAAAATTAACGTAAAACAAGTTTTTCAAACAAGAATTTTAATTAAAACTGATTTAAAATTATCATAAAATTTATATTAAAAACACTTTCGATATATACTGTCATAAATGACATTTTCTGATATTATTTTTTTAATAAAAAACACTATTTGACTTATTTTTTATATTTTCTAAACTTATTTTCGAATCACAAACTATACATATTTTTAAAATCCATGAAAACTAGAGACCTCTCATAGGTCAGCATCCCAAAAGTGGGCTATAGATTGCTAGGAATATACCTTGCTAGCCACATGAGAGCTGTTGAAACTCACATGAGAAGTTGAGGTTTATACTTCAGAGAGGTCAACAGCCAAGCATTTATCATCTCATCCCACATCCCAAACTTAAATTAAGGATAATACTACAACTATTTATCAATGATTAAAAAACTCAAAACTCAAAACTCAACTTATTTCTATTAAACATAGGATTTGTCATAAAGTTATTATTTACTAAAACAAGTGGAATAACGAATTGTCATTTGTGTGATACTTACTAATCTAAATAAAACAAGTAAAAGTTATACTTTGATCTGAGCAGGGATATTATTTTTTCTTTTTCCATATCTAATAAGTTTTAGAAATTCGAACGTAGTAAGAGATAGATTGAAAAATTAACAATTATCGAATAAATTATATTTTTTTTATATAAGTTAAGATTCTCTGAGTATGATTACACGACACATCATGCAATATGCAATAAATGATAGGGACATCCTATCAACCCTAGATTCCCCACCATGTAGGTCTACAACCGGTGATTTCTCAATAATAGTATTGAATACATCAAGTTGTGGGTGTGACCCGAACCGTGGACAACTTAATCCACCATACATTACTTGGCAATGCCTATTTGATTAGACATCACATCTTTTCATATGTAGAAGTTTTTCTTTAACAATTTTAATTCTTATATTTCAAGAAAAAAATGTTCGATGAACTAAATATTCATAATATGATATCAACGATTCATACAGACGATTATACACAATTAGCAATATTTAACAAGCAATGCATGTGACTTTCTAGAAGTGTGATCAATATATGAAAGGTTTGAGCTGGATATAATATAATGGCATTTAGTTGAACGTAATATATAAATTAAGCTGATCAATGCATGCTTAGAGAGCTTTATAAAGTTGTACACTTCATTAATTGAAATTTATACTGCTCTACTGATATATGCATGTGATTAATAGATAATTTTGGGTTAATTAATATGATAATTTTTCTAATACTGCTAATAGGGTCTTTTTTTAACAGACTATATACATAGCCAACTCAAGTGATCTAGTTCATTTTTAATGAGTTTGTTTATTAGATCATGAACAAAAGTATTTATTAATTACTCCTAGAAGTACGTACTCCTCTACATTTTTAGGGTAAAAGTGTAATTTCATTTTCATTTTTCAACTATCCGTACATTCTCTTACCATACACACGTATCATACTTTTTTGTATGAGTGATCGACCATGATACATGTACGTAGTGGTAAAGTGTGATTGAGACCGTCTTGCTTAAAAATATTTTAATGCATTAAGGTTTATTATTTTAGAACATATTTATTTGTCACGTGTTTTTGGTACTAGTTAAATTACACATGTATTGTACGTGATATGTACATTTCGATTATTTTGATTGTTTTTTACGTCACTTGTTCATTAAAATAAAAACTTTGAATAATATACATTTATTAGTAAATTAGAAAACTACATATGCTTTTTATAAGTTTTACTCATCAAAATATTTTTAATTAAGTTAGTTATGCTAGAAGAACATATTCTATTCATTTTTAGTTAGATTATGTTATTATATTATTTCCTTGAACTCTATTGATAATGAACTAAAAATATGTTCTATTATTTTATTGATTATTGATTGAATTTTTCTAATATATATCTTAAAGATGAAATAACTTAATATATTCTCATGTCTAAAAATAAAAAATAAAAAATTTGCTCAAGAAATACATTATTTTGATAAATAAGAAAATGAGAAAATTATCATTAATGGTGCATCATTAAAACACTCAAAGATAATTTTTGAAATTATATATAATGAGTGAACAAAATGGTTGAAAAATGATTCTCCTTCTCATCTCACTTTTAATATATTATAAGAAACACCAAATCAAGTGTTTTTAAATGCTTTCGATTACAAATAAATATGCTTCACAAAATATTCATGTAACGTCCTGATCCCCGAGGTTTAACATGCTTAAAATTTCACAATTCAAAACTCCCTAATTCAATTAAAACTCTAATTTGAGAAAACCCTCAAATTGAAAACCCTAATTTTAACATTAAATAGCTGAATCATAAAACTATTTTAAGAGAAATTCAACGCATTAATTTGAATTAAATGATTCATTAAACCGTAGTAATGTCGAATATGAAATCCATAAAATATGAAAGTCAAACATGAAAATTCATAAAATTAATGAAACAGCGGTAATTAAACTTGAAATTCTGTTTCTAACATCATATAATCATAAAACTGTGAAAAATCTCATATTCTCGCTATCTATGGCAGTCCCTTACTCCTGCTACTCGTCATCACTTGTAACATATTCATCTATCGCGGGTGAGTATTAAATATACTCAGTAAGTAAACTCACATATTAATAAGTTTCACGTGACATAAATGTAAACATATAATTCATGCAAATTTAATTTCACTCGTTCACTGATCACATAAAATACTTGTAATAACACATTGATTTCATGGTTAACATATAACTTGAACTTGTACTTATACATGCCGATATTTATACTTGCTTGATCATTATTCGACTAGCAATATCCCTCGATTAACAACCTAACCAGAACTAATTCACAACTTGAACTTGATCTTGTAACATGAACGTGAACATGACAGATTGAGTGTCCTGAAACTTGATGTCACTTAAAGTTACATGAACCTTAAGGACGCTAACATGAACATGGTGACACCCAACCGTATAACTTGATAACATGACGTGAACAATCTGGTTACTTGATAACCAATGGACATGACTAAGTCTACTTCTTGTTTACTTATCACTTTACTTGAATTAATATTCATAATTCACATTATCACATATTCATGAGTAAACATATAACTTGTTTATGAACATAAACGATATAACTATTACATGTATAACTCAAAACATAATCATTTATAACATGGTAAATAATTTCATCGTGATATGAAAAATAATTGAAACACTTGAACATAAGATTGAACATGAAGAAATAATAAAACAATTTCACATTATATATTCTACACTTATAACATATTAACCGAATTATTATGTAAATTCACTTACTTGGATTCACTACGAATTAAATTCAGCAACTAATAACTTGAAATCCAAGGATCCCAGATCATAACATATTCATATAATATCTACAATTATTTAATTAACTAAAGGGCGAGTGAGGTTGGGAACATGTGGAAACTAAATCGGGTGTAAATTGATCAAGCGGTTCAAACCGGTTCAACTAGATTCAGGTGGTCTGAACCAATTTGGTTATGCTAGTTTGGGTCAGTTTGGTCTAGTCAGGTTGAACCAGTTTGGCCTGATCTGACCGAATCGGTTTGGTCTGGTCTAACTGAGTCGATTTAGTCTGATCTGATTAAGCCGGTTCAGCCTGATCCGATTGAACCGGTCTGGTTCAGATGGACCCCTTCAAGAGAATGGAAGGAACAGAGAGGGGGAAAGGGAGACAAAGAAGTGTGTGTGTGTGTGTGTGCGCGCGCATGTGTGCGTGTGTGTGCGTGTGTGTGCGTGTGTGTGTGTGTGCGTGTGTGTGTGTGTGTGATAGAGAGAGAGAGAGAGAGTAGAAAGGGGGAGGAAGATAAGGAGAGAGAAAGAGAGAGAGACCGAGAGAAATAGAGAGGGAGAGAGAGAGACTAAGAGGAATAAATAATAAAGACAGAAACAGATGGGAAGAAAGAGACAAATGTGAGAGAGAGAGATAGACCGAGAGAAACAGAGAGGAAGAGAGAGAGAGACCGAGAGAAGCAGAAATAGAGAGAGATTAAAGCTCACCAAAATGGAGCTCGCAGGTGGTGCAATGATGATGCCAGAAACAGATAGAATAGGATGGAAATTACTAAAATTTGAAGAATAAAATTCAAATTTGGATGAATATATATATAAAGATAGAAATAGGAAATTTGATTTGAGATATAGCGAAAATAGAAAAATAATAAAGAAAGAGGGAGAAGAAATTGGCTTACCAAAGAGTCAACGATGGAGAGAAAGACTTGTTGTCAAACGTTTGAGAGAGAGAGATGAAAAACAAAGGCTTTATCAATGGAGGAGTTTGAGAGACAGAGAGAAGTACTTACCACAGAAGGCTTCGCGGAGAAGAAAATTGTTACAGAGAGGGTGAATAACAGTAAATAGGAGAATGGTTCATGCATTTAAAAGAAATGGGAGAGAGGGGTTGTGGATGGTTACTTATTTGAGATAATAAAAATGAGATATTGGGGGGAAGATAGTTGATAGAGAATATGTGGTGTGAGGGGAAACAAATGGGGTGGCTTAGGGTATATGCGCATATATGATGTGAGTGGGAGTTCTAAATTATAAAATTTACCCCTTATTAAATATTTGGGAATTACATTCACCCCTCCTTAAGAACTTTCGTCCCTGAAAGGAATATACCTTACAAAAATAACTCTAGATACTTGACGCGTATCTCCGCTTCTCGTTCCCATGTTGCTTCCTCGACCTGATGATTTCTCCAAAGAACCTTCACTAACTGAATTGTTTTGTTACAAAGAGTTTGATTCATGCGCTCTTGAATTTTGATTGGCTTCTCCTCATAAGTAAGATCATCATGAACTTGCAGAGGTTGAAAATCGATGACATGCGTTGGATTAGGCACGTACTTACAAAGCATTGAGACGGAAACACATTATGAGCATGTAAAATGAGCCGATGCTAAAGTGAGTCGGTAGGCCAAAGGACCGATACGATCCAAAATCTCAAAAGGGCCAATAAACCTAGGGCTTAGCTTCCCCTTGCGACCAAAACGCATAACTCCCTTCATTGGGGCAACCTTGAGAAACATATGATCACCCACTTCAAATTCGAGATCCTTCCTCCTAACATCTGCATAACTCTTTTTCCTACTCTGAGCGGTATTCATTCTATCTCTAAATTTTTGAATAGCTTCATTTGTAGACTGAACCAAGTCAGGGTACAAAAGCTTTCGTTCGCCAACCTCATCCCAGTGAACTGTTAACCGACATTTTTTTTCCATAAATCGCCTCAAACGGAGCCATACCAATCGTCGCCCGGTAACTGTTCTTGTAAGCAAACTCGACGAGTACCAAGTGTGCGTCCCAACTACCAGAGAAATCCTAGACATAAGCTCAAAACATATCTTCCAATGTCTGAATCGTTCGCTTAGATTGCTCATCAGACTTCGGATGAAAAGCTGTATTAAAATTCAAATGAGTACCTAAAGCTCTTTGTAAACTCCGCCAAAAAAATTTCGTGAACCGCGGATCCCGATCTGATACTATAGACATTAGAACCACATGAAGTCGAACAATCTGTCGGATATACAACCGAGCCCAATCCTCAACTGAAAATGTAGTCTTCCCAGGTAAAAAGTGCACATACTTGGTGAGACGATGTACCACAACCCAAATGGAGTTAAAACTTTTTACAGTCCTCAGTAGCCCTGAAACGAAATCCATAGCCATATGCTCCCATTTTCATTCAGGAATAGTTAAAGGTTGCAAGACCCAGATGGTCGATGTCTCTGTGCCTTGATCTGCTGACACACCAAACACTTACTAACTAACTCAGTGACATCACGCTTCATACCGTTCCGCCAATAATGTAACTTCAAATTATGATATATCTTAGTACTGCCAGGGTGCACACTGTATGGTGAACTATGAGCCTCCGTGAGTAATTGCTGCCTAATGACCGCATCTTTCAAAATCCAAAGCCTCCCATGAAAGTGAAGAGCTGAATCGTTACTAACATCAAACCCATGTCCTTTGTCTGAACCCATTTTGTTACGAATCAAAAGTAACTCAGAATCTAAGTTCCGTGCATCGATAATACGTTGTTGCAATGACGGTTGAACTGTGAGTTGAGCTAATTGCGTTGAACTATCGAACATCCTTTCGATAACTGTCTACGTTGGCATAGTTAGCAGCCAACCGGTCCATCCCTAGAATTATGTCAAAATCATGCATCCTAGGACTATAAGCTTAGCATTCATAACACGGTCTGCTATCATCGCTAAATAACTCTCTATCACCTTATTAGCCAGGAGAGAAGCTCCAGAAGGCGTAGAAACACATAACTCAAAACCCAATGGCACAACATGTAAAGATGCAAGAGTCACAAACAAAGCAGATATAAAAGAATGCGTGGATCCGGAAGCCAATCAATGTAAAAGCTGAATGTCCTAGTACAAGTAATGTACCTGCCACAACTGCAAAAACTTTCCCTTTAGCTCTACCACCTGCAGCATTACTAGTGTGTCCTTGAGCAAGCAGAGGGCATTGTCTGAGGTAATGCCCAGTCTTCCCACACTTAAAACAAGCATTGTACGCCTTAAAACACTAACTGTCATGGTGTTTGTTACATGTAGCACATAAGAGATTTGATTTGATCATATGCCTTTTTGCATTGTGGGGACCCTGATGAGAACCCTGCGATTCCTTCTTTCCATGAAATGATTGCTCTCACCGTAGTGGTGCACGCGGTGGAAGATTCTGTTCCATCAACAAAGCTGCATCAACTATCGTTGCGTAGGTGGTATGCTTATGGAGCAATACTGATCCCTTAATCTTTGGACGCAATCCTCTTTTAAAAGTAAGTGCCTTTTTTATCTCGCTATCCACATAATGCGTGGCCTACCTAGAAAATTCTTCAAACTTTCACTCGTATTCAGCTACACTCATAGCTCCTTGCACAAGTTAGAGGAATTCGGCCTCCTTCTTTGTCTTGACCGTGATCGAAGAATATTTCTCAAGGAAGAGTTCCTTGAAACGATCCCATGTCACTAGATTGCGGTTGATGTCATGAGCTCTCTGTATGAGCTCCCACCATTTCCAAGCCTCCTACGTCAGCATAAATATTACACAAACAACCTTTTGAATCTCAGAACATGTCATAAACTGGAAGATCTGCTCCAGTCTTACAATCCATTAGTCAGGTAGCAATGGGTCGGACGAGTGACCTTCAAATTCAAATGGTTTCAGCCTCCTGAATGTCTGGATCAACTACTGCATATCAACCTCCATCGTCTGTTACAGTTGTTGTTGCTGGAGCTGGGCGAGCCATAGCTGTCTACCTCAACAACTCCAAAAATTCTTGAAACATATCCATCATAGCTACTGGAGGGTTGGCAGTAAGACAAATTGGTGCATGATTGTTGTTGTTTCTTGTAGGGGGCGCCATCGCACTGCTACCCATAAACCCAAGACTTACCAAAAGTCTAATAATATCGCATAAATATAACATAAACGTAATTCAAATATGCCATAATGAAACAAAACACATCATACTCGATCAATAATTAAGACACATATAACATGCGCACCTGACTTGTAAGATGAGGGAGGAGCAGAGTGAGTGACATCCCATATCTTTCACTTAGAAAAATCTATAGAATCTAAAACTATTGCTCTGATACCAAACTGTAACGCCCCATCCCCAAGGGTTAAACATGCTTGAAATTTCACAATTCAAAAATTATCAATCCAATTAAAACCCTAATTTGAGAAAATCCCTAAATTGAAAACTCTAATTTTACCATAATTTCAACGTTAAATAGCGGAAGCATAGAACTATTTTAAGAGAAAATTAAATCATTAACTTGAATTAAATGATTCATTAAACCATAATAATGTCGAATACGAAAATCCATAAAATATGAAAGTCAAACATGGAAATTCATAAAATTAATAAAACAACAGTAATTAAACTTGAAAATCTGTTTCTAGCATCATATAATCATAAATAGTGAAAATTCTCATATTCTCGCTGTCTATACCAGTCCCTCACTCCTGCTTCTCGTTATCACCTACAACATATTCATCTATGGGGGGTGAGTATTAAATATACTCAGTAAGTAAACTCACATATTAATAAGTTTCACGTGACATAAATGTAAACATATAACTCATGAAAATTTAATTTCACACGTTCAGTGGTCACATAAAATACTTGTAATAACACACCAATTTCATGGTTAACATATAGCTTAAACTTGTACTTATGCATGCCGATACTTATAATTCGACTAGGCATATCCCTCGATTAACAACATAACCAGAACTAATTCACAACTTGAACTTGATCTTGTAACATGAACGTGAACATGACAGATTGAGTGTCCTGAAACTTGATATCACTTAAAGTTATCTGGACCTTAAGGACGCTAACATAAACATGGTGACACCCAATCGTATAACTGGATAACATGACGTGAACAATTTGGTTACTTGATAACCGATAGACATGACTAAGTCTATTTCTTGTTTACTTATCACTTTACTTGAATTAATATTCATAATTCACATTATCACGTATTCATGGCTAAACATATAACTTGTTTATGAACATAAACGATATAACTTTTACATGTATAACTTAAAACATAATCATATATAACATGGTAAATAATTTCATCGTGATATGAAAAATAATTAAAACACTTGATCATAAGATTGAACATGAAGATATAATAAAACAATTTCACATTATATATTCTACACTTGTAACATATGAACCGAATTATTACGTAAATCCACTTATTGGATTCACTACGAATTAAATTTAGCAACTAATAACCTGAAATCCAAGGATCCCAGATCATAACATATTCATATAATATCTATAATTATTTAATTAACTAAAGGGCGAGTGAGGTTGGGAATAGGTAGAAACTAAATCGGGTGTAAATTGATCAAGCAGTTCAAACCAGTTCAACTAGATTCGGGTGGTCCGAACCAATTTGGTTATGCTGGTTTGGGTCAGTTTTGTCTAGTCAGGTTGAACCATTTTGGTCTGGTCTAACTGAACCGGTTTGGTCTTGTCTAACTGAGCCGATTCAGTCTGATCCGATTGAGCCGGTTTGGTTCAGATGGACCAAGAGAATGAGAGGAACAGAGAGGGGGAAAGGGACACAAAGAAGTGAGATAAAGAGAGGGAGAGAAAGATACATAATAGAGAGGGGGAGGGAGATCATGAGAGAGAAAGAGAGAGACCGAGAGGGAGAGGGAGAGAGACCGAGAGAAGCAGAGAGAGAGTAACTGAGAGGAACAAATAATAGAGACAGAAACAGAGGGGAAGTGGGAGACGAAGGAGAGAGAGATAGACCGAGATAAATAGAGAGGAAGAGAGAGAGAGACCGAGAGAAGCAGAAATAGAGAGAGTGATTAAAGCTTACCAAAATGGAGCTTGCAGGTGGTGCTATGACGATGCCAGAAACATATACAATAGCATGAAAATTATTGAAATTTGAAGAATAAAATTCAGATTTGGATGAATATATATATAATGATAGAAATAGGAAATTTGATTTGAGATATAGCAAAAATAGAAAAATAATAAAGAAAGAGGGAGAAGAAAATGGCTTACCGGAGAGTCAACGATGGAGAGAGAGACTTGTTGTCAATGGAGGAGTTTGAGAGACAGAGAGAAGTAGTTTCCACAGAAGGCTCCGTGGAGAAGAAAATTGTAACAGAGTATGGTTCGTGTATTTAAAAGAAAAGGAAAGAGAAGGGTTATGGGTGGCTATTTATTTGAGATAAAAAAAATGAGATAGTGGGGGGAGATAGTTGAGAGAGAACACGTGATGTGAGGGGAAACAAATTGGGTGGTTTAGGGTGTATGCGCATATATGGTGTGAGTGGAGATTCTAAATTATAAAAATAACCATTATTAAATATTGGTATTACATTCTCCCCTCCTTAAGAACTTTCGTCCCCGAAAGGAATATACCTTGCAGAAATAACTTTGGACACTTAGCACGTAACTCCGCTTCTCGTTCCCATGTTGCTTCCTCGACTTGATGATTTCTTTAGAAAACCTTGACTAACTGAACTATTTTGTTACGAATAGTCCGATTCCTACGCTCTAGAATTATGACTGGCTTCTCCTCATAAGTAAGATCATCATGAACTTGCAGAGGTTGAAAATCGATGACATGCGTTGGATCAGGCACGTACTTGCGAAGCATCGAGACGTGAAACACTTTATGAACACCTAAAAGAGCTGGTGGTAAAGCGAGTCGGTAGGCCAAAGGACCAATAAGATCCAAAATCTCAAAATGGCCAATAAACCTAGGGCTTAGCTTCCCGACCAAAACACCTAACTCCGTTCATTTGGTCAACCTTGAGAAACACATGATCATCCACTTTAAATTCGAGATCCTTCCTCTTAACATATGCGTAACTCTTTTGCCTACTCTGAGCGATCTTCATTCTATCTCTGATTTTTTGAATAGCTTCATTTGTAGACTGAACCAAGTCAGGGCACCAAAGCTTTTTTTCACCAACCTCATCCCAGTTAACTGGCGCCGAATTTTTTTCCATAAAGCGTCTCAAACGAAGTCATACCAATCGTCGCCTGGTAACTATTATTGTAAGCAAACTCAACGAGTGCCAAGTGCGCGTCCCAACTACCAGAGAAATCCAAGACATAAGCTCGAAGCATATCTTCCAACGTATGAATCGTGTGCTCAGATTGGTCATCGGATTGCAGATGGAAAGATGTACTAAAATTCAAATGAGTACCTAAAGCTCTATGTAAACTCCGCCAAAAATTTAACGTGAACCGCGGATCCCGATCTGATACTATAGACACTGAAACCACATGAAGTCAAACAATCTCTTGGATATACAACCGAGCTCAATCCTCAACTGAAAATGTAGTCTTGCCAGGTAAAAAGTGTGTAGACTTGGTGAGACGATCTACCACAACCCAAATGGAGTTAAAACTTTTTACAGTCCTCGGTAGCCCTAAATAAATCCATAGCCACATGCTCCCATTTCCATTTAGGAATAGTGAAAGGTTGCAAGACCCAGATGGTCGATGTCTTAGTGCCTTGATCTGCTGACACACCAAACACTTACTCACGAACTCAACGACATCACGTTTCATACCATTCCACCAATAATGTAACTTCAAATCATGCTACATCTTAGTACTGTCAGAGTGTGTATGGTGAACTATGAGCCTCCGTGAGTAATTCCTGCCTAATGACGGCATCATTCGGAACACAAAGCCTCCCATGAAAGTGAAAAGTTGAATCGTTACTGACATCAAACCCTTGTCCTTTGTCCGAACCCACTTTGTTACGAATCAAAAGTAACTCAGAATCTGAATTTTGTGCATCGATAATACGTTGTTGCAATGACAGTTGAACTGTGAGCTGAGCTAACTGCGCTGTAGTATCTTTTAGCAAAACCAAAATCTCGATACGTTCAAAATCCTCCAAGAGATGCTCTTGAGATGTAATAAGAGCTGCTGAATGGGCTGATTTTTGACTTAAGACATCAGCCACTACGTTTGCCTTTCTTGGGTGATAAATGATCTTGTAGTCATAATCCTTCACCAGTTCCAACCAACGGCGTTGCCTCATGTTAAGCTTTTTCTGAGTTAAAAAGTACTTAAGACTCTTATGATCTGTGTAAATCTGACACTTACAGCCATACAAGTAATGTCTCCAGATCTTGAGTGCAAATACAACTACAGCCAACTCCAAATCATGTGTAGGATAATTATGTTCATAAGGCTTGAGCTGACGAGAAGCATATGCTATTACCTTTCCTTGTTGCATCAAAACACAACTCAATCCTCTCTTGGAAGCATCGCTATAAATCACAAAATCGCTCTTACCATCTGGAATGGTCAACACTGGTACTGTCACTAATTTTTGTTTAAGTCTCTGAAAACATTTCTCATACTCAGCCGTCCAAGTAAAGGTGGCACTCTTTATGGTCAATTGAGTAAGTGGAACAACAATCTTTGTAAAACCCTCAACGAACCTCCTATAATATCCTGCTAAACGCAAAAAACTACTAACTTCCCCAACATTTGCCAGGGGAGGCCAGTTAACCATTGCTTCGATCTTAGACGAATCAACTGAGATTCCATCTCGAGATACCACATGACCAAGGAATGATACTTGTTGAAGCCAAAACTCACACTTCTGGAATTTAGCATATAACTGGTGTTTTCTTAATGCTTGCAAAACAATCATGAGCTGATCCATATGCTCAGCCTCCGATCTAGAGTACACCAGAGTATCATCAATGAAGATGATCACAAAAGAATCCAAGTACTCTTTGAACACCTTGTTCATCAAAACCATAAAGGCTGCTGGAGCATTAGTTAATCCAAATGACATCACTACAAACTAGTAATGGTCGTAACGAGTGCGAAATGTTGTTTTATGAATATCCTCATCTCGAATCCTAAGCTGATGGTATCCTGATCTTAAATAAATCTTAAAGAATATCGATGCTCCTCTGAAGTTGATCAAACAAATCCTCAATACGCGGGAACGGATACCTATTCTTGATAGTAACTCTATTCCACTCCCTGTAATCAATGCATAGCCTCATTGATCCATCTTTATTTTTAACAAATAATACTGGACCACCCCAAGGTGAAACATTGGGTCTAATGAAGCCCTTATCCAGTAATTCTTGAAGTTGGTCCTTAAGTTCTTCCAACTCTGTAGGAGTCATACGGTACGGAGCTTTGGATAACAGTCTGCCCGGAGGTAGGAATCGAACATCCTTTCGATAACAGTCTATGTTAGCAGCCAACCGGTCCATCCCTAGAATTATGTCAAAATCATCCATCCCTAGAACTATAAGCTTAGCATTCATAACACGGTCTGCTATCATCACTGAACAACTCTTTATCGCCTTATTAGCTAGGAGAGAAGCTCTGGAAGGTGTGGAAACACATAAATCAAAACCCAATGGTACAATAGGCAAAGATGCATAAGTCACAAATGAAACAGATATAAAAGAATGCGTTGATCCAGAATCAATCAAGGTAAAAGCTAAATGTCCTAGTACAAGTAATGTACCTGCCACCACTGCATCCGACTGCTCAGCTTCCCGGCGAGTTAATGCAAAATCATTCCCTTTAACTCTACCACCTGCAGCATTACTAGTCTGTCCTTGAGCAAGTAGAGGGCACTGTCTAAGGTAATGCCCAGCCTTCCCACACTTAAAACAAGCATTGTTAGCCTTAAAACACTGATTTCCATGGTGCTTGTTACATGTAACACATAAGAGATTTGATTTGATCATCTGCCTTTTTACATTGTGGGGACCCTGATGAGAATCCTGTGATTTCCTCTTTCCATGAAATGATTGCTCTGACCATGATGGTGCACGTGGTGGAAGATTCTGTTCCATCAACAAAGCTGCCTCATCCACCACTGCGTAGGTGGTATGCTTATGGAGCGACACTGATTCCTTAATCTCTGGACGCAGTCCTCTTTCAAAAGTTTGTGCCTTTTTTATCTCGTTATCCATATAATGCGTGGCGTACCGAGACAATTCTTTAAATTTTCACTCGTATTCAGCTGCACTCATAGCTCCTTGCACAAGTCTGAGGAATTCAGCCTCCTTCTCTGTACTGACCCTGATCGGAAAATATTTCTCAAGGAAGAATTCCTTTCATCGATCCCATGTCACTACATTATGGTTGATGTCATGAGCTCTCTGTGTGAGCTCCCACCATTTCAGAGCCTTCCGCGTCAGCATAAATATTGCACAAACAACCTTTTGAATCTTAGAACACGACATAAACTGGAAGATCTGCTCCAATCTTGCAATCCATTCGTCAGCTAGCAGTGGGTCGGACGAGTGACCGTCAAATTCAGGTTGTTTTAGCCTCCCGAATTTCTGGATCAACTACTGCATATCAACCTCCATCGTCTGTTGCAGTTGCTATTGCTGAGCTGGGTGAACCCTAGCTGTCTGCCTCAACAACTCCAAAAATTCTTGAATCATATCCAGCATAGCTACTAGAGGGTTAGCAGTAGGATCAAATGGTGCACGATTGTGGTTGTTCCTCGTAGGGGCGCCATTGCACTGCTACCCATAAACCCAAGACTTACCAAAAGTCTAAGCATATCACGTAAATATAACATAAACGTAATTCAAACATGTCATAATAAAACAAACACATCATACTCGATCAATAATTAAAATAGATATAACATGTGTACCTGGCTTGTAAGATGAGGGAGGAGCAGAGTGAGTGACATGCCATATCTTTCACTTAGAAAAGTCTACAGAATCTAAAAACATTTCTCTGATACCAAACTTTAACGCCCCGATCCCCAAGGGTTAAACACGCTTGAAATTTCACAATTCTAAAATCCTCAATTCAATTAAAACCCTAATTTGAGAAAATTTCTAAATTGAAAACCCTAATTTTAACGTTAAATAAAGGAAGCATAAAACTATTTTAAGAGAAAATTAACTCATTGATTTGAATTAAATGATTCATTAAACCATAATAATGTCAAATACGAAAATCCATAAAACATGAAAGTCAAACAAGGAAATTCATAAAATTAATGAAACAATAGTAATTAAACTTGAAAATCCGTTTCTAACATCATATACTCATGACATAAATGTAAACATATAACTCATGCAAATTTAATTTCACACGTTCACTTGTCACATAAAATACTTGTAATAATACACCGATTTCATGGTTAACATATAACTTGAACTTGTACTTATACATGCCGATACTTATACTTGCTTGATGATAATTCGACTAGGCATATCTCTTGATTAACAACCTAACGAGAACTAATTCACAACTTAAACTTGATCTTGTAACATGAACGTGAACATGACAGATTGGGTGACCTAAAACTTGATGTCACTTAAAGTTATATGAACCTTAAGAACGCTAACATGAACATGGTGACACCTAACCGTATAACTTTAACATGACGCGAATAATTTGGTTACCTGATAAACAAGGGAAATGACTAAGTCTATTTCTTGTTTTCTTATCACTTTACTTGAATTAATATTCATAATTCACATTATCACATATTCATTGGTAATCATATAACTTGTTCATGAATATAAACGATATAACTATTACATGTATAACTCAAAATATAATCATATATAACATGGTAAATAATTTTATCGTGATATGAAAAATAAATAAAACACTTGATCATAAGATTGAACATAAAAAAATAAAAAAATAATTTAACATTATATATTATACACTTATAACATATGAACTGAATTATTATGTAAATCCACTTACTTAGATTTGCTACGAATTAAATTCAGCAACTAATAACCTGAAATCCAAGTATCCCAGATCATAACATATTCATTTAATATCTACAATTATTTAATTAACTAAAGGGCGAGTGAGGTTGGGAATAGGTGGACACTAAATCGGGTGTAAATTGATCAAGCGGTTCAAACTGGTTCAACTAGGTTCAGATGGTCTGAACCAATTTGGTTTTGCTGGTTTAGGTCAGTTTGGTCTGGTCTGGTTGAATCAGTTTGGTCTGATCTGACCGAACCAGTTTGGTCTGGTCTAACTAAACCGGTTCAGTCTAATCCAATTGAACCGGTCTGGTTCAGGTGGACCACTTCAAGAGAATGGGAGGAACAGAGAGGGGGAATGACAGTAAATAGGAGAATGGTTCGTGCATTTAAAAGAAAAGGGGAGAGAGGGGTTGTGGGTGGTTACTTATTTGAGATAAAAAAAAATGAGATTGGGGGGAGATGGTTGAGGAGAACATGTGGTGTGAGGGGAAATAAATGGGGTTCTTAGGGTGCATGCGCATATATGGTATGAATTGAGGTTATAAATTACAAAAATATCCTTTATTAAATACTTGGATATTACATTTCTAGTGCTTAATACGAAAATGAAGATGACTAACATGTTATCACTCAACATATATAAGTGTTTCTTTGTTACAGTCACTCCCAAACATGTGTGTAGCATCGCGTATATGTATGGACGATAACTTTTTGAACCATGTAAATGTTTATGTACTATAATTTTTCATTCTCAAGATGATGGGGACGTACTCAATCTCTAAAGTCTTTATTTCTATTTTGAAGTTGCAATGATGCAAAAATTGCATGTTAACATGATTAGTTCATCGTCATTAAAAGTCGATTTTATGGTAGAGATCTCGATATAATATATTTCTAATAGCTAGATGTTTGACATGAATAAGAAAACATTTCTTATTTGAATAGAAAATATGCAACTTGAGTTTTGACCATCATGTGGGTGTGAGATTCCACTAATTAAGGTTAACAACTATTTTTACTTTCTCTCTTTCAAGGTTTATTACTTGATAAGTTGACAAAGGTCTTGCCATATTAAGATAAGATGGTGAAGCTCATTGATAGGACATAGAGAATTTCAATAAACTTAGATATCATCTTGAAAGATAAAAAGACTTGAGATTTATGGTGAATATGAGTGTTTTGTATTCAAAAAGCATACTGTTATGCCTTGACAAATACAACCTTAACATAATTTAACTTATTTAAAACGTGCTTTGATTATTTTTAAGCGCATGAAGGAAATTCATCACTAGCATTTGACAAAATCCTCCAAAGATAAAAATAAAAGTGGAAAAATTAAAGGTTAAATCGTTATTATTATTATTAGCACAAATAAAGTTTCCGTATGTTTGAAAGTGTTTATAAACAAAGGCACTCTTAAATGTACCTTTTTAGGTGTTTTCTCTAGAAGAACTATGTATAGACTCAAGTTGAGGTGAGTTTGAGAGTAATTTTTATCTCTAGAGGAAGCACTTTTTTAAGAATCGTAAGTAAATGCTTCTTAAGAAATATGCAAAAAATTTATAGCTAAAATAATATCTTCAACTGTATAAATTTAGCAATTTTAAACAAAAACTCTCCTTAACAGCCAAAAAATTGTTTGTAAATAATTTTATTGTACACTCATTGAAATTAGATTAATATTAGACTTAAGGTCTTTGATCTTGAATGTGAGAAGCAACTTCTTGAATAAAAGAAAATTAAACTCATTTTTTTTGTATTATTAATGAATTACTCACAATTAAAAGGAAATAAATTATGAGTGACACCTATAAAATCAAATGGTTAGGTTGTTCAAGTTATTCATTCAACTTCTCAACCACTTGATAAAATATTAGCTTCATATTCAAATACACTTTAATAATGATCATAAACATAATTGTAATTGGATAAAAAAAAAGTCTCATTTACTTCACGCTATCCTTCGTTATAATCATGTTGTAATCCACTTGTAATTGAATCAACACATTTCTTTAGAGTAATCTTTAAATTAATAATCCTAATTTACATCCTATTGAGACAATTGAATTGTAGCAAAAAAAATATAATACTATTATGGGAATGAGATTTAAAATATTAATTTAATTAAAATTAACTTTTAAATTAGATTTAACATTATTAATTTAATTAAATACTTATCAAATATAATTAAAATTAATATTAACATTGCACTCAAAATATTTTTTGTAGATACATAATAATTAAATACTGATCAAATATAATTAAAATTAATATTAACATTGCACTCAAAATATTTTTTGTACATACCATATAACTAAAGAAGCATTTAAAAACTTCATCTTATTTACATAAAGTACAACAAATTTTAAACATAAAAAATCTTCAATTATCACACACAAGCAAACTTCACGATCGTTTTCCGCATTAATTGATTGTCATCTTCAATCATGATGATCATTGTAAATTACACAGAAAAAACAGCTCATAAACATAAATAACCTTATTGTTCTCTCTCCTCGGCACATATTACTTCTAAAGTAGCATAGAACTTTCCAAGAAACGGACCATTAATTGATTCCGCACAGAAAAGAGTCGAACACTGCGGTTGAGATTAAAACAGCAATTCGAACTCATACTCAATTTTTCCAAAACTTTTCCAATTTTATATCAAATGTCGTAAATCATAAATATTTCCCATCTAAGAAAATAATATGTTGCAAACAATGGTAATAATAATGACAGGCTCAAAAGGGAATTTAGACCATATTCAGATACATCTAAAACACACCAAACCGGAGGCATATATAGACAGTAATTAGGAGAGAGAAGCAGATATGATTAACTAAGGTTGATAAGGCACCAGAAACTACAAAATTGTATAGAACAAAATCTCAATATTAGACTACTGATTTGATAGCTTTCTCTGCCTCCAAATTTTGTTCCTCTGATGCTGGAAGTTGCTGGTCAGCTATCTCACCCTTGCTTGGACTCTGCTCAGCCGACTCATCATCATCATCATCGGAGGGAAGCAGCTCCGATGTGTTATCACCATTAGTAGCTGGATCTTGCTGGGATGTCTCCCCCTTTAACTCATTATCACTGAATAGATCTCTCTGAACAGGTACGGCTTTTTGCTGCTGAGACGATATCACATTTGCAATGGCTTTGAAGGCTGCCAATGCCTGATTGTTGTCGGTCACCAAGCCACCATCCACGCCGTAATTGTTTGGTTCCTCCGCTGTGGAGTCTTCTACTTTAGGAGGAGGCACAAAAAATGGAATCTTACCCCTTTGCCAATCATGGAGGACCATCTTTGCAGCAGTCGTCAAGTCAGGTTCCCCACCCTAAACAACCATAAGTATAGGAACAACTCATATCTCAGGCATCAGTTTCCTTTCTCATTATTTCTATTTCATGATTATAATAATGAACATTTAATGGGACTTTTAGATGGCTACAGATAGAAATATCAGAATTGACATGAAACATAGAATACAGCGAGGTACCTTCAACAATTTGCCTGTGAATTTGCAAAGCTGAACTAAGAAATCGTTCTCGTCCTTCCTACAAACATTACAACAAAGGCAGGCCGTTCTTGAAACAACATTCAAATACCAGAAACAATTGCACCAAAGCAGTAAAACCAAATCAATTATAAAAAAAAAAACAAATCTAACCAAATGAATCCTCATCTGTCATCACATCACAGTTCAATCCATGACATTTTTTGTTTGGATAAAAACAGTTCAATCCATGATATTATCTTATGCATCTTGTTATAAAACCATTAGATGTTCTCAAAAAACTTGGAGACTTCAGTCCTTTTTCTATCTATGAATAAATAGCCATGATACCAGAATTTTAAGGTATATCAAAGTTAAAAGGCAAAGGCCATAGAAACGGTTAGGTACTCACCACTCTTTTATCCTGTATGCTCTTTCCAGGTGTTCCTTCTTCACACGTTTCAAAACTTCTCCTATGTGTTCTGAAGCATCCTCCAAGTTCGTCACACGTACCTGGTGATGTCACCCAAATTATTAACCCAGCAAAGATATTACGGATAAGCAAGATTATTTACAGAGCAAGCGAGCACTAGACACAATAATTAAAATTGGAACACTAAATCTCAAAGATGAAAGAAACTACATTGAGAATGCAGTCACAAACACTAAAGTTCAGCAGTACAAAAAAAAGATCAGAACACTTACCACACCCTTCAACACAATATCTGTTTCAGTGTCTTTGTTTTGGTAAACAACTCCAGGGCAGTCAATTAGAAAAATTCTCTTTGTGAGAGTTATATACTGCCAGACTTTAGTCTCTCCAGGTATGGGAGCAACCTTGCAAACCTAATGAGAAAAGCAACAACAAAGAAGTCAGCAAGTAAACAAGCAGGCTTCATAGCGAGTAAGACTGCAGGAGTGCTATTAATTGTAACAACAATACGATGAAAGCCACAAAATCATTTATTATCCATTACAGGTCCTTAATAATGTGAGACCATAACCATTTAGAATATTTTTAATTGAAAAGGTAATTATGGCATTTCAACTTGACATTGATAATAGATGTCCAACAGACAAAATCCTCTCAAAATTCCATTTGCCATTTCCAGAATAGATTTTCTTTTTTATCGCACCATTTCCAGAACAGATGAAGTTTGCTGTTGCAAGCAAAATAATAATTCAAATGTAGAGGGTATCCGTATTAATAAGTAGCTTGAGGCGTAACCAGAACTGAGAAAGAAATCACTCATCTTAACATCACTCTACAGAGAACTAGCAAGAACGCCCCAAAAATAAAAAATCATGAAATATCCAAATTTTACTTCTTTCAAAAAAAATTTACTTTCCTCTTTCTCTTCTGCTTTCTGGAGAGAAAATAGAGAAATCTAAATTTTACTTCTTATTGATTAAATATGATTGATCCTACTATAAATCTTGTCAAATTATTGTAATATCTGTTACTACATATTTTTCTTTTTGGATTAGCAAATCTCACCCATTCCTTATTTTCCTTCGCCATTTATTTTATAACATAAAATATGAAAAAATAAGAACATAATGTCAATTCTTTATTCAGGACAACAAGAAAAAATGACATCAAAAACTCAAAAAATGCATAAATTTTTTTAAGAAAATAAAATACACTCCGTAGTTATAGATAAACTAAATTGCATGTCATCCTTTTTTTGTTTTCCCACGAATCATCTGTCAACTCTTAAAGAAATCGGAAAGAAACTAGGCATAAATTTAATGCATAAAATAAAGATATAATAGTATACTAGGTTCATATAACAAAGGAAAAAGAAAAGGAGAATAGAACATTACATTCTTTGTTCGCAATGTGTTGATAACAGATGACTTCCCAACATTGGGATACCCAACAAATCCAACAGAGATTGCTTGTTTGTCACTCTTAAGGCGAGCAAATTGTCTAAGCACTGATAAAAGAGAGCCCTAAACGCAAAAAATACAATGACGTAAGAATATAGCGAATTATAATATTAGCATGAATGAACTACAATAGTCCATCCACAAGAACAAATCATATGCTTTAGCTCCACCAATCTAAAGGAAGACTTGTGTGGTGCCTTGGAAGATATTCCTCTCCGCATTGTTAAGCTAAATATTGACATAAGGAAGGCTTATTTCACGTAGCTGTCCATGTAAATGAAATCAGCAGGCACATAATAAAATGTTCAAGTTACCTTCCCAAAAGATTTGTTAATGCTTGCGTGAAATGCTAGAGTTGGATATTCTTTGGATAACACTCTAAGCCATCCTTTTGTCGCCCAAGCAGGAACTAGATCACACTGACAAACAAGCAGGAAAATTTTTCAGGGATTTATGAAAAAAAATATTAGAAATCTAGACGAACTCAATAACGTAAAAGAAGTCCCAACTGAGAAATGCATCTGACCTTATTTAACAGAAATACCATGTGCTTGTGCGTGCAGTGCTCCTTCAAATGTTTCTCTAAGTGGTAACACCTAGTTCCTTGAGGATCCCTTGCATCCAAAACCTGTAATTAATTGAGAGATAAACAAGAAAATAAAAAGCTATAATCATGATAAGAAACAGCATCGTTAAAAGAAACATGTCATATCCATGATCTTTGGCACAAATAGGATGGAAAGAACATGAGAATAAAAGCCTTGAAGAGAGTAAGACAATGTTCAACAACCACACATTTATCAGATATAAAACAATTCCATATGCACATTACCAAATTCTAACAATAATACCACATATAGGCAGACAAAGTAAATGCAAAAGGTACAAGTCTCCTCCTGCAGATATGTACCGAGGATTTCCATGAAGCAAATCAAATTAACATTCTAACAATAAAAAATCAAACCACATTCTTATACCTTATCAAAAGATTTACCTTTGCACATTCAGACTCCGGTAATATATTAAGTGCATGATAGTACAAATCAAATGTAACGTATATTACCTTTATTGAGTAACATAAAAAATAAAATAAACACTGACCTGGACAACAACATCTGAAGAGTCAATTACTTTATAAAGCTCTCCCCATATACGTTTACTTTGACCCTTCTCAAACATTGTATGACGAACCAGGTCCCTAAATCCATCACCTTCAGTTCCTTCTGCAGTTTCATTGTCAGCATGCTTCTGCTCGTATGCATCTATAAGGTAAAGATTTGAAAATGCCAAGCAGAATAGGTAGAAGTTCATGAAAAATACCATGGAACGAAATTTGAAAGAACTTTTTTACAATAACATGCTTCCAGTAAAACAATATTACTATTCACGAAGTGCAACAATCACAACTTCCATATTAAATGCGGAAACTATATAGGCTGATCACACAAGAAGATATTAAAAAAAACATATTTTTACCCTGAGAACCATTAGCTTTCTTAAGTAATGACTCATAATCAGCAGCCATGAGCTTTGGACGTTTCCTCTTCCCCTTTGGTCCAAAAGCATCCGCAAAAGGCTCAGCACCCAAAAGATGAACTTTGGTTTGCTTAAGAGATGATAAAAATACTGTATTAGCATATAGAGTCTTGTTAGCACTGGAAATTTCTTTAGATGATGATAGAAGATCCTAATTTAGTTTCCCATTTATGGGTGAGCATTGATAAACACGCAAATTTGTAGTGAAGGAACAAAGTTTCCAATAACGAGTATTAGCCAAAATAGCACCGAACTAGAAAGTGTGCATCTGACAAGCCTTCTCTGGGAGGAAACCTTACAAACGATACTCGATGCAGTGCCCAACCTGCTCGAGTTCCAGAAGGCATTAATATTTCTAATCTCAATCATTGAACATCCAGTATCTCTTGCATTGACTTGTTAGTCATACTATGAGAGACCAACTCTCCCTCCCTCACTCTCTACTCACATGCACACACGGACACAACTCTCAAGCCTAGACTAATCTTCTTACCTTCTGGCGATCATTCAAAAGGGACAAGGGCAGTTTCTTCTCCTTCAATATGACATTGTAGTTGCTTGACATGTGGCTTTTGAGCTCATCTCTGAAAACTTCAAGCTGTTTTTGATCAACAACTCGAGTATTTCCTACAAATTCAGCCACAAAAGAAAACGTAAGAAATTAACAACTCTTCTAACAATTAGAGTTCAAAAACTTTCTCTAAAACTGACTGCCCCGTGTGAAAGTTCGATTAAAATTCAACCTGTGCATTTATACTGACAGACTTAAATCCAATTGAAACAAAACAAATAAATATCAGCAAGGTATCCTACACCTGTGCATGAATTCATGTAGGCAGTACAATTGACATACCGAACCAGCGACGATCAGGTTGGATTCGGGTGCTAGGCAACTCCTTCGACTGATACTCATTCCTCAATACTTTTCCTTTCCGGTCACGCTTCGGCCTCGTATTATACATCTTGAGACGCCGCACGGTGGCGGCGCTACGCGAATCCTTGCTGTCATTTGACCGGTTAACGTCGAGGGAATGCTTCGGCTTCCCAGATATGTTCACCTTCCTCTCTTTCTTCTTCGCCATCTTAAGTGCTTTATTGTTTGTTAAGCTAGTATAGAGCTTAAGGGTGATGGTTCACAGTTTAGAGTTGCAGGTATACTAAAGCAGAGAGGCTTGAAATGTCGCGGGAACTTGCGCCGAATCCAGTTGAACCCTTTAGGGTTTGGAAGAGAAGTTTGGAGGTAGACGAAGATGATTATTTATTGGTCTCGGTTCAGTGTCGGCCCAAGCTTCACAATCCGAAAATCATATTGGATCAGTCAAACGACACGTCGACTCGTTATAATGATGACGATATGACGGTCTCAACAAGGAAACTATATTTGTCACTTTTCATCTTAGCTCCTTCAAGAGCTTCATATCCACAGCTATTGAAGGGGCATTGGGCGACCCTTTTTGTGAGGATCTGATAAATAACTCAGCCTCGGATCTTGAGTGATAGCTTCAAGAAGTAAAAAATGTTAAAAAAAAGTGTAGCTCTAGAAATATACTTCGATAATTATATGAGAGCTAGTATTTAAATTTGACTTCGTTAAAAATATATTCATGGTCTTTCATATTACATGATTAAAATCATTATTGTCCATGAACTCTTGATCAATTGCGGGCGGCCCTTGATCTAATTTCTAGTATGAGGTTTAATAATTTCCAATATTATATTTCCATATTTTTTGTGCTTATATTATTGGCTTCAGTTATTGAATCTTTGTTAAAAAGAATATGAGTTGACATGGTGATTAACCTGTATATCCATAATATAAGGTTATAGGTTCAAATCATAATGGTAGTGTTTAGAAAATCCTTCAATAGATTTCTTGAGGAAGAAATCCTTCTAAACATGTATTAATGTTTGGTGAGGGTTTTAAAATAGACTTTTGGTTCAGGTGTCCATATGTAAAATATTCATCTAGAGATGCCCAAAACTCAAACCTCACAAATGGAAAAAAATAGCATTTGACAAGAATAATCCTATTATAGAAATAATAAGCAAAAACTACTTCTGACAAATAATAGTTGCAAATATATTTCATTATCTCATTGACTAATACTATATAATTGATGAAATATTAAATTCTAAAAATACTCTTGTCATTCCTATCATAAACTAACCTCGCTTAAAACTTTAAAAAGAATTATATACTACAATTTTCTAAAAAAAAAACTGCTCCCAAAGTCTCGTAAATTTTATTAGTGATTTTTTTTGTTTTTCATATCTGTTATATTTTTTTTATTCTTCTATTAAATTCGTCTCTTATAACCTTAAAGTTATTTGAATTTATAAAATCCACCATTAAAAATCCCAAAACTCAAGCATTTATGTAAAAAGGAAATCCTCCATTCTCATTTTCTCTCCTCTTTGAATTTCTTTCAGTGAGAATTTGTAATTATTTTGACAAAAAAAAAGTAAATACTAAATGGAGAAAATAACTAATAAGCACGGGATTAGTGATTCAAGCATAGTTTATAAACATTCAGACCTATGATATTCGATATGAGTTAGGTTTAATATTTTCAGCCAATAGATTCATGCAAAAGTTGTTGCATCAGTTGTAAATCCTCTCATTAGTTGGGTGAATTGTTGGCATAACAGTCCACCTATCAGGGTTTTAGATCGTGTTTGTTGTCACGTCATAGTTATAGTGCCACAGAAAATGAGTGTAACAGACATCGTGTAACGAGTTATAGATTTTGCGGGCATGAGTCCTAACAATTTTATTTGTTGTTCATTCTTTATTTTCTTACATCGTGAGAAGTCACATCTCATCATGGCTATTACATCAAGTCAATGGTTATGGACGTGAATCCCCTAAATACGTTATATCTCGACAACCATCGAGACTGGTCACTTGTTCCTGTTTAGATTAACAAGACTAACAACGCACAACATTAAAATGAATTAATTACATCACATAAAAATGAGCTTGTTACTTCAAAGTTAACAATAAACAGTCATATAAAAAAAGGATCTCATATTCTCAATGAACACGCGAAGTCTTGTTTGATATGGTTGATTATTAAATTTATGACATTAAATAATTTGATAATTAACAAACCATCTAATAATTAATATTGTGTTTATGAAAAAAAACCTGAACCAATTCGAATGATAGAGTGTAGTAGTCGAAATATTGGACGTTAGATCTACTTTCACAGTCCGCATGAAGTTACGTAAAATTATGTTTAGGTATACACAGATGATGCATATTATGGTTTAGTCAAATCACGATCGTTGCGTGACGTAACAATATCAACAGTCATCGAATTCATTAAAGTCCATTATAAAGGACTTAAAGAAATTCACATATGACAGAATGATAATAATTATCACGACGAGCTGTTACTTCTCTCTGCAAGAAGTCTTTTAATAGCTAAAACTTGACAAAAAAATTCACAACATGCACAACATATTACCGCTATGTAACCTCCAATACACCCAAATACCGATCGAAATGTGAACAAAACCGGAATTGCAATTTAAATTTGACCTGAACGACAATGAAGCCTGAGTCCATACTTTTCTTGAAAGAATGTTGAGGCTTGAATTCAATAATAATTGCTCAAACCATTAAACTTAGCACCTAAGATTATGTACCTCATGACCAACCCATCCCTCCAATAGAATGATTTCTTCTTTAAAAAAATATTTGGTCTATATTCAATTATTTTTAATTCAATTTGAACTTTTTGTTATATGATTGTGACTAAGCAATCCCTCCGTTGCCACGGGAGAGGAATAAAACAGGCATCAATTTACGCACAAGGGAAGCCGACGCGCATACCGACAGGACCAAACGAACGCCGTGAGTTACTCCTGTCTTATTGCTTGTAAAATATGCCCTCGAACCTCGACAAGTCAAATGCGTTTGTACGGCAAGGATGGAAACCTTGGAACATTGAGTTTGCCCTCAAACATTGAGTTTGCTAACCTCACGCGCTAAGTTTCTTCAACTGCTCTCTCCCCTCTCTCTTTTCTCTTTTTATAGGAGGCGTTTGGTATCGATATCTTCTTGATAAATTACATAGTAAATTTATTTTTCAATATTTTTTTATGTTTGTTGTAAGTATTTTTATTTATCATGATAAAATTATTTAACCTACTAAAAAAATAATTTCACATTATTTTTCCTATCATTTTCTCACAAAAATTTATTTTATCAAATAACTTTCTCATCTTATAACACACATCTACACATTTTTCAAAATAATTTTTACTTTTTCAAATCCTCATAAAATATCATTATTTATTTCAATTATTTCTACTTGATTTTTATATTTATTTTTTTCAAGATCAAAATCTCACAAAAGTGTCGTAAAATATCCCGATCTTAGAACCCCGTAGAATTTCGTTCCAATCCTAGTGGAACCGAAACAGTCCCGATACCAAATTTAAAGATTTTTCCATCTCATCCGACCCATATCCCAAAAGACCCGTCCGTTAACTTGTCTCGGGGGTTGTCTCATAAGATTAAGATGTGCACGTTAATTGAAATGAATGAAATAAAATATTAAATTTGAATTAAGTATAGATAAAATCTTCAAATATACATAACATAAAATTTAAATGATTAGAATACATGTTAATAATATCAAATATTTTTTTAAATTAAAAATTATTTTCTTCCCTAAAATAAATATTATTCATAAACTTCAATATTTAAAAATATTAAATTTATAAAGGAGACTATAACTAGATTGTTTACCACATCTCATTTTTGTGTGGAAGATTGGACCCGTTGGACGAAGCCACGAATTGGGGGATTCCCTCAATAATATTCAGTGTTAGATTATATTTAACGAAGTATGACAAAAAATTTGCATCATTGTTCTGTTTTGGTTCATGTGCCAGAAAAATTATATGATAATTAATTTATGATATCGGAGAAAATTTAATCAAACATGACATGAATTATTAAGATTTTTAACACTTGTCAATAGAGAATCTGTATACAATTTTGCTACGTAATTTTGAACAATTTGTATTGAATTTATTTGTACTGTGTAAGTAAAAAAAATATTAATTTTTACCATAGTAAGAGAAAAATAGTTGATTTAATTTTATTGGTGGATTAATAAAATTGTTATTTAATTAGTGCGTAAAATAATTTTATCGTGTGTATTAAAATCTATAAATAATCATTGACAAGAAATTAAAACTTAATAAAAAAAGAGAAAACTACAATTTAGTTCCTCGAGCTATCAATTTGTTGTCATTTATAATCCTAAACTATTGAGTTTCTTCATTTATGACCTTCAACTTTTAATTTGAAGTCAAATCTAACTTTCCATAAATGTTCTGTTAAGTATTCGCTAGTTTACTTTAAAACGACGTAATTTTAAAATACTAAAATTATAAAATCATCCCTATCAAAACTACGTTATTTTGCTTATATTTTCCCCCAAACCTTACTAAACAAATCCACTTTCTTCTTCCCATTTCTCTTTCTCTACTAAACAACTTTTTGCCTACGGCTCCATGGAAATAAATTCATAGCTACTATTCCTGAAAGCATTGGGAGTTCAACTGTTTTGTAGGAACTCAATTTTAACGGTAATGATTTTGTTGGCCTAATTCCTCAAAACTTAGCATATATGCATTTGAGCCATTTGGATCTGAACGATGTCACATTGAGGAGTCCTCAACTTGCATCGGCACCTAGTGCTTCAGTCATCGTCCCCAGTTTCCTTCACCTCTCCGTCTATACGCTCAAAGCTCCGTTCCATCGTTCTATTCCACTCAACTGAACCTCCCTCCCCTTCGATTTATTCCTTCACAATCTCGTGCAGCCTGTCCGTGCACTTCATCACAACCTAAAACATAAAGGAATATCAAATTAAGACCGTGCTTGGATGGAGATATTGATTTTTAAAACGTGAAAAAATATCATAGGGTTTCGTGTTCTTACATGAGAGCAACCATGGTCGTCGAAGACTCTGAAAAGGTGAAATCTTTTCGATTTAGATCCTTCTGGTCGATAAATGCAGCGTGAATTGAGACGGTGTCTTCCATGTCTCGCCTCCGTCCACATACCGACGTGAGGCTGAATTTTGGTCGATAAAATACAAGTGAATTGTATTTTTCCAGTAACTTTTTCACTTAACCATGGGTTGCCAAACATGGTAATCTTAATATCTTGTCATATAATTTTATCACTTAAACTTACCCATCAACTTAACTTTCTGGTACGGGAACATGTTAAATAAGAATGCTGAGAAAGTTAAGTTGCTGGGAAAGTTAGAAGATCATTTTAATTAAAATGAAGTTTTTTTTATCAGACAAGCGAGAACAAATATAGGTGTCTTTTGGCCTTTATTTTTCACCTTCTACACTAAAATTCATTGGTTCCACAATATGTATGTTGCTCATTCGCTGTATGTAAATTTCCAGTAAAGGTGCCCTAATTTTTACATCTAAATGCGCATATATTATGATCTTTGACATTCAAATAGTGCAGAATCTTAAAAGATGGTCTTCTTCTACAAAATGGTTATATTTATTACTTTTAAACTATGAACTTTATTTATTGAGAGTGTCTTTCGAGTTGAGAAAAAGGAAACAGAGCTTATATGACATTGGTCTAGTTTCTGGTGATGTTATTATTTACCTATTTTTCACTGCTATTTTTGTTTCACTTGATTTATTTTGGTGGAATTATATGCCTTCTCATTAAGCATGATAGAAGAAATAATAAATTAGTCATTTCTTTTCAAAAGTTTCAATTATACTATTTTACTATTAAAGGTATTCTTGTGGAAGACAGAGAGGCCAGTTTATTATCTCCTCTTCTATGCATTTTCAGATTCTTGGAAAGTTCTGCTGTGGGTGCTACTTACCGAACATTGTTTTGTCGGGAGTGAGATCCATGAAGAGATATATATGAATGAGTTATTTTAGTTGTTTAGATTAGTTAAGTAAGCCCCAGTGCTCGCTTGAAATCATAAATTATTTCATTTTATTTAAAAGATACATAGACCATTTAGTTCAAGTAGTCGCAGCTTCACTGAGAGGCTAGCTTATATCCTTTTCCTGACCCTTTGGAATAATATAATTGCAAAGGGTTGCTTCCTTTCATGCATTCTTCCTTGCCAAATTTAGTGTCGTTAGGAAAAAAAATTAAAAAAATATTTTCTTTAAGTGTATGTTTTTGTCAAATTAAAATTGACATGCAAGCAACCAGTTAGTTTGCAAGAATTATTCCATATAGTCATCATATAATACATTCTATGAGAAGAGATAAAAATCTTTATGTCATTACTGTCTTAAAAATATAGGCTTAATTAATGTTAATCTACACAGTCTCGCACAAAATAAATTATTAATGCTATTGTGGTATGAATCTCAAATGGTCAAGAGTTTATTCTCATTCTTCCAATGAGAATAGAGTTCGTTATAATTTTATCTGTTGGCTCATAGTTTTTTTTCTATAAATAACATATATAGTTAACCATCAGTTTGGTATATTATCTGGGTTGCATTTGTATATTAACAATATATGCTTTCCAGCGACATGTTTTGTGTAATGCTTATTTACTTCATTGTTTATGGTTTGGCAAAAGGGATGTACTATGTTCATGTCTTAATGTTGTATATTGCTCTTGAAAAATAAGATTAATATTGTTATAGTTAGAATAAATTTACTTGAGAACATAACATTGGTTTGCGGTTGGATTTTCACCCAATTATAAAAGTGTCTCCTTATTTTTTTCAGTGAAACCTATTGATTATCGGTCATCAATAAGAAAGATTTTTTGGCGTTGACAAAGTTGGTAGTCATTTACTTTTGGAATTTATGTCTCAATATCATTAGCATGAATTGGATTTACTTAATTAAATGGAACTTGCTATGGTGTGACTAGATTCTCATTATTTACCTTTCTCATGCTTCTATACATAATATTGTAGTTGGAAGGAGATATAAGTTGAGGTTGTTTTCTTTCATGAAAACTATATTATTTCAGATGTATGTTTGTTATTAGTGTACTTGTTATCTTCAAGCAATCAAATAAAAGGGGAAAGTCATACTTTAGAGAGAACTACATGATCAACATCGCTTTTTATATGATTATAGAGATTTGGACATTTATAGAGTTTTTAACTAGCTTACCCACTTGGTGGAACTTTACTAATATGATTCTTTTAACATGATAATTTGGAGAAGGGCATGTTGCAACTAGATCAAATAAGTTTCTTGCATTCTTTATCATCTATTAAGATTGTTGATATATGTCATTTCCAATTAATTTGTTATCTCAAATAGTCATTGCATAAAGCTGACTAATAACATAATGGGGGCATGATGTATACAAGAACATATCATTGATATGCCATTTTAGCATTCTTACTAGATGATGTTCAATCCATTATAAATAGTATCAGGGATAATAATGATAAGAATACATTATCATATGGCTAAATTTGATTATACTAACATATATTATAGATGGCTAACACAAATGTCAACGTGAAGAAGACATAAAGGGTTTCTTTGTATACTTGTAAGTAATTAATGAGATCATCGCTTTAATGCTACTAATTTTAATATAAAGCGTTGTAATGTTAATATGGTTGTTTAAAACTAAAACAATGCGAAATAATGTGCTAAAATGAGAGAGGCAGATGAAAAGATTAGTGGTCATGAAGTAAGTATGTTTAAACAAACATTACATTATAACATGGAATTGATAATTTTTTATTGTAACTTAAGTGAGTTTCTGATATGCAGACATAGAGAGATCTAGCTTTAAAGTGGAAAAGTATGACGAAGGAAGCCAAACTCGATTATTTGAAGGGAAATGAAATCCATGCCATTGAAAGCGGAGTGGAACAACCCGATCCTAGTGATCTAAGAAGGCCTGCTTTTAAACGGAAGTTGCTCACACGTTGTACACCTAAGAAATTTGCGGATCTTTTGCAAATTTTGATGAGGGGAAAAGGAGAGCGGTCATGGATATGGAATTCAAAGGGTTGTTGGATATTAAATGCCACAAGCCGAAGAGGAACTTCTTACAACAACTATTAGGTTGCTTCGATCCAGCCACCTGCACGTTGAATGTCCATGGGTTGACACTCAAAGTCCGTAAATGACGTGCTTCTATACTGGGCATCTTTGACGGTGGGCAAGAGATCAAATTGACGGTGGTGTGAATGAGATAAAAGATCTAAAGGCGAAGTGGTGAACGCCAAAGGTGATATTTCGGTGAACGCCTTGTCAAAATTCTTGATTGGGGAGTCTGACAGTGACTATAGAGGCAAACGCTTGTGTTGTACACTATCAGAGTTTTGTTATCTCTTTGATCAAAATCAATCGACAGTCATTCATGGTGGCATGTTGTGAAGTCACCCGTAACCATTCAACATAAGAATTGGGCTTCTGCTTGTTTTAAAGATTTTATGGATGGTGTCGCTAAGTATCAAAACAATCACCACCATAGCATTATCAGATGCTTGTTATTTATACATGTAATATATTTAGTGTACATTGATATTACTTTCGCATTCTAACATATGTATATTTACTAATAAGTTCATTCTAACATATGAAAAGTTGGCATGTGCTGCCAACTACATTGACTTGAACTAGCCTTTGCCGCTAAGGTGGAATGACATGGTCGTTGCAAAAATGATTTATTTAAAATAAAAGGGAGGAGAAGCTTGGCCTAAAAGCTGTGCGGTAAGCATTTGAGAATATTACAAATTTGGTTAGTTATATTACCATTGATTATTTATTACTAAATCACATATATTTGTATTAGGTAGATCAATACAACCGCGCAAGCCGTTCTAGGTGACATCGATGTTCGGGAGGACCACGAGTGTAAGCACGTTCACGAGGACGTGTGTGCAAATCTACCTGAAGAGCAAGCCGTCGGGTTAGGTGTTTTATGCACACAAGTGATCGCTCTTCAGAGGGAGTCCAGCTCCATGAGGGCGGATATTTCATAATTAATGGAGGTGCAAAGAAAGATGATGGTTGTCCAAGAGAATATGTGCACAACATTGGCGAGTCTTTTGGATCATGTTTTTGTTGTGCCACTGCAGAGTCAATGTGTTTTAAAACTAGTAGAGCTTCCTAATTTTGTAAGGAAACACAAGATCATGGATAGATACGCGCCAACGCTTGAGCTAGAAACTACGGTAAACAAATTTAATGTAGTTAAGATATTAAATGTTGACTTAGTATAATTGTGTAATTGTATTGTGTAATCTAGAGCTATATTCCAGTACACGATGATCGAGATCATTGGTTTATCGCCAAGATCTCCATCATGGATGAGGAAGTCATTGTATGGGACACCTTGCTAGACGACCGACTTAACGCGAGACGGACTGAAAAGGTAAGAAAGATTGTATGTTCTAACCCCTCATCATGACTTGTAATTTATCTTATAGCATGTACGATTTTGACATTGATTACCTTTATATATTTTGTGAATGAAATTATAGTTAGAAGGTATGGACTTGATAATTGGGCCTAAGCTTATAGATTTGTTGCCCCCGCCAACAACCTTCTATTCATTCAAAATTGCAAGGCCGCCCCAAGTGGTCACCCAATCAAATGGGTAAGTTCACTGATCGCGAATTTGATTGGGCTTCCTTCACCCTTTAATGATGCACTTATTATTCCGTTTCCAGGAGTGATTGTGGTGTGTGGGTGTTGAGATATATGGATGACATCAGGGCAGGAATTGTTTTCGACTATCATTCTCATGTAATTTGTCAGATATTATTTACATTTTGTTAAACTTGAGAGCTTTATTTTTTGTTTGTTATAGTTCGGGTTCTTTTAGTTCTATAATTGGGAATTTATTGATTGTTTTCGATTTACACATTTGTGGTTGTCATTACTGGTTATTTGTTAGGGTTTCTTTAGTTATATAATTGAGATTTTTCTGATTCTTCTGGACTTGCTCATTTCTGGCTGTTAGTATTGAATTTGTTGAGGTGTTTGGTATATTTTCAAGCCTTACAGCATCTTGTTTTCTGTTTTGTTTCAGTTGCAAACTTTTAGTTATGTAATTGAGAATTTTCTGATTATTCTGGATTTGTTCATTTGTGGTTATTATTATTGAATTTGTTGAGTGTATGATAGTTTGGCGAATGTTATAGCTTTGTTTTTTGTTTTTTTAGTTTGGAGTTAGGCTTCTTTAGTTATGTAATAGGAAATTTTCTTTTTGTTATGGAGTTAATCGTTTATGACTGTCGATGTTAAATATGTTGAGGTGTATGATAGTTTGTTGAATATTGATAATATTTTTACAGGAGCATAAAAATCTCACGATCTTCGGTGTAACATTTTGTTGAAGATCGTCAACCATCCTTGAAACATCTCGTATGATATGTTACATGATAGCGTTGGTTGATTTTATAATACGAACTCATCTGTCTCGGAGACCCGGCTACCACTAAACACGAGTCCTATTTTAAAGCAAAGGCTTAAGAAGAGGAAAAAAATGAAGAAATATATAATATTGTATTATATTATCGTGTCATATTTTTTTGATGTTCTTGTTCAAACACTCGCTCATTTATCATTTCTGAGAAATTCGGTGAGCTAGAGGTTTTTGAAGAAGACAATAACGATGGTGCAATAAATTTCAAAAAGGGATATCTTCGTACACTTTGAAATTTATTGTCTTCTTCAATAACCTCTAGCTCATCGAATTTCTCAAAAATGACAAATGGGCGAGTGTTTGAACAAGAACATCAAAACATAGGACAAAATAAATAGGCTTGTCTTGGCCGAGCAACCCTCCAAGTAGACATCATTGTGTCATCTTTTGTATATGATTATTGTGTATAGTGAAGATAAATAATTTTTTTTAAGTTATTATGTACAAGGATGGATAAACAAGCTTTGTATATTATTATATACAACTATAAATAAAAGGGGTTTTGTAAGTTATCGTGTACAATGATGATAAATAGATGTCGCGGAATTATTTTGTACAGTTATAAAATAACAAATTTTATAGATTATTGTTATAAATAAGCAGGTTTATAAATATTTGTATATTAACATTCTAAAAAACTATGAAAGCAATTTAATACCAAAATGTACATTTACTGCGGCGGGGGATACATAAAAGTACACCAGTATGGGTGTTTGTGTTGTACATAGGGTACCCACCTTGTGCGTTGAATGATGGTGGGTATGTATATGGGTCGAATGGGTACGCACCTTGCACATTGAATGGGGACGCACCTTGTACGGAGACCCATGTTGCGTGTACACCTTGCACGTTAGATGTTGTTGGATCATCATTATTATCTTCCAGCATCGTGGCATACATATCGCTCGGTAATTGTGGACATGTCTGTTTGGTATGTCCAATGTTCTTACAATGGGTACATCGACAGGTGGTTGGTCGTGCTTTACTCGAGCTAACACCTTGGCTGCCCTTCATTTTCACGATTACCAGGTCTTCAACGGGGCCTCCTTTAATCTCTACACTTTCCTCGTGCTTCACATCATGTTTGTTGGCGACCTTCTCATTCCACAAGGTCTCATACTTTGCATAAAGCATCCCAACCTCCACTTTGGCTCGAGTCGATCATTCATTTGACTTTGACGTAAAGTGAGCAAGTCTTTTGGCAGCTAGTTGGATCGAATTGTACTGAAGCAATACTATTTCATTTGTATCCAGATGAGAATGGCTTGACCTAGTTGGTAGCATATTACTCTTCACAGTGATCCGCCACCAGTCTAGCATGAACGTGCTTCGGATCTGTTGCATATGTTATGCTTTCATAATAATAAACATATGCCGACACGGTATCCCCACTGATTCAAACTTGCCACAACTGCACTTGAGCGTATCAAGTTTTTGGTCTTCTGTCACTACGTATGAGTCATTCGGCACCCCAAACTCGACCAATGAATAATTTTGAGCCTCCTCATCATGTGTCAAAGCACAAACTGTAAATGATGCTTCACCCATGATCTTCTTACGCACATGTTTAAATAGTTTTTATGTGAACACATTTATTGCGTGTTGCTCTAACGCATGCAAGTGAGTCTGAAGCACATGCATTTCGCTTGTCACCTTGAAATCGTCCAACCTCTCCTCGTGTCGAATACATGCCAACGCCTAATCGAATTGTAGCATAAATTCATATAGTTTAGATCAACGTTCAACAAATCGGTAGATATATGCGTTCATGCATTCAGATCTTTGCATCGTTCTCATGTAAGGAAAGAATTTTCCGTGTTGGAAGGCCTCTGCCCAATGTTCACGCTTCACATAAATCCATTGTACCCATTTGTGTTTGCCTGAGGTTGAACGACTCTATCAAACGATCCCATTCCTTTTTGAACTCCCCTTCACTCAGTACGTCAAACATGACTCTCTTGAATTCCTATAGAAATTTCGAGTTATGCACGCTTGATTAGGCATTTCGTTTGAGATGCCGTGCACAAAGCCGATGATTCCAATTGGAGAAGACTATCTCGATTGCTTTATGTTTTGCCTTATCGCCAGCTGTAATGACCGATTGAGGCATTTTATTTTTCATGGCATCTCAGAAAGTCCTCAACACCCATTGATAGGTTTCCATAGTCTCATAAACCAATAACGGGCAACCAAATATCATGGTCTTGTAGTGATTGTTCACGCCAAGGAAAATCACGAGAGGTTTCTTGTATGAATTCGTCCTGTATATCGTTTCGAACGCCAATGCATCACCAAAACAATGATAGTCAACTTGGCACATCGAGTCTACCGAGAACAATTTTGCTAGATGATTATCCGCGTCAATGTTGTATTTGCAATACATATCTAGATCCATCTCCAATTTTGCAGTAAAAAAAGCAAGGTGCTTCTGAATCAGTTTTGATTACCTGTTTTGATGCTTCTCCATCTTAATATTAGGGGTGGCAACCAGGCCGGCCCGGCCCGGCCGAATCCGGGCTGGGCCACTGAAAATTTAGGGCAACCCGGAATGAACCGCTGAACCGGCCCGGCTCGTTCCCCCTCCCTTTAATGTGATTTAATTCTCAAAAATGAAGAAGGGGAGAGTTGAACCTTGGTGGGGAATAGATGAAGTGTAGGGATTACCACTAAACTATATGAAAATCATGTTATTTTCTTATAATTATTTTATTACTTTCAAATCTCAATAGAAAAACTTATAATAATAAGTAAAATAATTATTTTATTTATTAAATTCATAAATTAGTGCTATTCATATTCACCTAAAATCTAAAAATATAATAAATAATTAATAACTAATTTATAATTCGTGTTCATTAAGAGAACAAAAAATATTAAGAATATTAAACCAATATTTTTTAAAGTTTTCATGAATCCAATTTTTCATTGAATAAAATATTCATTTAAATGAAAAATATTATTTTTTATTTAATTAAATACATTTATTTCAAAAGTATAATATTTGAAGTTTCGATAAAATCTGTTAAAGACAAGAAGAATATATTTAACAAAGGTTGTCTTGGTCTATTGGTAAATAGTGTGATTTATAAGAGATATGTCAAATGTCCAAACTTCACTACATGCATAATTGTTCGATTTTTTAGACAAAAAAAGATTCAAGGGTCGGGCCTTAGGCCTTGAAGACAAGGCCCATGATGGCTCATACCTGGCCTGCGGCCTTAACCGGCCCGGTACTGTTCAAGATCGGGCGGGGTCGGGCTGGATTATAACGCGCCGGTTCAGTCGGTTTCGTGGGCCGCACCAGCTCATTTGCCACCTCTACTTATTGTAAAGATTCGTCCATAAGAACCCCACATTTTCGTAACCACCTGCTTGGTCGACCATGTAATCAAACACTTGGCTTAGCCTTACACCAACATTGTACAATCTTGTTGCCTGAGCCATGTCCGCTTCACTCACTACTCTATTGGATCGAAGAAAGGGCGCGTCCTGTAATGAGTTGGTGGGATGGTTGTGCTTAGCTTCAAATTTTTTAACTACCCATTTCTTTGTCTTCTTATCCAAGTTCACCCTAAAACAAGCACGACAATCCACCATTGTCAAGCCTTTTGGTTCTCACTTGGAGTCTTCTTTCCCATATATTTTTTTCTCTTAAATTCCTTCTTTTGAGCAAACCCATCTCCATAGAATAGTTTCTCCCTCTCTATTCTTGCGTTTATCATCTTTCTGTACATTTAATCCTAACATCGGTTGCGTATGCATGGTAGAAATGTTCAGCCTCTTGTAACGCATCAAAATGTTCGCCAATAACATCCTCATTTCTAAAGTTTGTTAATGTGGATGAACCTGGTCACGTACTCGTCTCACCTGGGTTTATGGATACTTCATGACGACTCATCTTTGAAGATGCTTAATCTTAAATAATTTTCTAAACATAAGGATGTTGGGTCTTTGAATATGCTTCATCTTAAAAAAAACTAAAGAAAAGTAAACAAACTTTACATTTTCGGTGTAGCCAATCACTTAGTTGGAGATGAAAATTAGATAATCCAACCAAAGAAAATGAAGAGCAAGTAAGTGTATTTGAAGTTTAGAGCACTCGGAAATTAGTGATAATGTGTTTAGTTGAGTGGATATATGATTTTAAGGATGGTTTACAAGGAGTAATTACCTCTATTCATTCTACAACCACCAGACACCACCAACCAATAATTTGGTGAAGCTAGGCGATTAAGACCCAAATGCTACTTCGGCGGTCCCCATCGCCTGTAACAATAGGCGTTTGAGGCCTGCAGTAGGTGTTTGGGTCTCAAACTCCATGAAAACAAGCGTTTGGGGCACGACCATCAGGTCCCAAACGCCATTCATGACTGGCGAATCGCAAGCCATAAATGGAGTTTGGGGACTGCTGATGGTGTTTGGTCCACAAACACCATTGTAACAGTCATTTGGCCCTTTTCCTATCAACACGGGCGTTCGGTTCCAATACTCCCTAATATGTATGAAAAAACCTGGATGGAAAATTTATTTTTTATTTGTCACTAATAAAATGTTTGGATAGATTGAGAGTTTGTAAGCGCGAGATGAGCCATAACGTAATGGGTGAATCTACTCTTCGTACAATCCAATTGGATAGATTGACGGTTTGTAAATGTTATCCTTAGAATCGACTTTCAAACTTTAACAAACGATTTGACAAAACCTCCCCATAAATATTAGAAAGCCCATAATGTTAATTGCACATTTATATCCATAATATGTCAAACGCTTGTCATGCAATGTCATGCAACTTTGACAAATTTATATTCCAAAAAACTTAGAATCCAATGCAAACAAACTTAGAATCTAAAAAAAACTTAAAATCCAATCAAACATAGAAACCACCATATTTATATCCACAAAAAGTTGATATCAACTTTGACAAAACATCATGGTGCAACTTTTCTCTTTTGCGATAAAGCATCATGTGAATGCTTTGTACGTCCTTCATGTTCTCGTTCCGATTAAGTATCCTCATTGGTGTCGTCTTCAGCATCATTAACTGAGTCTTCACCATTGTCATCATCTTCATCAACTTCGTCATCATCACTCTCATGCCTGCTTGATTGAGTTTCATACATGTGCAAGCTTCTTTATAACTTCGCCTACAAGTGTACATATTCAGTATATTTTGATCTCAAACTAAAAAATAAATAGGGAAAGATCGTAAGTTTACAATTTTCTTATCCTTTTCTTTCATTGATGTTTTGGCCTTTATCATCGCCTCACGTGCACTTAACATTTTCTCGCATAGCCGCTTGTTGAGACCGCCAATCATGCGCATCATGCCGCCGACACCTGCATTATCCGAATTGCGCGTTAATATGATATTGAATGATTAAATAATAAATATTAACATCATAACTCACATAATAAACTTCAGCAGATGGAAGACCCCGGACTGGAACATCATTTGGAATGTCAACCAACTGCTATCTTTGCTTAGGGAGCAGTGGGCTGTACTTATTTTATAAGAAAAACCATCGCGACCCCTCTCCACGTTCTCAAGTAGTGCACTATTGCTATCATCTCCTTCTCTTGGACCACGCCTTTCGGTCTCATTGAGCTTTCGGCTCTCATATGCTACCACCATCTGGGAGTGGCAGCTGAATTTGACATGATGGTAGTGGGATGTCAGCCACTCTTATATCATCAACATTCGCTCTAGCCGACCCTGAAGCTCCTGGTACTATTGTGGCTATTGCGATTGCTGTTGCTGCTCTCTATACATAATAGAATACAAAATTACATTGTATAACAAAATGAGTAATCTCTTATATTTAAAAACCACTTAGAGTCATTTAGTACATGCGAAGATGAAGATGCCCCATCATAGTTGTAAGATGACCACTTTTTCCAGAATTCATCATAAATATCTTCGTTATCGTCATCTACTTCCTGGATAAAGTGTGTCACTCTAAAACCTCCAAGACCACCAGACAAATCCTCTCTGGTGAATGGTTGATCATATAATATTGAATTTGAGGGTTTGTATGGGATGTATGGCACCTCGGTTCCAATACTCTATTGTGAGACGCGCTCACCCAAGTACGATGCTCTTCCAGCAGGTCCTTGCAGCAAGATTCTCATGGCGGTAGGAGGTATACTGTCTATGCAATACTCAGGCAAGTTTGTATGTTGTCCCCAAGGGTATCAATTGATCTGCAAGTTAAAAAACAAATAATTTGTCATGCGAAAAATTAGTCATACTCAAGGGGGTGTAAGAATTAATATGATAAAACACATACCTCATTCGGCCTCTCGTATCGAAGTTTAACACGAAATTCTTTTAGGCAATGAACAATATTCCTTGTTCCTGACTCAATGTCTATCCAACATGTTGCCCTCGGGAACGTGTCTGGACCACTGAATGGTCTGCTCAGTGCCAAACACGAAAAGTACTCACAAGCTCATACCCCTCATGCTCTCCAAAAAAACCCCATATCCCTCCACTTTTGCCGCGACATAAAAAGTTCGTATTGCAATACAATACAGACAACGCTGAACCACCCCAATTATACTCCCGTATCTCATCTATTTTCTTTAGACTTGGGAGGAAGTACAAATAAACTTTATTGCTCTTGTCGTAAAAATTATACTACCCAAAAGCACCAGAAGGAAGACTCTCGTTCATAGCATATTTATCAAATATCCATTGATAACTAAATTTTCTTCTCCAACCTTTGACAACGGTTTGCCAACTAGCTTTTACAAAGCCTTCTTGTTCTTATAGAGTTCCAAATCATAGTCTTGTTGTCAACTGTTGACTTACAAAGGCCAGTTATCGCAAAAAAGTCCAATGGGGTCATTGTCATTTCACCGATTTCATCTATATGAAAGGTGTGGGTTGTATCCCACCATTTCTCGGCCAAAATTTTTAATAGGACACGATCCATTTAACCATTTTCAATATAATTATAAAATAACTAAACCCAGATGCATCGACATTCCTTCTCACATTTTCAGGAAGCCTACTGTTCTCAAACCCACAAATACCAATATCATAGAAATCAACCTAAGAAACCAAAATGTAAGTATGACTTAGTGAAAAAGGTGTGTGGAGAACAACCTAAGAAACTAAAATGTAAGTATGCCTTGGTGAAAAATGTGTGTGGAGAAAAATGTACTATAATCCCTATTGTGATATTTCGTCGAACACCTTATGGGCAATAAACATACACTATAATTTTTCATCCAAAACATATATCGCTACCAATAATCATACATTTCTAGAAGCATCACATAAAAAATACTCAGTTTTCAAAATGATTCAAGTATCTATTTGATATTTTAACAATATAACACATAACAACCAAATTTTTTTGTTAAAGAAACTTACATTTTATCCTTGGATGGGATATAGAATTTCATCGAACATGTTACTAGAATTCATATAAATATAGTATAAACCTTAATATGGAATTTTATCAAACAATGAAAAAAATACGCCATATAATTCATTATGACATTTCGTCGAACACTTTACGGACACTCATGAAAATACTATAGTTTTACATCCAAGAAATATATTTCTACCAACAACCATACATTTCTATAATCATCACATAAAAAACACCCAATTTACAGAACGAATCAAGTATATATTAGGTGTTTTAACAATATAACACATTAAATTCAAAATCTTCAAAGAAAAACTTACATCTTGTTTGCGCGGGTGAGATATATGCTCCATTGGAGCAATATGAAGAATAGGGCTACTAAGATTTTGATTCTTTGGATGAAATCTTTTCACCCCATAACCGGTGGCATCGTACGACCCTTTCGAGACGCTCGACTCGAACTTGGTGATGTCGTTACACTCAATGTTCCCTTTGTAACTTTATGCTTTCCTCTAGCCATTATTTGGTGAAAAATACAATATTAGAAGGATATGGGGTTTGAGGTCGCGGGCTGGAGGGATTTGGCGCAGGTTTTTACTCGTGTATTGCAAGGGATGTGTTCAATGAGAGATTGCAGGTTTGACTCATGAGTTGTAACAAATTTGGATCGGTTTTGATGGATTTTGGGCTATGAAGAGAGAGACGAAGATGGAGATGAAGAAGAATGAGAATATGGTTTGAGTTGAGAGAAATGAAGTGTTGAGAGAGAAGGGGAAGGGTGGGTATCCATTTTTTAAGAATAAGGAGAAGGGGTTTTTTAATGTTGGGGTTAATTTCGATAAGAAATAAGGTTAGATTCGAAAATTAATTTTATAGGGAAAATTAATTGAAACATAAAAGCTTATTTTCTAAAAATTACGGGGTTATTATTATAAAATAAAAAGGTTGAATTTCAAATTGTAATATTTAATTTCAAACTTTGTAGCGGATATGCTCGATTTAACGGTAGAATCCGACCTTAAGAGTTACACATGTTTGTCAAACTGATAAATATGATTTACTGACCATCACAACATCACGATATATAATTATATTTGGTGAAAATTCGTCTTGCTCGATAGTTGTTTCAAATGTACAACAATATTATCAATGACAACTTTTACCGAGTTTATGATTAAGTGTTCAATTGTTCGAGAATCTTTAATTAATCTAATCTAATTTCATATAGTAAGTGAGTATCATGAATGTTTACATTGAAATAACAAGTTTTTTCTTCTATTTTTATCAATGATTTTTCCGGTGTAGGGTAAATAATTACAAAAATATCAATTTAAGGAAAAATATGATGAATGGCTATTAGAGCCATATAAATGGAGATTAGGAGTAAAAAAGTGACGATTGGGAGGGAGACATGTGATCGCCTATTAGAACGTGACGTTTGGGGACTAAAACAGGTGATTTGAGGCATCAAACTAGTGCTTGGTTTTGACGATGCGATTAGCACCTTCAGGATGGCAATTAGGTTTTAAGGGTTCACCAAATACTTAGTGGTGTACAATAAATTCTTTAAGGGTTCACCAAAATTTAAAAATTCTTTTTTTGGGTGAACCTTAATACGTAATTGGTGAAACCTAATACGTATTTAGTGAACCCCTCTAAGATTTATTATTTTGTACGTATTTAGTGAACCCCACTACGTAATTGGTGAACCACTCAAAGAATTATTATTTTGTATATATTTGATGAACTTCACTACGTAATTGGTGAACCCTAGTACGTAATTGATGAACTCCAGTACGTATTTCGTGAACCCCTCAAAAAATTATTATTTTGTATCTGTTTAGTGAACTTCACTACGTAATTGGTGAACCCCTCCAAGAATTATTATTTTGTATGTATTTGTTGAACTCCACTACGTAATTGATGAACCTCACTATGTAATTGGTGCACCTTAGTACGTAATTGGTGAACCCTTCCAATAATTATTTTTTTGTACATGTTCGGTGAACCACACTACGTAATTAGTGAACCTCACTACGTAATTGATGAACCTCTGTACGTAATTGGTGAATCTCTCCAAGAATTATTCTTTTGTACGTATTTGGTGAACCCCATTATGTAATTGGTGAACCCCTCCAAAAATTATTCTTTTGTACGTAATCAGTGAACACCACTACATAATTGGTGAATCCCTCCAAGAATTATTATTTTGTACATAATCGGTGAACATCACTAGGTAATTGGTGAACCCCTTCAAGAATTATTATTTTGTATGTATTTGATGAAACCCACTATGTAATTGGTGAACCCCTCCAAGAATTATTATTTTGTATGTATTTGATGAAACCCACTACGTAATTGGTGAATCTTAGTACGTAATTGGTGAACTCCAGTACGTATTTGATAAACCCCTCCAAGAATTATTATTTTGTACGTATTTGATTAACTCCACTATGTAATTGGTGAACCTCAGTACGTAATTGGTGAACTCTAGTATGTATTTGGTGAACACAATACATAATTGGTGAACTCTAGTACGTATTTAGTGCAACCCTCCAAGAATTATTATTTTGTACGTATTTGATGAACTTTACTACGTAATTGGTGAATTTCAATACGTATTTGGTGAATCCAAAAAATAAAAAACCTACTACCTGCTGGATTTTATATGGTTCAGATTGTTCCAAATATAATTTAAAGACCACGATAACCTAGCATCGATACCATGAATTTCTCGTGACATTTAGGTTATTTTTAAAAAATAAACCTCAAGGTGCGTGATTGTCAGTCTTCCCTTGACGCGACTGGAGCAAAATCTAAATCAGTAGCCAAGCACTAAGGAAACGTTAACTCTCATTCAATTCGTCCACGTGACAGAAGAAACTCACCCACGTCTGCCGCCAAGGATATACCAAGTTACCAACTACCGCAGTAGCGCGATGACGATAACAACCAGGTCCGAGTCTGAATCAACGAGGAAGCCACTCTTCAACGAAAACGTTTCCTTCTTCTCTGCTTCTTTTTCAGCGTTTTCACAGAGCCTGTGAACCTTCTTCTCTGACACGAATTTCTCTAGCCTTGAGAGAGAAAGCAGGTTCTGAGAAGAAAGTAGCAGAGAGCTAAAACGAGAATTTGCGGGTTTTAGAGAGAGAAATAGCAATGACAGCTATGCCATGTCCCATAAAGAAAGAAAGTTATGAACCCTAGCTTTTCTCTTTTCTTTGGCCGTTTTATTTGCTTTTTTCTCTCTCCCACTTCTTTCTTTCTCTTTTCTCTGGTGGGACTGTTGGGTATCACTCTGTCACTACTTTTTCTCTCCTCTTGACTTTTTCGAAAATTTCGGTTAAGTAATTCAAGTTGGGGTTTTTGAGCTTTAATTCTCTGTTTTCGGCGAAAAAGTTAGAGATCTGCACCGAAAAGCTTCCCACTTCGCATTTTCGTCATCCTTTAGTCACTTTTCGGATATGACTTTCCTACTTACATGCCCTTGTTCACCTACTTGATTCAGTTTCTATCTCATTCTTCCGTCCGACCCCTAGTTTTATTTTGGGTTTTTTTTTTGTTGGAGAAGTGCACCGGCCTACCGATTATTGCTCGATTTGTTGGTGAAGTCTGTAATAACTTCGAATTTAGGGTAATTCGTGTGTGTGTGGGTGTTACTTGTCCCATCTGATGTTTAATTTCCAATCACTGTGTCAATCACCTCTGAAATTCTCATCCGGAGCCCCTTTTCTGTATTCGATTTCCCATATTTTCCTCCCGTCTGACGTGTTCTTCATATGTTGCTTTAATTGCATGAGATTTCGCCTAAAAATTTGATACCTCTGTCGCGCTGGCCCGGTAATTGCTCATTCTTGTTTTTTTATAATATTCGTCTTTCGGGTAATTCGGTACTTGGGTCGAGCTAGTTAGCTGTGAAATAGTTTGGCTTTCAAAGAGATTTGCATCCGAGTTTCCTTGGCGGACCTGAAGAAAGAAGAAAAATGGCGGATCGCATGCGGTTGGCTTCGATTGAGGACCTTCCTTTGCATTTGATCCTAGACATCTTGACATCGGGCAGGCTTAGTGCTGATGATCTTGTTTGTTTGGAGTTGACTTCCAGCATTTTTGGAGGGAGTCATGTGTTATACCCCCAAAAGTTTCGGTCCTTAGTTGACTCTGCTGCATTTCAGCTGTGTGTGTCTCATACAGTATATGCTCGAATGGGAGAGAATGATCAGAAAGAGCTTTTTGATAGGTGTGGTGGGAATTGGAAACGGGTTTTCAGGTTCTTGCAATCTGTGGAGCAATCTTCCTACACCGTTGAGACATCGGCTGGCAATGTACTGTCTCTTTAACAATTACACTTGCTTTGTTCTGTTACTACTAGAAAAACTGTTCACTTAATGTTGTTTCTGTTTTTGTTAAATTTGCTGGTATTGCGTTCAGGAGTACTTGGGGTATAGCTTCTGATATACAAGCAGAACTCATTCTGATCTTATTAGAAAAGCATAAACTTAATATGTTTGCCAGGATAAAATACAACTATGTTATTATACGCTAGTTCATGTATGTAGCCAGGACTGAGACCAACTGGTCATAGAGGCTTTGCCTATATGTGATCCGGGATTCGATCCCCGCAAATTTACCATTCCCTATGACCAAAAGATGTATTTAGCAAATATTACCGTTGGTTCAGGATGTCCTTAACTTATTTTTCTAATGCTACTTTAACACTCTCTCCATCTGAAACACTACTCCCATCCTTTGTGTTTAGAATTACTGGTACATGTAGAAGATAAGCTCTAATCATTAACTACCTATTTTACCAGCAGATGCAGATTGCCACTGGAAGGTATCACACGTTACTCATCAGCCGTTCATCTGTATATTCATGCGGTTCCAGCTTATGTGGTGTTCTTGGTCATGGTCCCGAGACGACACAGTGTGTATCATTTACCCGTATTAACTTCCCACATCCTGGGAAGGTGGTGCAAGTCTCGGCTTCCCACAATCATGCTGCATTTGTTATGCAGTCAGGAGAGGTCGGTAACTGCACACTGTTCATCAATATCTTTCTTTTCTGAAGTTAATTGCCAATGTCGACCTTTGTTTTTAATGCAATCTCGACTTTCTGTTCATGTCTTTAGTAAAGTTCATTTGAGTTTGACCGATCAGAGAAAAAAGTTCATTTGAGTTTGTCATTTGACTTTTTTTCGACCACATCTTTTATGTTGAATTTTAATGACAGGTCTACACATGTGGAGATAATTCCTCATTTTGTTGTGGGCACAGTGACACTGGTCGTCCTATTTTTAGGCCCAGACTTGTTGAAGCATTGAATGGAGTTCCCTGCAAGCAGGTAAAGTGCTTATATCTTTGTACATCTAAAATAAGGATCATTTGGTCATATTTAATAGACTGTTCTTTTTATTTTGTTCATCTAAAACAAAGGATCATTTGTTCTTATGTTCTATTGCATCTAACTCATTTCCAATCTGAATGGTGGTCAAAATGTTTCTTATAATACTCTCTCTCTCTCTCTCATCTGTACTGATGTTTGGTTTATTCGACTGAATCTCATCTACTTCGAACAGTTACTTGGTAATGTTCAATGACCAAAACTTAATGCAGGTTGCCGCAGGGCATAATTTTACTGTGTTCTTAACAAGACAAGGCCATGTTTATACATGTGGGACCAACACACACGGACAGCTTGGTCATGGTGACACTCTAGACAGACCTACACCAAAACTCATTGAACTGCTGGAGAGAGTTGGCTCCGTGAATCAGATAGCTGCTGGACCCAGTTATGTATTGGCCGTTACCGACACTGGAGCAGTGTACTCTTTTGGGTCGGGATCTAATTTCTGTCTTGGCCATGGAGAGCAGCACAACGAGTTCCAACCACAGGCAATCCAGACATTTAGAAGAAAGGGCATTCATGTAGTTTCTGTATCTGCTGGTGATGAGCATGCCGTGGCTTTAGATTCCACTGGATTTGTCAGTTCTCAAACTCAACAGTGCTTTCATCAATTATGATTTCTGTTATTTTAAATGAAAACTTTGCAATAATTCTTAACAAATGATTTTCTGGTATGGTGATGCAGGTATATACATGGGGAAAAGGTTACTGTGGTGCATTGGGACATGGAGATGAGATAAATAAGACTACTCCAGAACTCCTGAACGGCCTTAAGAACCATCTTGCCGTGCAGGTCTGCTTTAACATATGATTGCTTTTAAGTTTTGTTGTTTATTTAAGGAGTGGATTGCTTCCCTTGCATCTGTCGTACTACTGAAATTAGATAGTTACAGCCAGCAAAACTTTTAATTGATGCAAGACTATAAACTTATCTGTGAGTTATGGACTTGGATAATCAACAAATCCTCACCACAAAACTACTTGATCAAAACACAAATAAACAATTACAAGTGTAAGATAAAACCAACTAATGTATAAGGGGGTAAATGTGTTTGTAATCTCACAGTATGGCATTTACCGAAAATTGGGAGCCAAAAATGATACTTTTGACAGGTTATAGGGAAAAGTAGCGATGATTTACTAGCTCTTCTGTGTAGCGCAATGTAATATCTGTCGTGATTAGGATTAATGATTCCTCTGTAGGTCTGCGCAAGAAAACGAAAAACGTTTGTGCTTGTTGATACTGGAGTAGTTTACGGGTTTGGGTGGATGGGATTTGGTAGCCTTGGATTTCCAGACCGGGGAGCATCCGATAAAGTCATGAAGCCACGAAGCCTCGACAGCTTAAGAGCTCACCGTGTTTCTCAAATCAGCACGGGTCTATACCACACTGTCGCGGTCACTAACCAAGGGCAGATGTTCGGGTTCGGAGATAACGAAAGGGCACAACTTGGGCATGACACTTTGAGAGGATGCCTTGAGCCAACTGAGATTTTCATTCAACATACTTTTGATAAGGATGATCGGTAAGCCTCAATTGCTCCCGTTTGCTTCTATGGAGTTTATTGTGTTGGTGTTGTACTTGTATTGACTAATTAGAACTGTTGTTTTTATCCCACCAATCAATCTAATGGAGTTGTTTGAATTTGTTTTCTTTAATGAATGGGTTTAACTGTACGATTGACTTAATTTTCCTTTCAAATTCTGTCACCTTTGTTTTCGGTTTGCTCATTGTATGTCTTTTATTATTATTATTATTATTATTATTTTGTAATTAGTTCTTTTTTATTTATAAAATTTGTATTGGAATTATATAGAGATTTTTAATATCAGTTAAATACTTGTCTAACATTTTTGAAAATGTGTAATATGAGTTCCATGTGTTATTAAACATGATTGTTATAAATCAACATTATATTTTCCTAAACTATTTAATTCTAAACCGTGCAAGGGTATGTTTTTAAAATTGACTCATTTAGGAAAATATGTCATTTTTGAAAAATAAGTAAGAAAATGACTACAAAAAGTTGTATTTGTTCGGACAACCGGTTTTTTTTTGTACCTGTAATTTTTTTAAAAAAAATTGGAACTTTTACGTACAAGTAGTGTTGTTCAAAACCAAACCGAACAAAAAATGATCGGTTTGGTCGGTTTCTTTATGTGTGTTCGGTTCGGAAAAATTATCGAATCGAAGTTTCAGTTCGTTCAGAATTTTGGTGGTTTTCGAACTGAACCGAAATGAAACATTAAATTTATATATATATATAATTTCTTATAAAATCGAACCGAATAAAAACTTTAATTTTTATATTTATTTTTTCAATAATATTATTTAAAATTATTCTTAATTAATGATATCGAACCGAAAGAATCAATCTGAATCGAATCGAAACTCATAGTTCAGTTTGGTTCGGTTCTTTTAGCATTCACGGTTCGGTTCAGTTCGATTTTTCGTCAAAAAATCGATCGAACCAAACCGTGAACACCTCTACGTACAAGTGTACTATAGTATATAAAAATATATCATGATTATATATTTATATATCACAATATATCATAATATATCATCAATACACCGTAATATATTTTAATGTCATCAGTATATCGTAATATATATATAGTATATTTTTATATATCATCAGTAATTCGTAATATATATATGTATTATATATTATCAGTATATCGTAGTATATATGTGATATATTTTTATGTATCATCCGGTATCATATCTCTTCCCACACCCAAGCTTATCCCCTCATTCTTCTTCATCTCTCTCGCTGGATTTTCGATTCTCCATTTTGGAGTTCCAATATTTCTGAAATCAAATAAGAAAATCAAGCAAGAAAACCATAACAATCTCCTTATTAGTCAAATTTCACACCCAAACCCGTCAGTAACCCCAAGTTTTGAATTCGTCAAAATTCATTCCACCAAATTGAAACTTCAAAATTCATTCGGCGTTTTCCATTGCCGGTGATGAGGAGAGAGAGAGAACCAAAGAGAGAACAAGATAGAGATAGAGGGAGAAGTAGATAGAACGAGAGATGAAGCAAAAAGAGGGGGAAAATCATTTGTGCAATTGTTTTTTTTTGCCATTTCCTAAACAGTAAAAAAAATGGCTCATATCCCTAATTTCTCCTTAAATAAGCTCTTTCAATAATAAACAAAATCCACACGGAAAAATGATGTGGATGGGGTTCCTCTGCAGTTGAAGATCAATTGCAAGAGGGGAAGTTGCATCCCAACTGTCCATAGAAATCTGGATGGCGGGGATGAAATGTTAAATTTTTTTTTACTTTCTCCCCAAGTAAAGTTTCATTTGATTTGGACTGTCCAAATTTAATCGGACGGTTCAAATCACCTTAACTGTTGTGATTGTCGTTGGTAATATAATTAAGCTTCACATTCAAACTCAAATAGTACATTTGTACTATCGTAATTCTCTTTCGAATTTGTCACTTGAAATAAAGAACTAAATAAATTCATTGTTCCACAATCTACTTGTCTTTAGTTGAAACAAATCAGAAGAGTGTTGACACATTTTCTAAAAACATGTATGAATCTAAGAGAGAACATCTCTATTATTTGGTGATATGTCGGTGACGTGTTGATGTATTGAGTTAAAAAATGTGTCATCTTCTGATGCAAGAGAGATCAGCTGGAAACTATATTACTACGAAGTAGCAGCAACCTTTGTTCTTGCTTACCTTAAACCCACCAATTATTGGTACACCTCAACCTTAAAATAATATATTAGTTTTGGGGAACCGGTCATTCCTTTGAAACCTACCTTACTTATTTTTAGGCCAAGAATACGTAGAAAGCATCCATTATTCTTCACATTCAGATGGCCATCAGAATGTAGAGATGCCGAGAACGCAATAATGCATGTGTTCGGCGACAATGGGTTAGGAACCTGCACACCACAAACAAAAGAGCCTGTGGTGAGGTAATCATCCCCGATCATTCTCGCTCTTCAAGATCTTTTGTTTGTGGTGTGAAGGTTCCTAGATCATTGTCGCGGGACACATACAGTTGCATTCTCGACATCAATACCATTTCAGACTCTTATAGTTTGGTTGTCCAATTTGTAACTAGTCCATTCATACCGAATAACATAAAATAAATGTCATCTCTCATATGACCATGTGCATGTTACATAAATAACAAAAACAGTTAAGATCTTGTCAATGGCATTAGTTACTAATAGTTTGTAAGTTGAAGACTAATGTTAACTTAAACTAAGGGATCAAATTAACAAGTACAAATTATATATGAGTTTAACGTAATCATTATATTTTTTTATAGATTAACTTATATCCAGTCTCATTTCATTCATTAGTATTGATTTGGAGAAAATCCATCTGATCCCATTTACAAAACCTTCTACTTCTTGATTTAGTGAGTTGTATTCGTAGTGCTGTAAAGATGGTTTATAGATAATGTTTTTAATTATAACGTTGTTGGTTTGGGTCAATATTAATAGGAAACAAAGATTCTCATTTCTCCACATGAGAAAATCATACAAGGATTTGGTAGAAAGACGAAGATTTGAAGCCAATTACAACCAATATTAATAGGAAAAAGATTCTCCACACGAGAGAATCATACAATGATCTGGTAGAAAGACGAAGATTTGAAGCTATTTACAATACAAAACATGTTAATGACTTGACAACCCGTCTTTGATGGGATTAACACTTTAATCTATGTATTAATCCTTTTATTAGTTTAATGATGATAAGAAGGTACATGCAAAGCCAAAATCCATCCATATGATCCATCAATTATGGTTTAGTTCTAGTTTAGAACTATGCCAATTTCCACTTTGATTTTTGAGATTTTTGTTAAATGGACCCTTAAACTAACTGTTTTATAGAATTAGACTCTATCACTAATTTTTGCTTACTTTGACCTCAGGTCCACTTTTCCTTCACTTCTTTATTTTTTTTTCCCATTGCGCTTCTTACAAGTTGTTCAATCAAATGTCATAATCCACTCACTTTACACTCAAAAACTCCCTACCCACCCCATTTCTACTTTTTCGTTTTTCATTTTTTCTACTTCTTCTTTATTTTCTTCTTCGTTTTCCTCTTCATTTTCTTCTTCTTTGTTTGTCTCGGAACATGTATAAGTTTTGTTTTCTTCTTTATGGTAATATTTACTTGCCTTCTTCATTCTTTCATGGATTTTTCATTTTTATGAGTTTTCTGAGAATATTTATTAGTTTTCTTCTTTTTGAAACATTGTTTGAAGTTCATTTATTATACAAAATCACTACAAGATGATGATGTAGTATTAAACGAGGTCTACACGAGTACTACATAAGTCTCATGTAGACTACACTCAAGGTACATGAACTCCGTGTAGAACCTCGTGTATCCTACACAATCATCGTGTAGTGCATCATGAACTTCTTCAGCAGTTCACGAACATCGTGTAACATCTATTACACTACACGAGTACTACACAATCATTGTGTACTCTTCGTATATGACTTATTACAGTACAAGTGGTCTACACGGTGCTCGTGAAGGCCTCGTGTAGGCTTATTACAGTACAAGTGGCTTGGACGATGCTCGTGAAGGCTTCGTGTACACTACACGATGGCTACACGATCAACGTGTAATATTCCATTTCATTATATATTCTTCTTATACTGAATTCCTTCATTGATGTATATACATATATGTCTGAAGTTCAAATTTTTGTAATCCATTATGGAGATTGGGTGAAAATGGTACATCATGATCTTTTAGTGGAGAGAAGACCAAATTATTGGAGATATCTACTAACTGCACTTACCACTAGCTATTGGATATATTGCATGAAGAACTCCAAATAGACCATTCAAAGTATGATATGTCCATCAAATTTTTTTTATAGAAGCCATGTCATCTGCCCTCTTGCTGAAATGTTAAAGGATAGTGATTTGCAGTTCTTTATTAAGGAGAATAGATCAGAATCACTTAGAAGCTCACTATTTGTAAGTACCAAGTCAAAAAAATTTCCATCTCAAAGCTCGGTTCCTCAATCTACAATGTCACAACAACCTTGGGTTCCTAAAACTACATGGTTTTATCAAAGTTGGGTTCCTGAAACACAAATGTCACGACAACCTCTACATGAAAGCATTCCTCCCTTTGTGAGTGTTGATCATTTTGAAAGGAACTATCATGATGATGATGTTTTTTGTCATGACAATTATGACGCTTTTGAGGATGAGGATGTTGATGTTGATGGAGATGATGATGATGATGATTTTGATCGGGGCGTATGATGATGCAATCTGTGGAAGTGATCATGATGAAGCCGTCAGTGGAGACGGCCATACAACAATTTCAGACTTGAATACTGCTCTTGAACCGGAGCTCACTTGTCCATTGATATCACAACCTCAGTTGAATGAACAACGTCGTGAGTCCAGTGAACAACGGGGTGATTTGAATCAGCTTGTATCCGGCACAATAAATATGGATGATTTGTATAGTAATAAAGCCGAGCTGTTTAAGGTTGCTCGTATGATGTCCATCCGGAGAAATTTTGAGTTTCGGATCTTCAAGTCAAAACAGTTAATATTGGTACTTGTATGTGTTGAGAAAACATGCACATGGAGGTTACGAGCCATAAGATTGAAAAATTGTCCATACTTCAAAGTTACATATTCATAGATTGATCATTCTATAAGCTTCAAATACATGGGTGTCGGACGTATATATAGGCCAAAAGACATAATTGAAAAAGTTCAGCTTGATTTCGGTGTCAACATAAGCTATCATAAGGCATGGAGCGCTAAGGAGTATGCATTAGAATTAGTTTGAGGGTCTCTTAAAGACAATTATATGATGCTCTCAACATATTGTCACATGTTAGAATAAAAAAATCCGGGTACTTATTTTTTATTTTGCCATTAAGATGTCTACAAGAGTACTACACGAGTTTCGTGTATCCATCGTGTATACTACACGATGAGTACACTGACCACATGTAGTCATCATGTAGTCTTCACGAAGGGTACACTGATATCGTGTAGTCATCCTTTACACTATTTCGTCATCATAATGTCTACACGATCCTCGTGTAGGAATCTTGTAGTCTACACGATGGTTACACAGACCTCGTGTAGTCATTGTGTAGTCTGCACGATTGTTACACAGACCTCATGTACGCATCCTGTATATTACGTATTCTGTCGATTAATACAGTAATATTAAATATTTTTCAGGGACAACAACACAAATAGAGATCGACGAGCATGATCATTTAAAATATTTTTTCATGGCTCTTGGACCTTCTCTTTGTGGATTTTTCAGCTGTATACGGTATGTGATTGTTGTTAACGCAACAGCCTTAAAATCTAAATACAAAGGTGTAGTATTTGTTGCAACAACCAATTATATCTCATTACATTTGGAATTACAGATTCAGAAAATAATTATTCATGAGAATGGTTCTTCCGTAAACTTCATGATGTAATCAGTGATCTGTAAGACTTGGTGTTTATATCCGACAAGCATACAAGTATGCTAAATAATGTACAGGTTGTCTTTCCCAATGCGCATCATGGAGCTTGCATATTTCATATGGGCCAAAATATCAAATCAATTTACAAAAAGGAAGATGCGGTTGCATTATTTTTTGAAGCAGCAAAGGTATACGGTGGATTAGAATTTGATCGGCTGATGACTCATTTTACAGATGCATTTCCAGATATCTCCCAATAAGCGTCGGTGGGGGGAGTTGAGAGGTGGGCACGTTCCCGTTTTGATGGAAGGTGATACAATATAATGACTACAAACATCATGAAATGTTTGAATGGGGTTTTGAAGGATGCTAGAAAGCTTCCCATTACATGCCTTATAAAACATATCCGTGACATGTTACAACGGTGGTTCTATAAACGATGGACGAATGCCTTTTAAATCACCTCGCAGATGATAGATTGGGTTAAGACTGAGCTTAATAAGAAGAATCTTGCTTCACGTACACTATCATTATTTCCTTTCGACATCCACGAGTTTCGTGTTGCGGGTGGGGGTAGGCAAGTAGTGGTCAACTTATATCTTAGGAGTTGTACGTGCAGAGAATTTGATCTTGATCAAATTCCATGCATGCATGCGTTGACTGCATGTCAGCAGCATAATATTTCCACATACACTATGTGTTCGAGGTTCTATAAAAATGAGGCTCTAATTGATACGTATGCAGAAACAATACATCCTCTCGATGATCAAGCACATTGGGTCATCATCCAGGAGTTTCATGAAAGGGTAGTATTACCACCTATAACGAGGCGGTAAAGTGGCAGACTTAGAACAAAGAGAATTCCATCTAGAGGTGAGGAAGTAGTGAGAAGGAAGTGTAGACGTTGTGGGCAAATTGGCCACAACCGATAAACGTGCAGAAGACCAATTCCCCTATCTCAATGGGATGAGCAAGCCACATAAATATAAATAATGACCCTGTAGACTTAAATTAAATATTAATATAGAAATATACTCGTGTGTTGTTATTTAATAATGTCATAAAGTCTAATAACGCCCATGAAGTTATCGTGTAGTCTACACAATACCCGTGAAGCCATCTTGTAGGCTACATAAATCCCTCGTGTACACTACACGATACCCATGAAGTCATCGTGTAGTTTACACTAAGTTTACATGATGCACGTGAAGTCATTGTGTAGGATACATAAAGAGCTCGTGTACACTACACAATGACTACACGATGCCCACGAAGTCATTTTGTAGTCTACACGATAACTACGCGATGCTCGTGAAGTCACCATGTAGTTTACACTAAGCCTACACGATGCCCGTGAAGTCATCGTGTAGTTTACACTAAGCCTATATGATGCCCGTAAAGTCATCGTGTAAGCTACAAAAGCCCTCGTGTACGCTACTCGATGACTACACGATGCCCGTGAAATCATTTTGTAGTCTACACGAAGCCTACACGGTGTCCCTGAAGTCATTTTATAGTCTACACGAAACCTACACGGTGCCCGTGAAGTCATTTTGTAGTCTGCACGAAGCCTACACGATGCCCTTGAAGTCATTGTGTAAGCTACATGAAGTAAACACGTCATAAATTGAGGGTATAAAATATATCAAGATTATTTAGAACTATAATAAAAATCCATAAAATATATCAAAATTAGTTCTGTTTAACATTGCCACGTGCAAATAACTCAATTGAAATTCGTCTTTGATATTCTGGCATTTGTTGTTGACTTATGTCTTAGAGGTTCTTCCCATATACGAGGGCTTTGACAAACTTAATGGTGAATACCCCACAATCAAACCTATAAAACACATGAAATGTAAAAACACAATTAAATAATACGTATAAAATTTTAAGTGGACTTTCAAAAAAATGTATATTTCATTTACACATTCTCTTGTTGTGGATACTTCATGATCTCATATTTCCACTCATCTTTGGGATTAACCTCCTGTATTCTCTTGTATATGTTCATCATTTGAAGAAGTCGATGGACAATCTTCATGAAAGGTTTTATTATTTCATCGTACAAGGAGCGTTGATATGTCGTGTTCATGGAATTATAAATACGAATACATTGGCCAATCAAATCAAACTCAAGCACAATCCAATGACTGTAGTTCACATTCATTGGAAAGATAACCTTATCCAACTGTCCCTAACTCCTTCTAAAATTCATCTACAAGCCTAGGACCCAGTACCGGGGTTGATCATCAACGTCAATATCCCAGCCCGCGGGATCTTACTCAAACTCTGCCATTCGGCCATACAAGTTCTCCTGTAATGTCACGGGAAAAAATTAAATCCTCAATGTCAATAAAAAATGGTCATGATGACTACACGTAGTCTACACAAGGCCCATGAAGGGTGCAAATAGACTACACAAAATCTACACGAGGCCCATGAAGGCCTCGTGTAGTATACACGATAGCTACACGAGGTCACTTTAGCTATCATGAGAAGAAGAAGCGCACAATAAAATTACATAACTTACTTTGCCCTTGGGAATTCAAACCAGGCTTCAAAACGGGTTTCATCCTCTGAAGATACATCCCCATATGCTTGAAAATGTTTGATGTCTGTTTTTGCAACGATATTATCATCAGCTTTTTTCCTTTGCTGCCTCTTCTTTTCAACCTTTTCAGTTTCCCAATTAGGTGACTCGAGGACTCGAGATCTTTTTATCGTCCTCTTATTAAGTTCCCCAAGGCAGATGAGCTATTCTTCTCCATCGTTGGACTCTCCGTTAACCAAACCGAATCCATCAATGCCAATATTATCGATGCAACCTTTTGTTCTTCTTCTTGTTCTTCTTCGTGATCTTCTTCTTATTCTTCTTGTTTTTCTTCTTCTTATTCTTCTTGTTGTTCTTCTTCTTGTTGTTCTTCTTGTTGTTCTTGTTGTTATTGTTCTTGTTCTTGTTGTTCTTGTTATTGTTCTTCTTCTAGTTGTTCTTGTTGTTGCTGTTGTTCTTGTTCTTCTTGTTCTTGTTCTTCTTGTTCTTGTTCTTGTTCTTGTTCTTCTTCTTCTTCTTCTTCTTGTTCTTCTTCTTGTTCTTCTTCTCTTCCTTCTTCTTCTTCTCCTCTTTCTCTTCCTTCTGCTTCGACCTTCGCTTCTTGTTTTTCTTCTTCCTTCTCTACATCTTTTTCTTCTTCATTTTCTTCTTCTTCATCCTCTCCCACCATATCATCATCTTCTTCTTTCTCTACCATATGTTCTTCTTCTCTATCATTCTCTCTTCTTCTTCTCTTCCTTCTTCTTCGACCTTCGACCTTCGCTTTTTCCTTCTCTTCATCTTCTTCTTCTTCATCTTCTTCTTTTTTTTCCTTCCCTCCCACCATTTCCTCTTCTTCTTTCTCTACCATATGTTCTTATTTTTCATCCTTCTATCCTTCTTCATTTTTTCTCTTCCTTCTCAATCTCCGTCTCCTCCCCTTCAGATCGAGGACAAATAATCATCTGGCCTTGTGTTACTAGATGATCCATCAAAATTTTGATTTGAAAAATTGCAAAAGAAATGTCTGATTGCTGGACAGAATCTTCTCGCCCATTGAAGTGATCTTTTGGTCCATTCCAATCAGACATTTCCTCACCTAATCTTCTTTTCCATTGAATTTCTTGGTCACAACCTTCTTCTCCTATTTTTTTATTGGCCTCTCGGACCTCCTCCTCTTATTCTTCTCATCTTCCTTTTCAATGGGCTCCTCCTCCTCATCATTAGCCTCATCTTCAACTAGAAAGGGTAACCCAGGAGGCGTCGACTAAAAAACATGTAATATTCAGATTAAGCAGACAAAACAGAAAAAAGGTGACTACAAGATCGGTTACACGGACCACGTGTAGTAATCATATAACCATTGTGTAGACTACATGAGATCAGTGTAACCATCATGTAGACTACACGATGACTACACGAGATCAGTGTAACCATCGTATAGTGTACACGATGACTACACGAAGTCCATGTTCAAGAAGAAGAATATGATTTTGAACATATCTTCTTTACAAACTACCCACCAAGGGGATAGTTTCAAATATCCATGCCTATTTAAACAAAAGAGAGTAATTCAGTATTCAACACATAAATAATTCAATACATCACTACATAGAATTAAATAAATTGTACCTAAAAGGCAAATGGACATCCATTGAGTGAATACCTATGAACAGCAGCGGGGAATTTCTGTGTTTTTTTTTGTTATTTTTTTCTTGATCTTTAAGATCACCAAAAACAACATTTGTATTTTTCGCAGCTAATAATGATTTCATTGTTTTAGAGAACGGGAGGTCTCCCTACGAATATTGGTTGAACGCTTCAAGGTCGTCAACCAAAACCAACCATCTCTTCTCAATTAGGGTACGATTCTCCTTCCCCAACACAAAATGCTATAACAAATAAATCAGAGTCATCTTGACCGCATCATAATCTGACTTATATTCAGAGCTATTGAACTTCTCCTCCAACTCAGCCATGGTTATTGATTGAGCTTTGGGAAAGTACATATCAGAGAATCTGTTGGGGCCACGGGTCTACTCTCATCCCGGACTTCACCAAAATTTAGTCTGGTAATCAAAGAGAACTCCTTCTCCTCAGATGGAGTTCCGTCCACATATTCGGCCTCCCTGGCCAGCACCTAATAGTACACAGTTACTGAAACTTTAGGGATGGGAGATCAAGGAGATGACCAAAGCATGTCTCCCTAAATAGGGAGAGTGGAGTAGCTGTCAGCTTGGTCTTGATAACCTCTATAAAGTGGGTATTGCACTTTGCATTGACCCTTGCTTTTGGAATACTGTTAACGTCAGGAACATATCTTAGTTGCATCTTTGACGAAGCCATAACCTGTAGAATATTCATGGCAATAACCTGTAGAATAAGATCAAGAAATATACATAATGCTCGTGTATTCTACACGAGGCTTACACGAACCTCGTGTAGCCTATACTAGGCTTACACGACCCTCCTGTAGTCCTCATGTAGCGTACACGAGGCTTACACGACCCTCGTGTAATCCAGAAAACAGACACTCACCAAGACCAGAACCTCAGAAACCCATAAAAAACACTCAAAACCCTGGAGAAAAAAATACTCAGAAACCCAGAAAAAATATTAGAAACTCAAATAAACAACCTTTTGTTATTTAGACATCCACAAAAAATAGTAACGCAGAAATTCAGAAAAAAATCCTAAGAAACCCGAAAACTTACCTTGTTGTTTTTCCTTGCTGTGGGAGATGAAGACTCAAGGATTTACAGAGAGAGATGTTGCGACTTCGAGAGAGAAATATAGTAAAAATAAGAGAAAAATGAGAGAAATGCAAGTGAGGGAAACGAAGGGGTGGGGTTTCGTGTAATGAAAAAGTGTAATCATCACTTTTTTTAGCCGTCGTCTGGAATTTGTGAATGAGGCTTTTCGGTTACTTCACAAACCAATTTGAATTGATGGTAGGCCCGAGGCCAAGATAAGCAAAAATTAGTGATATGGTTTATTTCTACAAAATGATTAGTTTAGAGGTCCAGTTTAGTAAAAAAAACCCTTGATATTTGATTAAATAACAGAACCACAACTTTACAGCTGGAACTTTGAGATTTGTTGTTTTCTAAGATAAAGGTGGCTTTTGACACAAATTTCAAGATCTCAAATAAAGTACAAGTTTTGAAATAATTTTAATGTTAAAATTGTTGGTCCTAAACAATCTCAAAGATATCATAAAGTTATATTTAAATCTCAGGAATTAATAGAAAAATGAGAGAAAACTAAAAAAAATAAGGGTTATTTGTAATTCAACACTCTTTCCACATTATCTAAGGATTTTTATACATCTTTCTCAAACTTTAGAATTATACACTCATGGCCCACCACAATCAACATCAACCCAACTTAAGTCACTCTTTCTCATCATTTATTTCCATTCTCCATGCAAAAATCACATCAACCTATATCCACTCTCCCACACACTAAGCACTCATTTGTCCCTAGGTTAACTATTTCTTTAACAAAATGCAATTCTTCTTCTTCTTCTTCTTCTTCTTCTTCATATTCTTCTTCTTATTCTTCTTCTTCTTTTTCTTCGTCTTCTTATTCTTATTCTTCTACTTCTTCTAGACCCCGTGACCCATTTTTTTAGTGAGACCCAACCAAAAAACTCAGGTACACATTCTTTCATTTTTTTTGGACACAGAAAGGATTTAAACTGTTGTTACTCTTTCTTTTGTTTTTCTTACTAGAATTTGGGGAAAAGTTATCTAGGTTTAAAAACCAGGACTTTTTGTTCAGGGGTTAGTAGAAAATCTTTTAGGATTAGATTGTCCCTCTTGATGATTATAACCTTCTCCATGTTTAGATTGTTTGATGTTTGTGATATATGCTTGTAATAACCATATGAATCTATTGGCTACTTGAAGGGTTCAAGTAGTTCTTAACAACTACTTAAATCCTTCAAACAGTCATTTGATTATAGTAGTAAGTATTTGAAGGGTTCAAGTAGTTTTTATAATTACTTGAACCTCTCAAGTAGCCCTTGTTGTAGCAGTCAGTAATACATTAAACAAATAACTACTTGAAAAGTTCAAGTAGTTGCATATAACTACTTGAAACCTTCAAATAATGTGAAATTTCATATGAATTTATGATTAAATATGTTTCTTATTCCCTAGAAGAACATAATATGTTCCTATACTTGTTTCTACAGAATGTCAAGTTTTAGTGCCAATGGTTTTGCACAAGTAGGTTTGAGATTTGTTAATAGAATATGTACTTACGGGAGAATGACTACCGTGAAGATATCAGAGTCAGATAGAAACAAAAATGAATTATATTATTGTTGCGAGCTGAACAAGTGAGTATTTTAGTTGGTGCAACCCTCTTGATGAAACAAATGAACTTAGTAGCGAGGATAATGATTTAAAAGAACTCAGTAATGAGCTCAAACGCATGGATATTAGGATACAAGCATTGGAGAGTATATCAGGCACTTTGAAAAAAAATTCATCTTTACATTATATGTTTAGCATTTATAATTGTAGTAATTGTTTGTAGTTTAGCTTAGTAGGGATGCCGCGTGAGTCTTGGATGTACACTGTATGTGTTTTCTATTTATTTCATCAATATATTTTGTATGTCTATTGTATGAATTTTATATAGATATTGTAGATATTTTTATCCCCTTACGTAGTTATTTGTTTTGGTTAGTAAAGCAGACTAATGCAAATTGCATATATTTGATGACTAGTTGAAGGGTTCAAGTAGTGGTTTTTTACTACTTGAACCAGTCAAGTAGCCACACGCTCTCCGGATAAGTCATTACATGAGACAAAAATGACTACTTGAAAGGTTCCAGTAGTAAAAAAAGATTACTTGAAGGGTTCAAGTAGTAAAAAAAGACTACTTGAAGGGTTCAAGTAGTAAAAAAAGATTACTTGAAGGGTTCAAGTAGTAAAAAAAGACTATTTGAACCCTTGAAGTAGTCATTTTATTTAATGCAATGAGTTATACAAATAACATTTGATTACTTGAAGTGTTCAAGTAGTCTTTTTTTTTACTACTTGAACCCTTCAAGTAGTCAAATTGTTTGTTGCCACCAGTTTATACAAAGAGCATGTAACTAGTTGAAGGGTTCAAGTAGTATTTTATGACTACTCGAACCCTTCAAGTAGTCATTTTGTCTCATGCAGTGATTTATACAGAGAGCATGTGACTACTTGAAGGGTTCAAGTAGTTAAAAATACTACTTGACCCCTTAAAGTAATCATTTTTATCTCATGTTAGTGAGCAACAACAAGCTTATTGTACTTATCAAATTAATAAAAAGAAATACCAAATATCAAACATTAAGATTTTTATATATTTTCTCAAGTTTGCAATACATACCAAAACTCAAAAACTCCACCAGGGAAGTTTAGTATACTTATCTACATATCTGCAATACAAGCATTGAGAAACATGCAATCTCATACAAACCCATTATTTCTTCCACTCTTTCTCTACGAGATTTATTGATCCATTGGCGACGGGGAAAAGAGAAGTGGGGAACTGAGATTTTACAGAGAAACAATGGCGAAGAAACAGAGCAAACCTAATGGCAGAAGCCACAAAGCTATTGAATAGGGAGAAAGAGATATGGGAAACTACCGGCGAGATAGCCTGATCGACAAATGGATGGAGAAGAAGGTTACAAAAATGTTAACACCCAAAGAAGATAGTATCTCATAGAATTCGACAGAAAATCACTGAACGACCATGACCAAGATTCTCTATTTTTCAGTTCACTTCGATTTCGTCAGCTTCAAGCTCCGGAGGATTCTCATCATCGAATAACGAATCATTGTTTGGTTCAAAATCAATGGATTCTTCATGTTTTGCTCCTCGACTACCGAAGCATGTACAGACAAGCATCTCATCTTAGTCAGAGAAAATAGAGAGTAGACGAAGTAACGTGTTTTACAACCAAAGAGAGCTTGAACCTTCTCTCTAACCTCCATATTCATTCTCTCAATTTCCTCTTCCTTAGCTCTAAAAGAAGAAAGAGTAGACCTCGAGGAGAAGTGAAGCAAAAGAGAGGAGAACATGAGGGAGAGAGAGAGAGGAGAAAAGAGAGAGAAGAGAAAAGAGAAAGAAACGTCTAATCATATTTAATGTGCAAATGTCTTGAGAAGAGTAAGAAGAATGACTTTTGTTTGATTTAATGGGACATGGATATAAAATTCTGAATTAAAAAAAGGTATAAAATTCCTTAGTAAAAATGGAAAGGCTGCATTTATCCAAATAACGCAAGAAATAAGGTTTTATTGCTTGATGTTAGATAATGAAACTTAAGTCGGAGAGACCATACTTTTTTTTTAACAAAATCAGATTATATTAAACAAAACAGATGCTTAAAGAGGTCTACCCTTTAAAATAATTTTTTTAGACTCAATCAAGCTAACAATATTAGTAGATAAGCACAGACTATTTAAATTAATTTTATCTTAACCAACGCTATAGTTGGCTATAGCATCAACAATCAAGTTGCAATCACTACTGGTCTAAATAATAGAAAAACTTAAAGCTTGGTTAAGTTTTTTGTTGATATTATACACTAAGTTTGCAAGCCTCTAATATGAACAAGTATTATAATTGGCTCAATGAACTGCTAGCACTATTACAAATATGGTTTTTCATAACGAGAGTACAAAAAATAGACACGACGATACTAATTAAATCTGTCACCTAAAAGTAGGTAGCACTTTATTTTGTCCCTTTACGATGGTGGGTCAAACCTCCGTCATATTAAAAGATAAAAAATACGATGATTTAACATTAACACGCCGGATTCTCGACATCCAATCATATTAAATCAAAGATTTTCTTAATTGTATTTTAGCAAAATACGACGGGGTGTGAACCCCCGTCGTTTTTGCTTCGACAGGGCTGAGTCCCCGTCGTATTTTAACAAGATGACGGGTGTTGATGCCCCGTCGTTTTAGTTCCTATTAACTAAAACCCGTCCATTTCTCACCCTTCACATTCTCTCTGTTCAAACCCGCGCCTAGATCCACACCTCGCCGTCTCGTTTCAGTGTCGAGTTCCCTCTCCCTTTCTCCTTCTTCCCTATTCGCCCCCCACAACTTCAGTTTTTGTACTCGATCCCTAAGTTCATCTCAGCCTTCGCTTTCTTCCCCATCCTATGGAGCCATAGGTGTAGTAGCTCAACGTACAGTTCGCTCAGGTCGTGTAAGTCTTCTTCCCTATTAGTTTATTCGTCTTTCCCATTTGGTTCGATTTTTTTCATGCCATTTACTCTCATCATCAAGGTACTTTTTCTCCCTTTACGAATTTCTCGTCGTTTCAGTCGGCTACCGAAGAAGAGAGCTTGGATTTGTTAGCTCGGAAGGGCGGGTGAGGGCTTGAGGGTCTACATACGTGAAAGCCTCTCTCGATCTTGTGGTGGTTCTATGCTTGGTGGCCCTCGCGTTCGCCATTGCTGCCAAGTGACGTTTAATGGGTACTGAAACTCCATCAGAAGCTTCAGACCCTGAAAGCAAGTGAAAGAGTGTTGAATCTGTAATGGTTAATCAAGAGAGGTGTGTGAATGCCAAATATTTGCTTTTATGCTCTGTGAATGCCAAATGTTCGCCTCTAGTTTGAGTTAAAATTTGATTTTTTTTATATTTTAGGAAGCGAAATGTATCAATTTATAACCAATAGGATGGATTTTTCATCATCTTAAGTTGCTTTTACTCTGTTTTGTCTCAGTCAAATCGAAATATCAGTGCCATTTTTGTTTCGTTTGCTTGTGTAGTATTTCTGATAATATATTGATCATGTATTTTTGTTACTTTGCTGTCAGTTTTTCCTGGTTTGTGGTTGACAGAAGTTACTCTAGATTTATATAAAGTCCCTGATGTTCCTAAGTCATTTAAAGGTAATAATCACATTTTATTAGCCATCATTTCAGAATTGATTCGTTTTCTTATTTTTTCTAAAGAGACTCTCTGTTTTTCTTTCATTAGTGTAATTCAAGTGTCACGTGATTATTAACTTGCATTTCTGAACATTGCTGCAGACGATTGAAAATTTGAAAACACATCTGGCCTTATGTATCTTCTTTTTTCCTCTTTTTTTGCTTTATTTAACATAGTTATCATAATATCCCATTGTTCATATAAATTTGAAGTTTTAATGAAATAAAAGATGAGACTCTTGTCATTGTTCATAGATGGAAGCTTTCAAGGGACGGTGAGTTTGCATGGTAGTTGTCGTGTTGTTGATTCTTGGCTAAATTCCAGAGTTGTATCACTCAGTCCATACTCTTTTAAAGTTTCAACAAACTTTCAAGAACGCAAGTTACCATTCCGTGGTCCATATTGATTGGCTTAGCTTTAGAGGCAGAAAGACAAAAGATTTTTAGTTTGATCCATTCTTTCTTGTAGTTCTGTCTGATGATGAAGTTTTAAGCAGAAGAAGTGTATGCCTTTCGCCACTTGAAACTGATGGTAAAAAAAACGACGCTCTTTTCCTTCCCTTTAGTCTCTTTAGCATATTCTCTTCAGTTTTCTTATAATATTGCTCCCACTTCATGTGAAACTGAAATGGGTAGGTAATATAGTTGTCTGCTTGGTGTTTGTGAGGATTTATAGTGAGTATTTCAACTTTGTGGAAGGATGTAATTTTTACAAAGAGTGATGTTGGTCATGTGGAAAATTTGGTTAAGCAGTTCTATTCACCTTTCATTTTTCATTAGTCGATTATGAGTTTAGCTTTATTTGCTGAAAATCTTGCTACTCGCTGTAATTTAGTCTGAAGTACCTTTGATTGCTTGTAGATGGATTTATTCTTGTAATTAAATTAACTTACAATCGCCACTTGAACTTAGGAACTGAGGTGAGAATCCTTAAAAGCCACATGTTTGTGTCTTTATCTTCATCTATAAGTTTTAACTAATACTAAATTCAAGTAGCTAATTGACATTTTTATGTGATCTTCTACATGCTCTCTATTAAGGAATCAAGTGCCCACAATTAGCAATGGGTGCAGCAACTATAAGGGTAAAGCCATCATGAAGCCTCTTCAACAGGTAAATTAGCAGCATAATGACTAAATTATATCAAGATATTGTACTTCTTTGAATGCGGAATGAAGCTGACCAAACTAATTGTACACGTTATTTTCCCTGTTTATTATGATATAATACATGTTCATTGGGGATGTAATTGAGATTTCAATGGGATTTGACAGATTCTTATTATTGGTCCTTTTCATTTAAGTCTAATAGAGTGTTCAAATGGCATTAACCATGATAGTTTTTAGGGTGTAACTAATTGATTCTATATAGGTTTTTGCAGGTTGGCTTAAATAGAGCAGGAGATCCCTTGCTTGTAAATTGTTTTTGAACCCTTTTTGAGAAATGGTATAAGAGCCGTAGAATATGCAGCAGATGGTCTAACTGATGGTTAGTGATCACTGGCCGTTATACTACTATTTTCTTATTTTTATGAGTCACTTGACACGATCTTAAGTAGCATAAGTTGGTAATATGTATAGTCTTGACATGCTTAAGTAGATAATAGTATATATATATATATATATATATATATATATATAACTGAAATGTATTTTGACAATGACACTAATGTATTTTTGTTGAATTGAAGAGCACATTGTTTTTTACCATATTTGTTATCTTTTTAGGTAAGGCTACAATTCCATTTGTTTATGGTGATGAGTTATTTAAGTCTCTTCTCATTGATACTATAACATTCCTGTAATGGATTCACGATTAATTGAGATTAATTGAAGTACTTTTGTTGTTGGTATCCGAGATCGTTCACATTGGTCACTTGGTTTACTTACTTTCATTTTGTTCATATTCATTTTAGGGCAGCACTAAATCATACTCAAGACACATTTCTCCCTGAAAAAGCATCATTATAGGCATTACTAGTTGGACTGGGTTATATAAGTTTTCACGACGGTTGGTCGACGAACCGTCATCACAAAATGATTTTTGGCCACGGTTAGTGAATGAACATCGTCCAATATATGTTTTCACGACAGTTGATAGTTCCGCTGTTGAGAAAAATGAAGCTTTCACAAGTGTATGATATTTGACGGCAGTTCCTTAGTAAAAATGTACTTTTTTACACCGTATGAGAATTTTTCACGACGGTTGATAATTTCACTGTCGTAAAAAACTCACTGAAAAATCAATAATTCTTTACGACGACTTTTTACACAATGGAGTTAATTTCACCGTCGTAATAAATCAATGATTTTTTACGGCGAATTTTTACACAATGGAGTTACTCGTTGTCAATTATCTTTCATAACAGAGAATCCCGTTGTGAAAAATTATTTTTTGTAGTAGTGTAGCTTAGCGTCTGATTCTATAATGTCAGAAGTTCACTTTGATGACAAGTTCCATTCAAGCATATATTTAATTGCTAGCTCACCGTGGACCGTGCTGAAACCATTGACTCGAAACTGGTCGAAATAAACAACCTCTCCGTTTGGTTTCCCTAATTAGAAACCCCATCGCACACTCATTTGACAAAAGCACGAAAGCCGCTTCACATTTTAGCTTAATCGATCCCTCAACCAGAGTAGACCATGCTCTTGGTTTATTCATCTTCAGACTGCTTGAATTAGGGCAAGACGATTCAGTTCTAGGTTTTTTTTTTGTTTATTTCGATAAATTCCAACTAAAATTCTCCCCTTCCAAATTCCCCAACAAAGAAAGAAGAAGAGAGAGATATAGTCTTTTGAAGTGTGTTTTAAGCTCTAAGATTTTGTTTTGAATCCAGGAAGAAAAGTTGTCGTCTCGGGAAGAATGTGGTCGACGCCCTAAGCGAGAAGAAATCCAGCAATGATTACTCCACTTGCAGCTGACAATGGTGTGGTAAGTACTTTCTAAACTATGCATGCATATTAGACATACTGGATCCTGAATGACGTGTCTTCTATATAAGTTCTGCTTAGTTTGAACGAAGTTAAGAGTACCTCTCCAGTTAAAATGCTTGATCTTAGATGGTATATTGGCATGCCACACTGATTTCCAGAAATTAGGATGAATTGTTGAGATTGATGATGCTCCTCCATTTGATTCCTGTAATCTATTATGCAAGAGATATAACAACTCTTTACTGAAAAACGCCATCACGGCTAGGCCAAATTTTTATATTCCTATTATTAGAACTTGACATAGGAATAGAAAAGATACTTCTAGCCACCCTGTGAGGAAATTAGGAGTTAATTAGACCACTGTTCCAGCAACTTGAATATGGATATATAAAATCAGAAACAAAATTCACATTAGGATTGAAAATGTTAGGATTTATAAATTCAGATAAATTACCCAAACCAGGTACGCAGTTGTTCTTACAAATCTTAACATTCATACCATTACCAATTTTCTATTAAGAATGTTTCCTAATTATAGCTTTCCCATACCAAATACTTTTCATGCCCCTGAACTAGCTTTTCCCGCACTAGCCTCTATAAAAGTCATAGTTAGGAAAATATATGCTTTTTAATAACTTAGCACATAAACTATCAGGGTCGTTTAGGATAATCCAGGCCTTAGCAATTAAAAGTAAATTAAAATTCCCCAAATCCCTAAAACCTAATCCCCCATTAACCTTACTATTAGTCAATTTCTGACTAGAAATCCAACTAATACCCTTACTGTCTTCACCTTTTGACCACCAAAATCTCAGTATTGCTTGGAGATTCTGACAAACATTATTAGGAAGTGCTCAAGCCACTGGCTTAAGTAAAATTCCCTTTTCACCATAAGATAATAAGTTGGCATTCCATAATAAGTTTTCTTATCCGTTCTTTCTAGGAGCATAGAATGATTGGTAGACTTAGATTTACTCCAATCTTTCGGCAATCCCAAATACACATCTTTATTACTATAGCAAGAAATCTTAAACATATTAGATATAGAAATCTTCATTTGATTAGGCACATTTCAACTAAACGACAAGCTACTCTTATTAAAATTTATTTTCTGTCCATAAGCATTACAATGTCTATTAATTCATAAATCTAGATTAATACATGAATTAATATCTAAATTAGTAACAAGCAAACTATCATCAGCAAAAATAGATGAGAAACAGAAGGACTACCTCTTTTAAGGGATACGTGATTAATTTTACCTTCTAAAATTGCCCCTTTTATGCAACTTGACAAGCTTTCAGTGACAATGATTAAAGATATGGAGATAATGGATCCCTTTTCCTTAGACCCCTAATAGGCTTAATCCTTACTTTAGGTTTATTATTTATATTAATCTTGTAATTAACGTCCAGCTGACTCTATCATAAGTTTTAACATATCGATCTTAAGCACCACGACTCCCTTCTTGCCTTTCTTTCTCTTCTTTAGCTGATAGAATATCTCTTGAGCTATTAAAAAATCATGCTGTATGTTTTGACCATAAAAAAAACACTTTGAGATTCTGGAATGATGTGACTTCACAAATTTCTTAATCTATTAGCTAAAATCCTAGATGTAATTTTATTAAGAGAAATTATACAGTGTAATAGGTCTGAAGCGGGCTGGAGTTTCAGACTGTTGAACATTAGGAATAACGTAACATTTGTTTCATTCATATATCTAGGTAAGTAAAAAATTTCAAAAAAAATCTTTGACTGCCTTCCAAACATCTAAGCCTATTAGATCACTCGACTTTTGATAGAAGAACCCAGGAATACTATCAAAGCCAGGAGCTTTGTCTGCTCCTAGCTCAAAAACAATATTTTTATCTTCCTCAAAACTAACACTAACACTTAACAATTCATTATCATCCATATTTATCATACTATCCGCATGGTTTAGAACCCAGTCAACAATAGAGCATGTTTTCTTATGAATATTTTCAGAAAAATATGAATAAATAATGTAAAAAAACTATATACTTGTCATACTGCCAAATTCTATTCATGTCCTTTAGCCTCACAATATCATTCAGCATTATTCTTTTCAAAATATGTTTATGAACGAAACCTGTATTTCTATCCGCAACTTTCAATCAACTAATCATACATCTTTGACCCCAGAAAATTTTCCACTTTTTTTATGCCATTTATTTATTTTTGTAGATATAACAATTTTCCGGTTCCTATCTACTTCTATATCTTCATTTAACACATACAACTCTTCCTTTGACTGGTGAAATCTTAATTTAAGGTTTCCTCTTAAGTTTATGTCCAAAGTTTTATATAGGATTTACGCCATTTTAATTTAGCAGTCATATTCCCCCATTCTATTATTTGAGTCATACCCCTTCCAGCTTCTAGCCAACACATCGTCAAAACCTTCCTTCAGCAGCCATTTTGCTTCAAACTTAAAATTTCTAATAGATTTAGGAAAGTTCCTTGCAAGAGTCAAAGTTAGCATGTTAGGGCCAGATCCTGTATTAGGAGGAATTTGAACCTCTAGATGAGGAAACGGCTCCAAAAAAGATTCATTAATAAGAACTCCATTAATAAGAACTCCAAAAAAGATAGCATTCACATCCTTTAATTCATAAGAATTAGTGAAATCATTAAACTTCCTAATTCTATTATAATCAAACCCATTTCCACCAGATTTCTCTTGACTACTTAGTAAGTCATTAAAATCTCCAGCAATTAGCCAAGGGTTTGAGCTTCCTTGATTTATTTTAGCCAATTTCTCATATTATAACCATTTATTTTTCACCTCCCTACACCCATAAAAGAAGGTAGTTCTACCACGACCTATAATATTCATATCCACAACATTATTAGTACTAGAAATACTATTCACAAAAATTTTATTGTTCCAACATATAAAATCATACCACCAGATAAGCCAATAGGTTCAAAATATGATGAAAATCAAACTTCGACCTATTAGCTAGATTTTTTGCTTTACCCAACCTAGCTTTTATTTCTAGAAGATAGATTAAATTGGGGTTAAACTGGATGAGAACATCCTTTAGAGTTAGAAATGTCAGGTTGTCAGGTTATTGCCTAAACCCAGACATTCCATACTAAAACACTCATTTACTATGAGATGACATTCCATACTAAAGTACCCTTGGACTGATGTGTTTATTCTTGCTAGCATTGATTTTCAAGTCTCTTAGCCTTTATCTTTAGAAGAAGAAAAAATAAATTTCATGATTAACACCAATCTCTTGACAATCTTGATCTTGGCTTTGTTGTAGCATGCCACTTGATTCCAATACACTTCCACTGCTACCCTTTTCTTTTGCATATAACATCGTAATCTGTGTAGGTGATTTAAGGTTTGCTTCAACCCTCAACCATTCTCCAAATAGATATTCTTCTCCCCTTTTCATATCCTTCTTCAAAGAACGAGTTTTAATATCATGATTGATCGTTCTGCATATGAAGCAAAATTCAGGGAGCCTCTCGAATTTGTATTCTATCCAAATATGAAGTTTATATTTATGCTTCACCCATACACCCGGTATTAAAAGAGCATCCAATATCAAAAAAGATTTGAGCCCTAACCGATCTTGCAAGTGTTCCATTTAATGTATACTCATGTATTTCCATTATATTGCCTACCTTAGATGCCACCCTCTCGTACGGAGACGTATATTGAATATCAACCAAATAGGGCATTTATCAAAATTAATTTCAGCTATTTGAGACCCAACTTCGAATCTTTTAAAAACTAACAAACTTCTATTGAAACTCTTAATTTTTTGTAAAGAAAAACATTCTTCTCCAAGACCTTTACCTCTGTACTTTCCTCCAATCCCCAGCTTTTTCTCAATACACTTGTCATGTAGTAGTATTGAAGAAGCTCTTATCAGTAATTATTTTTCCAACTAATCATGCTTCTTTACTTTGCAGCCCTTCTTGAATCAAATCATCAAGATCAAGCGTATTATCAAATCTCTCGCACAAAGCTTCCATATCATTATGGAAGAAGGCAACCAAGAAGATTACCAAGATGCTAATTGAAGGAGAGAAGACCGAATCACTAGACAACACCGAGTTGAAAAGAACTGGTTGGACAATGCTGGATGAAAAAACTCAGCTTTTGATTAATAGATTTGTATGATACTAAGGATATGATCTTATTAAAGTTTGTAATTAAACAGAATATGGACAGAAAAACCTCATGTCTCACTTGAAAACAACTAGGAAATAAATTATGAATAGCGAGCGTAGGAAAATTGATTGAACAAGGCAATTGATGAAAACTAAATTCTATACCACCAAAATTGAGATAGAAGATAACACAAATTATAATAAACAAAAATCAATTCAAAACGATGAGGAGATTAGAAAAACGAAGAACGAGATACAAAATCGGAGAGAAACGAGAGAATGGTAGAGAGACAAACTAGCACTTCTTGAAGAAAATCGAGATAGGTTAGAGAATGGAACTTGTTGCGCAATTTTTTTAAATTGAGATTCAAGGAAGCATGAACTTAGTGGCCTAAAATTGAACCTAATCAAAACATTTGGTTTGGATATACGTCGAGCCGAACCGTGAAGGCTAGAAGAATTGAATCGAACCAAATCATGAGTTTTAACTCGGTTTGGTGGTTCGGCTGCACCTATTTTTCAATTTTTATTTCCAATAAAAATTCAACCTAAAATAATAAAATCTGGAACTTCCTCAACCTTAAATCTGAAAAATCACACAAATCTATCACAAAATCACTCTAAAATAATAACAAATTCATCATAAAATCACACAAATCTAATAAAAACATTAACAAATTCATCATTAATCGCGTAAATATATCTACCAGCATTCATGTCACAATAATACCAGTTACAACATTGCACAAATAAAGAGTAATTCTCAAGTTCTAGTCCATTAAAATATAACATTATCACAAAGAAAAATGACAAAATAAAACCATAGGTTCTTCAATCTTCAGTCTCTAATCATGTCTGCCAACACAACATCATACCTTCATAATCCCAGACTTAACATACTCTATTCAAAAAATCATAAAAAAATTAAGCTTGTAGAATATATTATTTGTAAGTAAGAAAATGTTTATAAATAACACAAAAACTCAGTTACCTTCATCAAGTTCAACGCATTCTTGGATTGTCTCATCGAGATTAATAATATTCATTGGTTTACTCATGATCCAATTTTTTGCACAAATAATAACTTCAACTATTTTTGGAACTAATGAACTACATATTGGATCCACTATATGACCAACGGTACTAAAGGCTAACTCAGATGCAATTGTGGAGGTAGGAATTTCTAAGACATCTCTAGCTATAAGGCTGGGGATCTCGTATCTTGAAGAGTTTACTTTCCACCAATTAAGAATATCCAAACTCTCATCATGTTTCAAACAAGGCTCTAACAAGTATCTCTCGATCTCATTTTTAACTTCCAAGTTATCTTCTTCAAGCATGGCCTTATCAAATCCCACATCAATATTAAATGGTTCTTGAATGTCATCATCAATTCCAACTGATTGTGATAGTTGTTTAACATTTTACACTTCTTGTTTCAAATCAACCTTAAATTTGACTTTGTACTCCTCATATAATCTCTCCAAAGTATACACCACTTTCTTTTTCATTTCAGCGGCAGCATCACGCTCATATAAAACTTCATCACAATATTGCACATATTTCATTTTATAATGTGGATCAAGAACAAAAGCCACATACAACATATAATTTACCTTTTCAGACACTCCCTAATATTTGTCATACTTGACTCTCAAGCTACTTGCCATTTTTTTTTCAAAAAAAAAAATTAGATGTGGAATAAATTCAGATAATGCTTTGTATCAAACAAACCTCATTAAAATACCTTTCGTGGTAACACTTAGAAACCATAAATCCTCAATGTTGCTTCATAGAAAATTTTTAAAAACTTGATAAACACACGAGCATTATCCCAATCCTCATCATCGGGAGGACCACGCTTCTTCTCATCTTCATGGAGCTCCAACAAATAATGTGCATCTTGCTCTTCAAGCCTCTCAAATGCATTTTGATACTTTTCAGCCGCCTCCGACATCGAATAAATGCAGTTATTTTTGCAGCCACAATACAAGTCTTAAACTTTTGAAACCGAGAAGGAGAAGACCTCATATATTTCACCGCATTGTAGATTCGAATGATGGAGTCATTGAGGTCCTTTAAACTATCACGAACAATAAAATTCAAAATATGTGCACTACACCTAACATGCATAATTCCCCATCCAACACATGTCCGCTCCAATTTCTAATAGTCTTTCTCAAATAATTGTGCACCATCATTAGCGCTTGCATTATCAACAATGATTGTGAAAAGCCTTTCAATACCCCAATCAAGCAAGAAATTCTCAATAGTCATACCAATCGGCTCCCCCTTATGATTAGCAATTGGACAAAAATTAATAACCATTTTATACAATTTCCAATCATCATCAATAAAATGTGCAGTGAGCACCATGTAACTAAGATTTTGCATCGATGTCCAAGTATCAGTGATAAGACACAATGTCGCAACGTGCGTGCGACGCGGAGCGGCGATTTAAAAAAAATCATTTTTGTTTTAGGAAAAAGAAATTTAGAGTCGCCACCAATCATTTTAGGGTGTGATTGGTCACCCAATTTTAAGATGAAAATTTTTTTGGTCTACGAAAACTCAAAGTTGGTTCGGGAGTCGTTTGTGTGTGGGGAAGGTATTAGCACCCCACAACACCCATTGTAAAATGGTTACCAAATTTTATCAAATGCTATCCATTTTTTTTATTTTAATGCAAAGGTTAAAGAGATTTATTTTTTGAATGTCCCATTTGAGGAATTTTGTATCATAGAAATGAACAAAATAAGTTACTTTTTAATGGGTGGCTCAAAGACCATTAAAAGAAAATTACTTTTTTTTTGTATTCTCATATCCATTTTAAATCAAAGCATTATTAGAGTTATTTTCGGTATCCCAAGAATAACTCCTCACCTCAGTAGTTCGAGAAGTTTGGTATC
>QANY01011938.1:350000-412538 GCA_003255025.1 Datisca glomerata | reverse complement strand
TTGTCGTATCACCAATAGCGAATCTCCGTACACTTGAAGCTTCTTTATCTTCATATCACAAGCTGCTTGAATTCCCATCGAACATGCCTCATATTCTGCCACATTATTTGTACAGTCAAAGCATAGTTTTACCGTGAATGGAAAAAAATTTCCTTTAGGTGATATGAGGATTGCCCCAATTCCATGTCCTACATCATTAGATGCACCATCAAATAGCATTGTCCACAATTCTGGGTCTGCATATTCTTCTTCATTTTTGAATATGACTGAAACGCTCTCATCCGGGAAATCAAATTTCATAGGCTCATAATCTTGCATTGGTTGATCTGCCAGATAATCAGCAAGTACGCTTCCTTTTATTGACTTCCTCGTGACATAGACAATATCATATTCCGTGAGTAACATTTGCCATTTAGCAATCCGTCCAGAAAGTGAAGGTTTTTCAAAGATATACTTGATAGGGTCCATCTTTGAAATTAACCAAGTGGTGTGGTATAACATGTATTGTCTAAGTCGATGAGCAACCCAGGCCAATGCACAACACGTTTTCTCCAACATCGAATAATTAGCCGCATAATTTGTGAACCTTTTGCTTAAATAGTATATTGCTTGTTCTTTCCTTCCAGAAGCGTCATGCTGACCAAGTACGCAACCCATGGATTTTTCTGTCACTGTAAGATACAAAATGAGTGGACGCCCTGGAGTTGGAGGGGTGGATTTTGTAAGTATTGCTTGATCTTTTCAAAAGCAATTTGACAATCATCATTCCATCCTTCTGTATCACTTTTACGGAGAAGTTTAAAGATAGGTTCACAAGTTGCAGTTAGCTGTGAGATGAAACGGGCTATGTAATTTAATCTCCCCAAGAAACCTCTAACTTCCTTTTGAGTTTGAGGTGGTGGCATATCAATGATGGCTCGAACCTTATCAGGGTCAACTTTTATTCCTTCCTTGCTCACGACAAAACCAAGTAGTTTCCCCGAAGACGTTGCGAATGTACACTTCATCGGGTTAAGCTTTAACTGGAATTTTCTCAATCGTCTAAATAGTTTTCGTAGAGTGACCGTATGATCTTCTCCTTGACGTGATTTGGCAATCATATCATCAACGTACACTTCGATTTCTTTATGCATCATATCATGAAACAATGTTACCATTGCCCGCTGGTAAGTTGCCCCTGCATTCTTCAGACCAAATGGCATAACCTTATAACAAAATGTACCCCACAAAGTTATAAAAGTCGTCTTTTCACGGTCTTCAGGAGCCATTTTGATTTGGTTATACCCCGAAAAACCATCCATGAAAGAGAAGGTTGAATGTCCCGCAGTGTTATCTACTAAGACATCGATATGGGGTAATGGAAAATTATCCTTGGGGCTTGCCCGATTTAAATCTCTATAATCGACGCACACCCTTACTTTCCCATTTTTCTTCAGCACTGGGACTATGTTAGCAACCCATTCAGGATATTTTGCTACTTCTAGAAAACCCGCATCTACTTGCTTTTTAACTTCTTCTTTGATCTGTACCAGCATGTCTGGTTTCATTTTCCTTAACTTTTGTCGCACTGGTTTACTTTCGGGCATAAGTGGCAAATGATGAACCACGATATCAGTGTCAAGTCCTGGCATATCTTGGTAAGACCATGCAAAGACATCAATATACTCTTTGAGTAAGTCAATTAATTCTCGGCGGCCTTGGCTTGTCATAGAAGTGCCGATTTGGACTTCTTTCGTCTCTCCCTCCAATCCCAAATTTATCACCTCCGTTAACTCTTGATATGGTTGAGTTATTTTTTCATCTGACTCTACCATTTTTAACATTTCCGGAGATGGTTCGAAATTATCCTCATCGCTTTCACCTGACTCTACGCTAAGAATGGGATTGTCAAAGTTGTTGCTTATGCTCTTGTTTTCAAAATCATCGTTCTCGAACCTGAATCGGATTATTGGATGAAAAGAAGGCGAAAGAAAAATAAAATAAAATAAATAAACAAAGCATGAGTATGGACAACATTTCAGAAATGGAAAAAGAAGACATAGAAGGAAGAAACAAAAAGAAACTGGAATTATATTTATCATCAGCAAAAGGAGACGAAACAAGTTTTTTAGATTTTCATTCAAAAAGATGACATGAAATAGACGAGAACATAGGCCCATAACAATGAAATTCCTAAGGCATTGGGTATAATCATTAGAATTTTGGCATGAACACATTACTCTTGAAAATTCTCGAGAAGCATTGGTAGTTCGGTGACGTCCCAATTGTTAAGTTCATGATCTGAATCGTATCGAAAAACCAAGTCCTCTGTACTTGAACTTGATGATTTTCCCAGGATTGCGGATATTAAAAGCTCGGCGATATCATCTTCAAGGTTGTACTGCTCTACCATAACCGGTTCTTCGAATGAAATTCCTCCACTTCTAAAGGATTTAGAAATATGGGGTATGATTGCCATTTCCACATCGAATTCCCTATTTTCAAGCCTAGCAATCCTTTTTTCTTTCTTTTGAGCTTCCACTCTCCCTCTATCAGCCTTGGTCGGTCTATATCCAAGTCCAAACCTTTGCTCATTCTTGTCCCAGTCAATTAACTTTTTTATGCCTTGATGCTCACTCCCGAGCCCCTTACCTGGCTGGTATCCCCCTTTGATCATCAACCTTGCAACCATCTGAGATGCTTTTGATAGGTTTGGCGTTGGAGATGATTTCCCACTAGCAACAAACGTGGTGTTCGCAATCTCAAATGATCGAAATGAGCACTCCAATGCTTCCTCTGCCGCCTCGACATATGGCATGGTGGCTGGCTTGGATACCAAAAAATCTTCTTCCCCATATATACAAATGAGTTTATGATCCATTATGAATTTCAGCTTCTGATGTAAGGAAGAAGGTACTGCCCCAGCAGAGTGAATCCATGGTCGACCCAAAAGGAAACTGTACGCTGGATTTATGTCCATCACTTGGAAAACAATATTGAATATGCATGGTCCAATTCGGATAGGTATCTCTATGTCTCCGATTACTTCTCTTCGGGTACCGTCGAATGCTCTTACTATCATCATGCTCGGCCGCATATGTGTCGCGTCCACTGGGAGCTTTGCCAGTGTGGATCTTGGCATTACATTTAGAGATGAGCCGTTATCGATCAATACTTTTGCAACAATATAATCCCTACATTTTACGGATATATGTAAAGCTCTGGTGTGCCCAGTACCATCGGCCGGGATTTCATCATCTGTGAAAGTGATAAAATTCGGTGCGGTAATATTTCCCACAATTCCACTCAACTTTTCCACCGTAATGTCATGACAGACATATGCTTGATTCAAAACCTTCAATAATGCTTGGCGATGTGGTTCAGAATTCAGAAAGAGTGACAGTAAGGATATGCGAGCAGGTAAGCGATTAAGTTGTTCAATCACCTTATACTCACTTTGCTTGATGAGCTTCAAAAATTCACATACTTCTTCTTCAGACACTGCTCTTTCTTTCTCCGTACCTCTTATTATATCTGGGTCTATCACTTGGCCGCCATGCATTTCTCCTTGGAATTCATGACCATTGTCGCCTTCTTTGGCCTTCCCTTTCCTTTGCCTTTCAAACACATCGCTTTTATCCGTTCTCAAAACTTCTGGCGTGTAGCATCTGCCACTCCTCGTCATCCCACCTACTCCCGAAATATTAGTTATGGGGAGATCGAGGTCAGACAGATTTAGCTCTTGGGTTTTGTCGTTACTGCTTGTAATAACCTCATATCCGTACATCCAGGGTACTGCTCTTGAATCTTTGTAAGCGAACGCACCCGGTATTTGAATGGTGATAGGCATCGGAGCATAAGACGTAGTGGTGCGAGTTGACTTTTCCTCGTAATGTATTGTGAGAGGTTTTGGGATATAGGATGACATTTCAACATTAACTTCAGATGATTCTTTAGTTATCATGAGGACTAAAGAGTCATCTTCTTGGTATTCCCTTTCTCCTTTATTACTTATCGTAAGTATCTTTGCGTCCAACAACTTTTGCACTTCCTTTTTAAAATCAGCACACTCCTCAATTGTATGCCCTGTCACCTTCTTATGAAACAAACAATCGAAGTCATGCATAGGCTTCCTAAAAACGCACTCATCCTCTGAGCGTGTTGGGTAGGTGTACCCTGCTCTAGAAAGAAGATGAAAAAGTGTTTCCATTGACGTGCTCACATCTTCCACGTCCCTCTTTCCATATGAAAAATATTCCTCAATTGCATTCACGGCAGGATTCCCATGATTTGGTAGAGGGTTGGAATTGATATCTGGATTCCCATTTGCCTTTTTGAAATTCAACCATCCAGCCTTGATCAGTGCCTGTACTCTACCTTTTAATGCCGTGCAATTCTCAGTCGAATGTCCCACTGCCCCAGCATGATACTCACAGCGAGCAGTCGGATCATACCACCTTGGGTATGGTGGTTGTAGAGGTTCGTAAGGAATTGGCACCAATTGATTATTCCGTATCAATTGTGGTAAGAGTTCTGTATATGACATGGGGATTGGATCATATTGGATAAAACGTTGATTATTTCTATTTCCCCTCAGAGGCTGATCAGCCTGACCAATATTTTGCTGGTGGGCCGGTGGTCTGAAACCGGGCCTTGGGTTATTTTGAAATGTTGATTGTTGAGAGTGATAATTGTACGGAATTTGTGAGGTATTAGCCACGTATGATGTCGTAGACTTGGGTCCTTCCCCATACTTTGAAAATCCTGATCCCGGGTTCGCAGCTTGTGATGGGTACCCGGAATTGATCATCTGCACATCCCCTTCTTTTCGCTTCAATGGGGGCCCCTTTTTTACTGACGATGTATCTGATATAATTTCCAAAATTCTTCCATTCTTTATCCCATACTCAATCCTTTCACCGATCACTATGATGTCAGAGAAGTTGTTTGAAGCGTTTCCAATCATTCTGTCATAGAATGGAGGTCTCAAGGTGTTAATAAACATTCCAGCCATCTCCTTGTCTGACAATGGGGGGTGTACCTGAGCAGCTAACTCCCTCCACCTTTGTGCATATTCTTTAAAGCCTTCTGTAGGTTTTTTTTCCATCCTTTGTAAGTCCAAACGATCAGGGGCTATGTCTATGTTGTACTTATATTGTCTTAAAAAAGCATCTGCTAGATCTTTCCACCTTCGAATATGTTGGTTATCCAATTGGATATACCAACGAGATGCGGCTCCCATCAGGCTATCTTGAAAGAAATGAATCAGCAGCTTATCATCATTTGCACAAGCAGCCATTTTTCTGCAGTACATAATAAGGTGACTTCTGGGGCACGTACTACCATCATATTTTTCAAACTCAGGTAGTTTGAATTTATGTGGGATGTTCACATCAGGGACCAAACATAATTGGGTGGCATCAATGGTACCGTATACATCAGAACCTTCAATAGCACGTAATCTCTCCTCCAGAAAGTCCAATTTATCTTTCGATCGTGGGTCATCACTTGGCTTGGTAATAGGCTTATGTATCTTTAGGTCATCAACATCGGTTATGATGATTGGCTCGTTAACAAGTTCGCCTTGTGGAGTGAAAGTCTGGTTGTGACCACATGCCATCGCGGATGGGTTGTACCCAGTTTTTCCTGTCTGCATTGTTTCCTGGACATTTGGAAATGGATGATGCTGGATATTTATTGGTGGTGAAGCGTGCTGAAACTGGTCAACCTGATGACGTTGATATGTTGGAGTGAACCCAGGAGGGTAAAGTGGAGTATCGTTTGGCAGTTGATTTTGTGATGATTGAGCTCCTTGCGGATTTTCAAAACAGGCCTTTCCCTTACTTGCGGCCAGGAGTTCGAGGACTTTAGCCATTTGCTCTTTTAGCTCCCTAATCTCTTCCTTCATTTCCTCTCGTGATTGCTCTCTTTCCTGCTCGTCCATGACCCTAACTTGAGCTCGAGTTCGATAGGGATGTCGAAGTTGTCGGGCTATCTTTGAAAAATTTCTTTAAAATAAAAATAAAGCAATGAGATGTGGATTTTTGCTAATAAAAAGAAGAAATAATGAGAGTAAACTTATGCATGAGAAATGATACTGCGCAAAGTGAAAGTTCTAAAGTAATCAATTTCATTCAATTAGTAGAGCCATCCACTATATTTGAGTATGTAGAAGTCAATTACATTACTTCATAACATGAGTTCATACAAAACGACCAAAATGACCCAAATCCCGGTTGACCTCTTCCAAAAATTTAGACAAGTTCTCCCCATTAGGATGGATGGGCAAGACATTTGTTTTCAAAAATGAAGCTTGTTCCGCCAAATTGCCCGCTCTCACAGCCATGCCTTTAAGCCATTCCACCGCCTGCCCAGATCGTTGTCGAATCGAGTTATACTCTTGTTGTAGCAACTGATAATCATATCTCAGTATATCAACATTAGCGTCATTGTTTCTTGCCAACCTTTCTGCCACGTTCTGATAAGCTCTAACTTGGTGCTCAAGGCTTGCGATGACTTTCAATAACTCTTCGGAATCATTTGTTGACTCAGTCTTTTTAAGTTTCTGATTCTCTAAATCAACTTGTAAATTATCAACGATTCGTCGTAAGGCGTCATATTGCTCTTCTAACTCGACGATGTACGCATTTTTCTTATCAACAGTTCCCTTCACCTCTTCTAGAATTTCTCGTACCAGTTTATTTTCCCTCTCTAACTTCACAATTTGATCCTCTTGTTCGTAGATTACCCCTCGCAAGTTCTTATTGTCTTCCGCCATCTTTCTAATTTTGTTGCCCAATTGGCGAGTATCAGTTCCCAACTCTGAGTTTTTCCGCTTTAGATACGCCTGATCCTCAACCTTATTTCTTAACTCTTTGAGTCGTTCTTCAGCTTCGATTCTGTGCTTCTCAGACAAATTCGCCTCGACTGCTAGTCGTCTGTTTTCTTCCAAAAGGGCAAGAACTTTTTGACGCTCCTCATATAACTCATCTAGCTCCTCCTTTTTAGCAATCTTTTGATGAACTTCCAGTGATTTGGCTGATGGTACATCCTCAATTGGTAAGGCAATAATTATTTTGTTTCTACTCTCAAGCCATGCTTCATACTCCTTTGTGCAGTTCATGCGATTCTTTTCATTTCGCATCCTTCTTGTTATTTTCCAAGCTCCAATCAGCTGCTGTAGTTTTAGTTCAATTTCTTGAGAATCATAACTAACCTCAATATCCTTCAATGCATGCGTGGTGGGGACAAACTGTCTCATGTATAATTGACGGAGTGCCATTAGCGGAGCATAACTAGTACAACCCCATGGTCCCGGGAGCGGAACCCATTGAAAATCACCACATCTGTAGATCATTGGTGTTAACGGCATCCAATGGGCTTTCCAAATAACATTCTCATCTTTCAACTTGGATAGGTATGAGAGCCAAGCCCCTTTTTTGGGAAACTGCGGATTCCATTTGGCCATTCCAAATTCTGCAATAGGCATCCTCGTCTTCACCCATGGACTTGAGAACTTAACTTGAGGACACTTGAAATCTAGCGGACATCTTAGATGGCTGAGAATCCAAATACACAAAAGAGTTGAGGAGCCGATGAACTTTCCTTTTCCAGACCCTCGGATGTGATTCAAAGAACGGATAGTCTCAGCGAGAATTGAGATAACAGGGTTAACCCCATGTTCGACTTGAAGGAACATTTTTATCACTTTATCATCCATATAACCTTGGATCTTTGGAAATAACACGGCGCCATAAATACACAGAGCGTAAAGGGTCATGCCTTTATCCTCCTTCAAGAAATTCTGGGTGAGATCTAGGAGGTAATCCAATGGCACACACTCATTTCCCCCTTTAATTTTCAAACTTTTCTCAATCTCAGAAGCATGGACAGTACCCAAGAGCTTAGACAAAGCTCTCTTCAACGTGAGCTTTTTGTCATAGTTATAAACTTTGTCGGCATTTTGCAACGGGACATTCAGTAATGCTTGATATTCTTCAATTGTGGGAGTAAGATCAATTATTCCGAAGGTGAAACATCTATAATGAGGGTCCCAGAAATGTATTAAAGCTTCCAGGACGGGGACGTTGACTACAATGTACAATAGATAAGCTATGTGACCATATTTCCCGACAAACAAGCTTTTCTGCTCTGATGAAAAATCCTCCCATATCTTCTTCAACCTCTCCAAGTCAATGCGTGGGAACTCTGTCTTAGTGATTGATGGTAGAAGAACAACGTCTTCCTTTTTCAGACAATCTCCTTTATGTTTCTGCGACTCCTCTGACCATTGGGCTACCGTAACTTGATCTTCTATCACACTCGAAGTGGGAGTCATGGTCTCTAAAATATGAATGAATTGATTACTTCTTTACAATCCCATCACGCAGCATGATGCATGTATGCAAAACACAAAGATGAAGTTAGAAGTGAAACGATGAAGAGAAGACATGTTTAAGTGACACAAGACATATATACATGCACAAAATTGATCATGATTTTAGCAGAAATCTAACGTTGGTCATGATGTGGGCTCTAAAAACATAATACATGTATGGTTGGGATCTAAAAATCTCTTAATAGGCTCCCAGGTTGTCCACACTGTTATCTGAATAGAGTAACAGGGGCCCCCAAGCGGTATCCCGAAAGGGTCGACCTGAGTGAGAACTTTCATGAGCCTGCACGGGAACCTCAATTCCACGAAGGCATTCCACTACTCATTCTCGCTAATCCTAAAGGGAAACCCCTGGTATAGGGCTAGTGTGTATGTGTGAAGATAAAAATTATGTAAATATATATATACATCGTAAAAAAAATTTATGTATGACTACAGTTAAAAAAAAAAATTAATAAATCATATAAACGAAGCAAGAACCAATACAAAAGGATAACATAGGATGAAATTTTGGCTTGACTCTCTCTTGATCTAAAGATGCCTAGACCAATTGTTAATCCCCAGTGGAGTCGCCAAGCTGTCGCAACGTGCGTGCGACGCGGAGCGGCGATTAAAAAAATTTATTTTTGTTTTAGGAAAAAGAAATTTAGAGTCGCCACCAATCATTTTAGGGTGTGATTGGTCACCCAATTTTAAGATGAAAATTTTTTTGGTCTACGAAAACTCAAAGTTGGTTCGGGAGTCGTTTGTGTGTGGGGAAGGTATTAGCACCCCACAACACCCATTGTAAAATGGTTACCAAATTTGATCAAATGCTATCCATTTTTTTATTTTAATGCAAAGGTTAAAGAGATTTATTTTTTGAATGTCCCATTTGAGGAATTTTGTATCATAGAAATGAACAAAATAAGTTACTTTTTAATGGGTGGCTCAAAGACCATTAAAAAAAATTTTTTTTTTTTTGTATTCTCATATCCATTTTAAATCAAAGCATTATTAGAGTTATTTTCGGTATCCCAAGAATAACTCCTCACCTCAGTAGTTCGAGAAGTTTGGTATCCCAAAAATCTCAAAGTCCATCGTCGGCCTTTTTTAGTGAAAATTAAATAATAGAAGTAACAAAATCTAAATTTAATTATTAAAATTATAATCCACGCATACATAAACATTAATCATGATAATAAAGGAATAATGCAAGAATCGTATTATAAGCATGACGATGCAAAATGCTAAATAAATAAACATGTAAAGGAAATTAATGTTAATAATTACAACAAAATGGAAGTAAAAGAATAGAGATAAGTCATAGGATGTCAAATTATAGAAAACATAAAATGTTGAGATTAAAAATGCAAGAATAAAGTAAAGAAAACTAAATTAAAAAAAAAACAAAACAAAACAAAAAAAAAAATAGTAAAACATGGTGCAACAGAGGAAACTTTCCTCTGTTGCGTTAAACGCAACAGAGGAAAGCTCCTCTGTTGTAGCTCTTGCTATATATATATATATAAATGTTTTTTTTATTTTTTTATTTTATAATATTATATATTATAATATAATATAATAGTAATAATAATAATATTATTAAATAAATAAATAAATAAAATGATGAAAAATAAACAATATATTTCTTTAACATAAATACGTCCCTCTTTTTTTTTTACTACTTAGTCCACTAATTGTCATTTTTCTTTCCTTCCCTCATTAGTCATTGCTAATAAAATAACAAATGGGATGATCATGGATGATAATTAGTTCAAACAAGTGTCATAAAATGATGAACATAATATTAAAAAAAACTTTGTAGGAAAATTGAAAGTTTCACAACTTAAATGTTTGTATAATCTTGTATAGAGGTTCTACTCTCTATTTTATGCATTGTTATGTGTGAAAAAATTATCCTAGGGGATCTTTGCATCAAATGTACACTTTCAACCCATTAAAAGGGTTGATTCACATTTGGTTAATTTTTTCACCCCTCAAAACTTTATCATCATCCTCATTGATTAAGTTGATGATAAAGACATCTCAATATCCAATTTGTAAAGAAATCATCAAAGCATAAAATTAAAATGTTAAGATTTAAATGAGGAGAAATGATAGGGAATGAACAATCCACTTATGTATATAAGAAAAATATAAAAGATATCAACTACATTCATATGAAGAAAAGGGATGAATAAAATATATTATGAACAAATGTACCAAACAAATAAGCTACATTGAGAAGAAGAAATGGAAAGAAGATGAAGATAATAGAAGTATAGAACTTCTTCCTCTCTCTAAAATCACCTCTCTTTCCAACCCCTCTCTTTCTCACTCAAAAAAATGACTTCCCCCTTTTTTTTACTCCCCAAAATACCTCCTCTTAAGTGAAGACTTCATTTCTATTTATAGGCAAAATTAGGGTTTGCCTTTTTTACTTTTAGTCTTTTTTTTAAGTTTTATTTTTTTAGTCCTCTTTTTTCAATTTTTACTTTTTAGTTTTCTTTTTTCAATTTTTACTTTTTAGTCTTCTTTTTTCAATTTTTACTTTTTAGTCTTTGGACCACTTTTCTTATTTTAGTATTGGATTAGCTTTCAAATTATACACATAGTCTTGGATTATTAAAAGAGCCAAAATATAATACATATATATTTCATGTATTAGGCCGGATAAAATACGGTATCTACACACAACCTTTGATTTTAACATTTTAACTTGAGAAAGCTTTTTTCAATTTCTCTCTCTCACATAAAGACTTTAAAGCAATCTCTAGCAACAATCATCCTAGAGGGAATAATAAACTTCGGTCGCATCATCTGACAAAACTCATGAAACCCTTCACCTTCTACCATCTTAAAGACTTTAGAGCAATTTTTAGCAACAGTCATCCTAGGGGAATAACAAAATTAGGTTGCATCATTTGACAACACTTAAGAAACTCTTCACTCTCTACCACCTTAAAGGATAATTCATCTCTGATGATCATTCTAGCAAGCAACATCTTACACTTCTCAGCATTAACAGACATATTAGATATTGTATAAGTATTGTCACTCACTCCCTCACTACTAGTGTTATTAGTAGCAACTAATCTTTTTTGCTTTAGGTCAACAAACTTTTTAGGATTTTTCTTGCATCTTTTCAAGTGCATCCGCAAACTAGAAGTGCCATTAGCACTAGGACATGTCATAATACGTTTACAATGGTTACAACTAGCTTTCTTATCATCAAAATCACCAGTTTCAATTCTGATAAAACCATTTCAAACTTCAGAAGGCTCTCGGTTAATTTTTCTCTTACATGAATAATGGTTTAGTGGCAATGAGGAATTTACATCAACTTTCATTCCACCGTCAACATCTTTGGTATCAACATTAGACATCTAATAATTAGACAACAAAATAAAGCAAACTAATCAATATAGAAAACTTGAAATAAAACTAATAGAGAAACTAGCACAAAACTAATCAATGTACAAACAATATAAAAGAAACTTTGAACTAATCAGAACTAAGAACTATATCAAGCTCTAAACTAATAAATCAGAACTAACAAATCATGTAACTAAGAACTAACAAATCAACAAATCATAACTAAGAACTAATTTCAACAAATCATAACTAAGAACTAATTTCAACTAATCATAACTAAGAACTAATTTCAACTAATCAGAACAAAACTAAGAACTAATTTCAACTAATAAGAAATAATTTGAAATCAGAACTAAGAATTAAGAAATCATGTAACTGATGTTGAAGAATCAGAGATGAAACGTACCCTCGATGAAGGAGAAAGACGAGATAGGAGAAAGTCGAGGAAGGAGAAAGCCGACTAGTCGAGGAAGGAGAAGAGTCGAGGAAGGAGAGAGCCGAGCAAGTAGAACCCTAAGGCGACAACCGACGACCGACGATTACAAAGGAGAAGGGCCCAAGGCGGTGAGCCGGCGATTACAAAGGAAAATTGGAGAATGGAGAAGCGTCGACGATTCGCGATTAGGGTAGTATGAAACGAAAGGGAAGTAGGAAAATATAGATCCTCTAAAAATTTTGTCTTATATATTGAGAGATTTGATCAAAACGACATTGTATAGAAAGTAGTAGTTTAGAAATATACAAGGGTTATAAAACAACGTCGTTTTACATTATAAGTTTTGATTCAATTCGGTTCGAAAATTATACTTTTTTTAACCGAACCGAAGTTTCGGTTTAGCAGAATTGTTAAACCGAACCGAATCACGGGAACCTAAAGAACCGACCGAACCGACTATTTTCGGTTCGGGATAATTTTAAACACCCCTACCCATAAGAGAGGCCAGGCTGCTGGCTGTAATAAAACACAACTTTGCTTAATCTCCATAAATAAACATGAACCATTTATAACTATTTAATTCATTTGTTGACCCAAAGCTTCTATATCACAAGACCTCTTTTCTAATCAGTTTCTTGGACAGAATCATTAAAAAAAGGCAAACAACTTTTCTAAAGCAAATAATCCCTAAAAATTTCTAGGGAATCTTTAAAGAAAATGCCTTATTTCTGTTCTCCTTTCAAGAAAATGCCAAAGAGGCAACCTCAAAAGTAGAAGCAAAAAGCAGATTGATGACACACCAAAATAATAACCAAAACACAAACCAGATTCTCTAATAAAACAAAATGGTTCCTATTAACAAAACTTTCTCAGTACTTTATTCTATTCTCCACACTCTAGATTATGTCCCAAAACCCTACCTTCCTAAATCTAGAACTCTAAGTCATTCTATGGTACTGAGAAAGTACCATTACAATCATGCTATGCTAAAGTAACAATACATTAACATCTATGCTATTGGATTATCACCAAATATGATTGATTATCCAATCGCAGAGCGAGCCATGCTATGCACTATGCTACTGAGAAAGTATCATCACAGTATTCTAAGCCATAGCTTCCAAATGTTGCCTAAAAACCTTCAACATACTACGAAATGTGACAATTCCAACCAAGCTACAATCATCCTCAACAACCCAAACATAACAAACACGATGTGCAACTGCTTGGATCATCACAGCTACTAATGAGCTTCTGGGTTGACAAACTATGGCCTCAGCCCTCTTCATCATCCTTGCTGAGTACCGTGAATTCCTCCTCTGCCTCCCTGATCTATGCAGTGTGGTGGTCGGAGATAATCCATTCTCCTCATCTGATGATGATGAAGATGAAGAAAATGCCGATGTCATTGCTGATGTCAGAGTTGTGAATTCTTCAAGCATTCCTTCCAAATTTTTCTCCTTCAGCCTTGTTTTCACAATCCTGACTAAATCTTCTGGCGGCCCACCACCGCCAATGTAGGCCATTAGCTCCCCGGAGGAGAGGGTCCGTATGGCGGCTGCCACTGTCTTGTCGCAGGCGGAGAGTGTGGAGGGTGAGATCTCCCCGATTAAGATTCCGTCGTTGTCGATGACGGCTAGGGACGTTTGGTCGGCCAGGGAACGGGAAATCGCCCCGGTTGACAGGGATGCAGGGGAATGGTAATCTATGGCTAAAACATCAGTGGTGATAATGTCAAGTGTGTCAATGGAGAGGAAGGGAATTGGGGTGAAGAGTCCAATTGAGCTAAGAAGGAATCTGATTACATCTTCTTGAGTGATCCAACAAAACTCCCATCCATTGTGGATTGTGTTGTTGTTGGGTTTTTTATGAAATTTCTTCCTTGCGTAGCTGCTCTGCCTCGTCTTGATTGGAACTACTAGGTTTTGGGCTCCTTGAAGGATCAGATCAATGGCTTCCAATACGCTGAAGTATTAAAAAAAACAGAGGAAATCAGTGATCTGAACTGAATGAAACAAAGAAAAAGCAAAAATAATTGAAATTCGCAACTCCTATGATCAGAAATTGAGTTTGCATGTATGAATTTCCAACAAGATCTGTCACTAATTATCAATTCAATAAAAGTTTAGAACTGAAAAAAAATTATAGAAACGCACATTTCAAATATGTGAAACCCCCTTTTCCAATATGTTACTGAAACATTAAACCCAATGAGAATTAAAGGATCTCCAAATCAAAAATAGAAACACCCAGATTCTTAATTATAGAAAAAATTCCATAGACAAAAAATTGTTTATTATAGAAAAAAATCATTAAAAAAAATTGAATCAAAACCCAGCTCAGAAAATTCCAAATTGATTAACAACAGTACCTAGCAGAGGGTTCCAAATGCATCACGATCCCTTGTTTCTTAGGTAAAATTACAGAGACAGAAGCTTGTAAAGCAGCAGAGGGTTCCAACAGATTCTCATCCTCGCAAAGATAGAAAATCACATCGACCATACACAATTTCCCCACACATCGACACCCAAATCCATCAAAATCAGACCCATTCGCTTGATTTGAACGATGTTCACAGTCCCAAACGCTAACAAAGCTCTCCTCGGAGGTTTTCAAGGCCAACAGAGCTTCAGCAATGGTGGCAGTCGCAGAAAGAGGCCTCAGCGCTGGCTTGCCGAGACAGAGGTCAGATACCTCATGTGCCAATAAGCTCACTGCCATGCAAAAGCTAATGAAAAATGGAGGTGAAAGGATATTGAGAGGTACGTTACTGGTTTGAGCTTTGGCTATGGCGGTGGTTAAAGCTTCTGGGGGAGTGATGGTGGAGATTGGAGAGAGGATTGTAACTTATAAAAAGGGAATTTAGAACAAAACGTTGATGTTAGAAAAGTTAGTCTTAACAAAATGGAAAAGTACGGTATAAGGTACCAAATGGGGGTGGGGTCCATTGTCTTTTGTTTCATTCTAAATTTATTCGAGAATGGTGGGTCCATCTTTGTTGGATTAAAATTTATTTATGTTTTATTGTTGGGTTAGTTAAGTTATAACTCCACAATTTGATTTGATGTAATTACTTAAATCCAAGTATTTATATTTTAGTGATCCGTCAATGTTATATTCTTTCATTTTTTTTAAATTCTAACGCAACTTTAACCAAAAAAAAGTTAAGCCATCACCCGGCCTTTCACACCTAAGTTAAATCATACTTTTATTTTTAAAACATTACACTTGTACTCTTTTACGTTGATTTTCTTTCAAGATCATCACCAGCGTGATTTCCATCTAAAAACATACGAAAGTGATCCTGTATGAAAAAAATGTTATATCTTACCTGAGTTTTGGATGATTTTTTACTCGTGAACACGTGTCCACTCTCCATAAAAAAAAATATGTTGGTTGGGAGTAAGACATTAATTAATGATCAGATGCTATGGGTAAAAATTTATCCAAAAGCTCATGAAAGATATCATATTTTTTACACCTGATATCATTTCGATTTGTTTTTTAGACAAAAGTTACGATAGAATGTGGTCTTAAAAGAAAATCAAACGTGAAGGGACATTATTCTAAAATTTAAAAGGTAAATGCGTAATTTAGTATAGGCATGAAATGCAAGGATTTGTAGTGTTATTAGCCCTTCGTGGTTTTTAAGTTTTATATTTTGGACAAATGTTTTAATACTATAGTCACATGTTTTAGGCCTTTAGCATGGAAGTAAGAATTGTGTTCACATGGATTTTTCATGACAACTTTATAGTGAAAAAATCTATTATTATTATTATCATCATCATTATTATTATTATTCAAAATCTCAAAAGACCATAATTAAACATTCTGATTTAGATACCTCTCCTCTCGATATTATATATTTTTTATAATTAACGATGATCAAATGATATGATTGTTACGACGCTTAAGTACTTGTAAAATATTACCTAAAACGCTATGATATGTTTTTTATGTGTTGGGTAAATGCTTATGAAATTTAAAGCAAAGATGTGTATGGGTATTCTTAGCTTTATAGTCCTTTAAGGGTCCGAACATTGCCAAAAGACAACTTATCAAGGATCCGCTTAAGGAATACTTTCGAATCAAAAGTATTTTTTTTCAAAAGTTATTTTATTAAAAATTATTGAGAGAGAATTTTAATTTAAAGCAAAATATGTACTTCAAAAACCATACTTCTTTACTTTTTTGAGTTAGATGCTTAATTAATGAGTGTTTTTAAATTTGTATTTTTATGATAGTTGTAGTAGTATAATTGGTAGCTTAAAGTAGGAAAAAAGGTTCTTGAACAGATTAGTTAGAAGAGAAAAATAATCGACAATTAAAATAAAATAAAATGCGTTAATTTACATGTACTAGACAAAATTCAAATGCAATTTTCATTGTCTTCATGAAATTGTTGATTTAATTCAAAATCAATTGAAAATTTAATTAGATTTACCAAACACTAAAATTATGAAAATTTTGACATTTCATCAATTAATATATTTTATTATTTTCTTAATGTCCAAACGAGATAATCTAAATAATAAAATTAATGTATATAGTTTGAGACATTATTTGAAGTAGCAAAAATATTTATGTGATAGATTATTATTTGATTGATGTTTATGCTCACTGAATAAATCAACAATTTTAGTAAATTAATTTATTTACGAAGATAAACTTGTGAATTCAAACTTGTATTTACATGAATAATTTAATATAGATAAAATATTAAATATTATTGGATTGAGTCACGTACACTATGATGATGATGCTTGACTTGTTCACTTAAGCATATGTGGATTACTATGGTATGTTTAATAAATAAAAGCTGCAAGTCTTTAAAAAATTATTTCTTCATGTGTCAATAGTATATGTGTAATAGTGTTAAATCTTTGGTAATACGACCATAACAATTTCTTTTAAACAATCAAATGAAAATTTACAAGCTTTTTTTATTGTTTGGCTGCCAGATATATGAGATTTTACAATAGTTTATAGGACTAATCTGTCCTCTTTGACAAGGTAAATGATGTTACACTTTTCAGTGCATGTTGTTTTCATAGGCCAAATTTGTGTCTATTTGTTAAGATGATGTGATATTGGTGGGTACAGCTACTTACACTTTTTTAAAATAAAATAAACATTTTGCTGTATGTGATCATGGGATTAAATGTGCATTTTAACAGAAATCTCTAGAATTAATCTTTGCAAAAACTGGGGCCAACGGCAGGGTTGGCTTGAACCGTCGTAATAATCAGACAAAGTGTGATGGTTTTCTCTAACCGTCATGATAGAGTCATGGAAATGTTATTCGTCTCGAAGTTTAGAATTAGAACGCAAGAAATCTTATTGTAGTTAATATAATTTAATGTGCTAAGTTACTTTAATATGGACGCATGTCATGCACAAACTTGAACAATTTTATTGATGATGTTATTATGTGTATCATATCCCCATGAAACATGCTGGATGATGCAAATGCTTGCAACAAACGCGCATTGGCTTCCTATAGCTATAACAAACAGGTTAGAATATTATGTATGTATCATAAATATATATTAAGAATATCTCAAATGTGTTGTACTTAATTATTCATCACATTTGATATACGTAGGAAACCACACCTTTCGGATACCATAAAATTTCTCATATAAAAATGTGTCATTTTCTAAAAGAAAAAAAATGGTATCTGTTGAATAGTAATATTCAAGATTATTTTTAGTTAAATAATTTTGATTACTTTTAGTTAACATTTTATTTAAATAATGTGGCTTATGTTTTTTTTAAATGGATCCCTCCATTCGAGAAATTATTGTATATACTAGTCACAATATGGTATGAGACTTACACCATTTAACTCTGGTCCGTTTGTTTAAATCTAAACCACTCTGATATGTTTAGAACGTAAATTGAAAAAATAATATTTTTTATTTTTTAAAATCTGAACAGATTTTAATCGTTCATTTTTTAATCTGACGGATGTGATTGATGGTCATATTATGACAGTCGGTCTCTATAATTTCTCTCTCCTCTCAGAGATACTAACATAAAGATATATATTCACCTAATTTTGGACAATCTTTGTTAAAACAGAGATCACACCTGAATATAAATATCATGAAAAAAATACTTTTAATTTTTTGTACGTTTTGTTTTTGTTTTTTTTTTTAAAATCATATTGGGTTCGTCCGATTTTTAGATTGGATAGACTAGAAAAAACAGAATCCTCTCATATTCTCTAAATAGGACGGGATCCTGATCTATTCTTTTCGTTCTTTCCCAATTCTCGCTGCGTTCTCTCTTATAGTATGTCACTATACAACAAGGTAGAATTTTTCATTATCTATTAGGTGGCAAAACAAATATTATTGATTTTCAAGAAGAGAGTTGTTATTGACAATTTTCACAACAAGAAACATGAGATTATAAGTTTGATATATGAAGTCTCAATTTTAATAACATATAAAAAATGCCTGAATTTTAGTCTTTTTTAAGGGAATGAAAATTTGTGAAAATTAATCTCGGCTACATGGAGACAGAACTTTACCATGACCAATTTGACTATCAGCCCTTGTCACCTAAACTACGGTTATAAAAAAAAAACTACTGCTTGTTACTGGAAGAAAAAAAGAAATTATAACTGATTTATCAATTTAAGGAAAAATACTGATTTGCAAATGCAATTGCTAGTTTAATACACTAAAAAAATGAAAATACTTCAACTAAATCAACATTTATATAGTTTATGTCTCTTTGGAGAGTGGTTGATAATGGCGCTAAATGTATAAAATGGCAAGTTGGAATGGTAACATATATGTATTATATATAACTCAGCAGCTCATACGTACGCTATTTTGTAACTAAAACCTCGACTATTATGGATCTTGTCTCTACATCAAGACAAAGGCCAAGTAACCAATTCCGCCCTATAGATGAGCCACAATGAGAGCAGAATGCATGGAGGATGTTGCTTTCTCTCTCTCCTCCGCTTACAACCACACATGAGCTGTAAAGAATGCTTCAGGCAGCTGTTTGAGAGAAACTAGAGTCTAGTAGTTAGGAAGATCTCATCACTCATTATAACATGATCATCTGGCAAATAAATCATCAGTTAGACATGATAATCTGAATCTCTCCAATTGTCATCTCTCGTTTAAAGAGAATAATAGAAGGTTGTACATGAGGGTTGAAGCCCACAATATTGACTATCCGTAAAGTACAACTCATACGGCGTATCGGGAGTGTTTCCGCCAAGGACGTTCCTTGGAGTGCCGCCACCGAGGTGTCACCCCTACAGTAGCACCACCATTGTCACCCCCATGGTAGCACCATTGATGTCACCCTCATGGGTGTACCATAGAGGTGCATTGATCACCCTCTGTAATACAACTTGTAGACACACCGCTAAACTACCACAATCAGTCATCACATTACAAACTACCAAATCAAGTGACAAAAACTTTGGTGGATGATGGTTGCCTCATCGGTACGACCACTCTAGACATTGAGACGATGGACTGGCCAGATTAGGGGCGAGACTATGTTGTACTAGGCAGGGGACATACCTCATCGGTACGACCACTCTAGACATTGAGAGTTTGCTACCCTCACACCTTGAAGATGGGTTTTGTTTGAGAGAACCTTTGTAGAGGAGGCATTGGGTGAACATCATCATCGAGCCTCACCGTCGAGGCGTGTTCTCCTTAGATCATGGTCATTACACAAAGACCCACATGACGCCACCCGATTGGCTCATGTGTAATCCTCCTCTTACTCACTTAAGCATGATCAGTCAGCTTAGGTAGCACGGTTTGATTGGCGGCTTGCTACTAAAAGGAGGACTCCTCCTTTTTTTGAATGGATTGAAAATTTAGAGAGAGAAGCTCCCACTTTAGAGAGAGAAGCTCCCATTTCTAGAGTGAAAAACTCTTACTAGTAGAGAGAGAGAGAGCAACCATTTGTCATCACCCTTGAGTGTCTAGAGTGCTCTCCCTTTACCTCCCGACGTCCTTCCCGATGTTCTCAAACGTTGTTTCGGTCACGAACTAGGACTAGACCACTCTTACACCTCACCCACACATCTACAAAGGTCTTAATCCATATGATTTTTTTAGTATCCTCACTTGTTTTATTGTCAATACAATATTATACTTGCGGCTTCAAGCATCCCATTTCTGCTTGAACTGAGAGGAAAAAGTATTATTAATATTAACTCAACTTGATGAAAGTTGGACTGCAAATAAAATAAAACTATGGTTTACGTCCACAATATTTTGATAGTTAATTAAATTCTGTTGTTTTAATTTTTTTAGTCCTTACAGTTACAACTTGACTACAATTAGGACTCCACCTCGCACTTGCGTAACTCATATATAGTCATGACAGCCATTGTACATATATTTGCTCTTTTTTAAAAAAGAACAAATTATGCACACTTGATCGAGGAATGTTTGCTAGCATGAATATATACGTAGTACTCTTATGATATGATAATGTACATGATATAAAAAATGTGTCTTTGTCGGGATTGCAAATCCAATTTATCTTTATTTATTTGCACGTTATGCGTGATCATGGGATACCAAATCATAATCATGATAAGCATAATGATGCTATTTATAGTACTAGACAAGATAACACGCTTTGAACTTAATAGATATGAAATAAAATAAATTTTTTATTTCGTTATTTGAACTTGAAAAATAATTATTCCTTAATAGTTGATTATACGCATTGGTCCGCTGAATTTTTTCACGAAATTATTATCTTATTAATCATATTCTTCTGTGACTATAAAGTAATACAATGAATCTATAATTCATTATCCACATATATTTTTATGTCAAATATGTCTCATCTTTGCTCAAGAAAAACTATAAACAAAAACTATATGATAATTGATTCATTTTACCAATGTGTTATACACAAATTCTCCCAAGGCAGTTGTAAGGATTGAATTGCCTAACACTATTCAAGATCTATTTCCAAACTCAATGCCAATTGAGAGGAATCTCCAAGAAACACCATTTTTTAAATTTGCCCAAGAACTTCACGAAACATAGTGAAAACAAAATGAGGAAAAAATAGAAGAGAGAGAAGAAGAAGAAAAAGAAAGACACAAGTTTTATATTGGTTCGGCTTAATGCAAGCCTACATCCAGTTGAGCTCCAAAACTAGAACCCCATTTCGCTGTACCTTCAAGATTGCATAAACATCAAAATTACAAGTTCTTTCCTTATAGAGATGGACGACCACCCACCCAGTACACTCTCAAAGAATACACACAGTACACACGAACACCAAGAACAGATTACGAACACCAAGCTCCTAAATCCCTCAAGAATTGCTCTTAATCTTAAGGAATCAAATCAGAAGAATAGAATGCAAAAAAAAAAATGTACCAAATTTGTTCGTTAAGTTGGTTAAATATCCACTTGAACCCATGCTGATACACGAGCTTCCACGTGTCCATCGAGTTGAGTGAATCTGTTTAAAACCTTTAATAAAACGACGTTGTCCAACTAACTGTAATAGACTAAACACTTATATCTCTTTCATTGAACCTGTGTTAATGGTGATCACAGCCAACATCCTCCACCTTGATCTCCATAACACACATAAACTTCTTAAGCATATCAGTGAACCCAGGTTCCTAGAATGAAGCTCCACCTTGGTCATATCATCCTGTATCAATTTTTAAGAAGTCTCAGACAGTGTCTGAGCTTCTTAACTGAAACTACTTTTGTCCCCATATCTGTTGGATTTTCTTCACTAGTGATTTTCTCCAAGTAAACTTCACCATTCTCAAGTATATCTATCATAAAGTGATACCTTATTTCCACATGTTTTGTTCTCTTGTGAAAGACTGGATTTCTGCACAAGTGGATGGAAGACTGGCTATCTGAAAAAATAGTTCCAGTACCCTTGTACACTCCTATTTCTTTTAATATACCTTGCAACGAGAAAGCTTCTTTTACTGCCTCTGTTGTTGCTATGTATTCTGCTTCAGTGGTGGATAAAGCCACATTGTTTTGAAGTTGCGTCTTCCAACTTATGCAATTTCCATTAAGGGTGAATACATTTGCAGTTGTGGACCTTCTTTTGTCCCAATCTCTTGCATAATCATAATCAACATACTCAACCAAATTGATTCTATCTCCTTTTATGTTGTAGATCAATCCCATATCAGCTGTACCTTTTATGTACCTTAGAAGCCACTTCATAGCTTCCCAATGGCCATCACCAAGGTTGGCCGTGTACTTGCTCAAAACACTAATTGGGTGAGCCAAGTCTGGTCTAGTGTTAATCATGGTATACATGATTGATCCTACAGCCACTTAGTGAGGAACATTTTCCATATTTTCCTTTTCCAAGTCATTCTTTGGACAAAAAGTTCATTAGCACCTGAATTATTATAAGATGAGACCGCGATATAGTTATAGAATTTGAATTAAATTAATTATTAGATTGTGTCTCACGCATATACATTTAAGAATTCATAGATCTCTACCATATAAAAGGCGTTTAAGGGGGAGAAACTTTGATTTCTCATTATACCCTTTATACCATATTTAAATATGGTATAAATTGCATTTTTTGTTATATTAGTCATTTATACTATATTAACTAATTATTCTTTTACTAATACTTTATAAAATTTTATATTTTATATCATTATGTCATTAGAAACATGATGGATCATGTATATTATTTCAAAGGTCTTTATATCATAAATATTATTTTGTCAATAACAATGTGTTACTGTCTATGTGTAAAAAGTTTATTTTGTTGTTTAGCATTTTTAATTTTATAATAAATATAATAATTTTTAATGTCCATTATCCGTAGTAAAATAGTTTGTCAGATGTAATTTTTTCTTCTAAAATAATTCTAAGTTTCGTTTCATCTCATTTTACAATATTAAATTTGTTAAGATTGTGTGTTCTTTGATTTAATTTTTTTATAGATAATTTATCATCTTGAGATGATGCACGTCTTATTCAAGTTTTTTCTATTTGCAATAACTAAATTGTAAATATATCATCTCCAAATGAAGTATGACATGTTCAAATTTTCTTTAATCTTCAATAGTTTAACTGTAAATATGAGAAAATAATCATTTTTGTTTTTTTGTTATTTTAGATTTATAATATTTTGAAAGCTAATGTATATTCTTTTCAAAGTTAATAATAATTTAAAACTTATTGATAATTTTAAAATTATTCAATACGTGCGCAGCACGTACTTTTCTACTAGTATTTAATAAAAACGAGCACATTAATGATTATATCCAAATTCAAAGAAACATTAAGTTTTGTTTATCATGGATAAGGACACTATTGCTAACATGATATCCTCTATATACAATGGTAATATGAACAGAAAAATAATGGTTCGAATACGATCTACTAAAATCACCGAAAATATTGTTAAAATACTTTTATGAGAAGGTTTTATTGAAAACGTGAGGAAAAAGATTTTTCGGTTTTAACCTACAAAATAAATCGAATAGGAAATTACCATTTAAAACTATTTTAAATTTAAAATGGATTAGTCGACCTGGTCTACTTGGGATAAAAATTATATTTATATATTGCTGGAAAAGTTTTAATAGAGATCTCTGCAAGTCAAACAAATGAAATGTGGCTATCTAGCGGAAGTCGTTTCGGTTGTATGCCACGAGGTCCCTACCACCCATCCCATTGCATTCCATCGTCTCGTATTGTAATGTACTGTATCAGACCAGATACATCTATTGAGTGAGAGAAAGAGAGAAAACTCTAATCATATATTCTTCATTTTGATATTTATAGAGTTCCCCATTCATTCTGTCATTCCCATCACTACGGATTGATTGTCCCTACCTAATTAACTTCATGGTAGTGGTCTAGGGATCACAATTGCTAGAACGCGGCGCGAGAATGAATAGTAATGATTTTAGCAAGAGCAGTCAAAGTTATGTAAAAAAAAATCATCCTGTACCATTTTTTTTAAATCTATCACATTTACATTGATTCAGTACCACACCATATAGGAATTATCATCTGCCCTACAATTTGGGTGTTAAACATGATTATTTGGAAACAAGATCAACACTATTTAAGTCATTGAGTTAGATTTGCACGACACAAATGTATTGTATACCTATAATAATTTTTCCTGTTTTATTTTTTAATCCGATCAGAATTCAACGTCGATAAATTTTAAATTAATGCTCAAATATAACATAATAGCTTCATGTTTAACGTAACATGGCCATATCCTAATACAATAATCTGAGGTTATGTTTTAACATGAACTAATTTATCTTTACGGTTTCTCATGACTTTGTTGATCAAATATTTTGAATAGTACAACCCCACACACACAGAATACGGAACAAATACAGATGCTGTGTAGAAGGTGAGGCTGACTCCTATCTCTGTCATCATTACCAGTTCTGGATAACTCTATCATCTTACCTTGCCAAAACAGTATCCATAATATTTTATATTATCATGAAAATTACAGAATTTTTTCCCGTTGATGTTTTGTTAGCTGTTTATATTGACAAGTCAAACTTAACGTTGGATTCTTTTGTTCATTTTGGTTGCTAATTTAATTCCNTATATATATATATATAATTTAAGATACTACAAATACAATGGGCGGATAAATTCAAAACCACAATTCTTTTCATTATTTCAATTTAAACATTTTAAAAATACTAATTGCTCTCGAATAACAGTAAAATTGTGATGTTTGAAAATGATTTTTATATAGGGAAAATGAGAATTCAGAATACAAATTACAAAACACGTGGAGTTCATACTTTATTATGACCAACTTGTACTGATAGCCATAGTCTGCTCTAAATGAATTGAGGTGATTAAATTATTAAGTGGAATCGAACATAATATGATTTATGAGCAAATAAATAAGAAAAATAATGAGTACTGAATGAAATTCCATATTATGAAAATTTAGACAAAATAATTGATCAAATGATTGTTTCCGCTATTTATAAGTTAAAGTGACAAAACATTTAATGATTGGTGATACTGATTTATCAATAATTGATACATCAATTGATCAATTAAATTGTGTTGTATATATCTTGGTTGATAAGGATTTAGACAAAATTAATTGATCAAGTAGTTTCTCAGTTATTTAATGACTATAAAACACTAACCTATAAAATTGTGTTGTATGACACAATCATTCTAATGACTATAAAACACTGACCTATAAATATTTGACATATCACTTGATGAATTAAAGTTAGACTAAACTGAAAATTTGAGGAGTATTTAGTTACTAATAAGAAACAACAATCATTTTTTACTAATGATCTCTTCATTATGTGGAGTGGTGGGTTGAGATTAAAATTTTTAGCACTTTTAAATTTATAAATTTTCAAATAATTAGCATCATTATACAAAGTTGATCATTTGCGGTACACATTTTCCTTAGTATCGATAAATAAATTAATGTATTCCTTGCAAGAATAAATGTCTTAATAATATATTTTAAAATAATTTTTTAATGTTACGTTATCATATGGTTGAATATTCATGTAAAAATAGCCAATTCAAATAACCTAAATAATGATATGATGGATGTTATGTAACATCTCAATATCGTTATGACATGATAATATACACTGCTTTAACATCACTTATACATCTCGTAGTTTAGAATTTATTTCTTTCATACACTTTCATTTATCATATCTAAAGTGAGACCACATGTACCATGCAACTCATAACGATGATGAGCAATACAATGCTACTGCTATATGACATTTTTTAAGAGTCCCATTAGTAGTTTAGTTTTTTAAGTGAAACCAAGGAAATAGTGTCATTAAAAAAATTAAGAGGATAATATATTTTGACCTCTAAAGTTTGTAATCACTATCAAATTGGTCTCTGAAGTTTCATTATCGTGAGCCTGCTCCTTAAACATACAAATCTTAACAATTAACAGCCTGTTAACAATTTATTAGCTGCTTTTTGAGAAATTGAGAAAAAATCGTGACACATGCACAAGTCATGTTAAAAGCAAAAATAAATAAACTAAGACATGTATGTATTTTTTTTAATTTCAAAAGTCTATTTATTCTCGTTCATCAAAAAGTAAATATAATATGTGATGACTATAATGAGTATCGAACATTGAGTTTTCATTAGTCTAGGATTACCGAAATTAATATAAGGGTGTCAAATTGTTAATTGTTAATGATTTATAAGTTAATACTAAATTAACAAAAGTATAAGTACTTGAAGGACTAAATTCACAGTGGTCACAACTTCAAGGGATGAACGATTAGTGATCATGAAAGGTGAAATTGGATAGGAAAGACATTCTCTTCTCATCTTTGGTTAGTATTTTGATTCATATGATGATCCCTTTAGAAGTCCGAAGCCATATTCTCCACCCACAACATAGTAATCCTCATTCCATTCAACATCTCCTTCCTCATCATTAATCAACCCTACCATTTGTCTATTTAATTCATCTAATAACTTCATGAATCCATATTATTATGAGTCTCTTTCGTTTTTTTCTTGTAAAGGACAACTATGTAGTCGGTGGATTATATAATTAGAATTAATATATTAATTTTACTTGAAGATATTAGTCATTTTTAGTTTGTTTGTATTATTACAAAATATCTCATTTTAAGGATCTATATCATTCATAAATTCAAAATATTACCCATATTTTATAACATTCACTCCATTTATTGTTTCTCATATATGTTAGAAGCAAAAAGACAATTGTCGTGCTATTTTATATACTAGTTAAATACCCGTGCTATGCAACGGCTTAAATCTAATATAAATATCTAATTAAATAAAATAGATTTTAATATGAAAATTTCTCATTGTGAAAACTTGATGACACTACTTTTGGACCAACATATTATCTTTCTACAAAATAATTTTGATTATAAGTAATATCTTACTGTTAGTTCTTGTTCGTCTATGCCTAAAGTACAAAAAAATACAAACAATTATAATATCATGAACAACGTATAAAAAAATGTCAAGATAGTCGATTTTAACTTCTATCCAAGACATAAGTTGTTTCTGCGATAGAAGAAGATGACTTTCAAATGAATTGAATATCCTAAAAATTAGCATAAAATAAACTCATTTAAACCATGTAATCATGAAAAGCTAGGTTAAATTCATGGACTCGTGAAAAGCTCTTACAAAGAGAATTCAACATTTTGAATGTGAAGCGAAACTAAAAACAATAAACAATGAAGAGTATAATATTTTATAGTATTATCTCATGACACCACACATAATTAAAGAGAACTATAAGTAACAATGATAGTTTGGAAACCAAAAGTTTTTTGTCGTTTTTAGCAAAAGGAAACCAACAGTTTAGACACTCAATATGGTGATAAACTAAATAAACTCAATTAAAGAGACATATAGATAATATATTAATCCAACATTTTAAATATTGAGATAGGAATAGAAGGAAAAAAAAAGTAGAAGTTGAAGAATTGACATACTAAAGAATTTGTTGAATGTGGATGATTGAAAGGTTGTAATAATACAGAGTTTTTTTTTTAATTTAAGTTTTTGTCAATATTACAAAGAGTTAGGATAATGAAAAGGCATGGTAATAAGTATTGAGTAATAAATATAATAGCAAAAGATTCAAGAAAGTACTTTAAAAAAGTTCAAGAAAGGTGCAATACTTGTGTATTTTTTAGAAGAAAAAAAAATTAATAACCGACCTCAATATTTTTTTTGCAACTTTTTGAAAGAACACGTTTTGGATGCATACGAACTTAATAATTTTATAATAATGAAATTCTTAATTAAAATATGTAGAATAAGAAATTATATTACAAATTATGAAAATTTTCAAATGATAATATTTCGTCATATTATAATTTAGATTAAGGATTCATATTACAAACCAATCAAATAATTTTGGATAATTAATTATTTTTATTTTCTTATAATTAAAAAACATGTATATTTTATTTTCTAGAAAATAATAAATTGATAACTAAATAAAATATTTATGACGCGTAGCAAAAGCTTATACATGGATATATTGAATAACTAATTTTAACAAAAAATAATTAAATTGGTACTAAAAAATAATTAAATCATTAATTATGAGGTGTTCATATTGTGAGTTGTATGAACACATGACACTAAAAGGAGAGTTGATGTGTCCATACCCAACTTTATATATAAGATACTTAAGCATATTGAAAAAGGTGCAATACTTGTATTTACTTAAACTAATGTCCTTATTGAAAACTCTCTCTAATTTATACATTCTATCACTTTCGTTCCTCGATGGAGAAAGAGATCTCAGATCTCATTTCCGATAAAGTTTTCTGTCATTCTAATTCTATTTTCTTCCATTTTCATAATAAAGATTTTTCATCCACCTATATCTAGATCTATGATTTTTCCTTTGATAACATTCGTTTTATGACTGTCTTCGATAGATCTAGCCCAGATCTACAAGTTGTGGTGGTCGTTGTGCCAGATTCTTCATTGAATCATTTGACAGAGCATATTTCAATCGATTTTAGTCAGACAAGTCTTTTTGGGTAGCGAAGGTACTTAGAACGAGCCAAGATGAAACTCAAAATTTTTCTCCATCTTCGTTCAGTAGTTTTTTTATTGTTGTGTCTGATTTATGTAATTTGGTTGTTAAGATTTTATGTTGATTTTTTGAGATTTGATTTATAATTGTTGATAGATTTGGATTTTCTTATTATTATCTTGATCAAGATTTGTACCCTTATTTTTTTAAATGAATGAAACATTTGTCAAAAAAAATTAGCGAGATATTAGTCAATTGTCTTTAATTAGGGAAATTTTTATCAAAAGGCCAAACAAAAGCTGGAATAAATTGCAGTAATAATTCCTGCATCCATCCCCTTGTCCAAAATAAACATTAGAATTGATTCCCATTCTGATTTTGATTCATTTTCATTCCAATTTTGATTTCAATAGACCAACCAAACCTCACTTATGATCTTGACGTGTTTTATGCAAAATTGAATATATATAATTTAAGATTGTTTTTATTAAAGAGTCGAAAAAAATGTTGTTTTCAGAATGCTTATTGCTTTGGGTATAAAAATGCAGAAAATTTAGCTAACATCTAATTTTAATATATATTACATATAAATAATTTTAGATGGATTAAAGCTGAAATTAAAATTTCATTGACGAAATAATCTTCAATCAAGCAATGCTTTGATCTCATAAGTTATTGATTTACACTCGATGATAATATGCTGTCAGTGTCATTTATAGGCCAATTAGTCCAAGTCTAATTAAAACGGTCCCCATAACATATCCGAGAAAAAAGAGAATAATTAAATCAGTAAAGAATCGTGGTCGACATGAAACAAAAAACAAAAGAAAAGAAAAGACAGAGAGATAAGAATACATTGGAGTACGAGAATTCTTATCCCATCACACTAAGATCCACGCCCACAATTTGGTAATGCGGATTTTCAAACACGACACCCGTCGTCTCTTTCTTTCTCATTATAATCTCCTCTTATAAATACAACAAAGTTCCTCCATTTCAATTCCTCCATTTCCATACCCACAATTTGATTTTGTTATAATTGTGTGATCAAATCAATTACACATTAAACCAGTTTCTTAATACAAAAAAAAAACAGAAAATGTTGGCCATTTTTCATAAAGCTTTTGCTCACCCACCAGAGGAGCTTAACAGTCCTGCATCTTATAATGGTTCTAAGAAGCCTAAACTTCCTGAGGAAACTCTGAAGGAGTTCCTGTCACATCACCCCCAGAATACTTTCTCTGTTAACTTTGGAGATGCAGCTGTTCTTGCTTATGTTCGCCCTGATCGCCCTTTCTCTGATCATCAAAGGTAATCCTTTATTTATTCTCACTCTTCTTTCAGTGTTTTATGCTCTTGCAAATACTTGCATATTAACTGTTTAAAGAAATCTCTCTCTCTCTCTCTCTCTCTCTCTCTCTCTCTCTCTCTCTCTCTCTCTTGTTGGTGGGTCTGATGGAAATGAATAGTTCTAGCTAGCTTGGTGTTACTGCTGATGGCGGATTCTTTGGTGGGTTTGATTACTCTCTCTCTCTCTTGCTCCCTCTGTCTCTCTTGTTGGTGGGTCTGAGGGAAATGAATAGTTCCAGCTAGCTTGGTGTTACTGGCACTGCTGATGGCAGATTCTTTAGTGGGTTTGATTACAAACACACTCTCTCTTTCTCAATCTATCTGTTTATGTATTTGTTTGTTGGGTGGATGAAAAGTGAAATGAAGTGTTTGGTTTGTGGATAATTTGCAGGTTGTTCTGTGGGCTTGATGAGATATATTGCCTGTTCTTGGGAAGCTTAAACAATCTATGCTCACTAATAAAACAATATGGGTTATCAAAGTGCACAAACGAGGCATTATTTGTAATTGAAGCTTACAGGACACTTCGTGATAGGGGTCCATACCCAGCAGACCAGGTTATCAAGGATCTTGAGGGAAGTTTTGCCTTTGTCGTCTATGATAGCAAGAGCGGCACTGTTTTTGCTGCACTGGTAATCCCTGTTTTCCTCTTTAGCATTGCTATTGATTATTAGGTGACTTAGTATCATCTATTGAATATAATGCAAAATACTTACTTAAAAAGAGAACAATCAAAGAGATTGGCGGGGTAGCTAGTAAGAAAAGAGCTGAAAAAATATGTGGAATTAATATGGGTTGCAGGGTGCAGATGGAGGTGTAAAGCTATATTGGGGGATTGCAGCTGATGGATCTGTGGTGATGTCTGATGATCTCGAGGTCATAAAAGCTGGATGTGCTAAATCCTTTGCTCCCTTCCCAACAGGATGTATGTTTCACAGTGAGGGAGGACTGGTGAGCTTTGAGCATCCAATGAACAAGATGAAGGCAATGCCCAGGATTGACAGTGAGGGAGTGATCTGTGGAGCAAACTTCAAGGTTGATAAATACACTAGAGTCAACAGCATTCCTCGAAGAGGCAGTGAAGCCAATTGGACTCAATGGGACTCTTAACTCTTACGTCATTCTACTACTCTCTACTCTGCAGAATCACCATCTTTTTTATCTTCAGCCTTTTAATAAAGTCTATTTCTTTATCTGTTGTGTTTCCCTCCCTCTCTATCAATGTAATTACAGGGATGAGCTCAAGGATTGTAGTTGTTTTCTCTTCTTTCTAGTCTACTAAGTGTAAAATTTTTTCCAACTTTCAACTCTTGGAAGAAATAAAATAGATTCAAGAGTTTCATTAAAAGCCTTGGGAGAGTAAGGAAAGGGAAGAAAAAGAATGAACAGAGAGAAATTGGGAAGGGAAACACTGATCGGAAAATCTAAAAGAAAAAAGAATGAACAGCTAGTGTGTTACCACAGACTCCAAAGATTATTTAAAACGATCTCTAAAAATAGTATTTATCAGATTCATCACTTTATTTAATATCTATTTCCAATTGAGTTCCTAATAGCTTCTTTTTCATCATAGTCATGAACTAATAAAACTTTATTTTAATAAAACTTCAATTTCTAATTAACTTTATTTAATCCTTAAATTGTAAAAAAAATGAAAAAATAGTCTTCCTATTTTGATACACGTCCATTATGCATTATAATAAATTTCTCTTAGCATTTGAGATATCATGTGAAAATGATAAACTAAAAGAGAAAATTAAGCAGCTTTAATTGTTAATTAAACAGAGTTATTTATTTATTTATTTTTACAGATTTCATTCATTTCAGAAAATGAGTATAGATTTAGATATAGATCTATCAACAAAAATAAATCAAATTTTAAAATAACAGAAAATTATAACAATCAAAATACATTAATCAGCCACAACAATAAGAAAACTATTGAACGAACATGAAGGATAATTTAAAGCTTAATATTAGCTCGTTCTAAGTATCTCTGACACCTAAGAATGCTTGTCTGACTAAAATCGATTAAAATACTCTCTGTCAAATGATCTAATAAAGAATTTGACACAATCGACTACCATAACTTTTAGATTCTAAACTAAATCTAAATATAATCATAAACATCAAATATCTAGATCTAAATGTATAAAAAATTATCATAGATCTAGATGTAGGTGGAGGATAAACAACGTATAGAGGAAAAACCTTTTATTATCAAAATTGAAGAAAACATAATTAAAATGTGAGAATTTTTTTTACTGAAAATGAATATCTGAGATTTTCTTCGGTGGGAATGAAATAGATGAGGGATTAAACCAGAGCAGAGTTAATAAATAACGGAGAAAACGAATCAACGTGAAATGAACTCAGCCTTCTCTCTTGAAGTCACGAATTGGTGAGAATGGCGGACCGTTTCTTCCCAAATCAAATGCCTGACTTCGTAGCTGAATCATCCTCTGAAGAAGTACCAGCTTCTGATACAGCTAACCACACTCTCACAACGCTCCTATCTCCTCCCTACGCAACACTTTCGGAAAGGCTAAAAAAATCGGCCTTGGACATCAAGGAGACGGTAGCTACTTCATCGTCTTCTGGGTTCTTTTAGTTATCCTCTTTTGTTTCTTCTTTCATGAATTCTACAAATTCCCACAAATTTTTATTAGTGAACTGATTGTTTTTTTCCTTCAGGTGGTGAGGGAGACGTGGGAATTGAGTGGAAAGCGTGTGCGTGATTATACTCTTTATACTGGAGCTCTTGGGACGGCTTATTTGGCATTTAAAGCTTACCAAGTTACTAAAAATGAAAATGACCTTAGATTATGCTCTGAGATTGTTAGGGCCTGTGATTCTGTTTCTAAAGACTCTGAGTACTCTCTCTCTCTCTCTCTCTCTCTCTCTCTCTCTCTCTCTCTCTCTCTCCCCGGACTTTTTGGATGAGATAAATGCAAGTTCTGGTGCTGGTGCTGTTATGTTGGTTTAGTATCGCTGGTTGGTTTTATTGAGATTGAGTTCTGATTTAGCCTCCATTAAAAAAATTGGGCAATTTGATTAAAGGACTGATGGATTTGATAGAACTGATTAATTTTTCTAAGAGGAACTCTTGTAGTGTTGCTACTTGAGAGAAAATGAGCATAGTCTTGTTCTTTTTCGGACCCATTTCTGTGAGTAAGAAGAATAAAATTCAGCTGGCATGCTTCTTTGACAAATGAGATCATCTTTATTTAGAATTTCCTTGTTGCAATCTGTCTTCCCACTAGAAGAATATGTTGGGTTGAGTTGATTTCTTACATGACACTTGTTGTTGCAGGTGTGTGTCGTTTATTTGCGGAGGAGGTGGAATTTGTGCCCTTGGTGCTGTTGCTGCTAAGCATACTGGCGACCAAAGGCTACTAGACTATTACTTGGAGAAACTCAAAGAGGTCATCCATTGTTGATTACTCAAGTTTCTACTTTTCGATATCGTTTCTAATTAGAATTATTGCTCATATCAATAATCTTGAGACTTATTTATCTCATATTGCAGATCAAACTACCTAATGATTTGCCGAATGAATTACTCTATGGTAGAGCAGGGTTCCTATGGGCCTGTTCATTCTTAAACAAGCAAATCGGAAGAGACACAATATCTGCTACCCGCATGGTATGACTTTACCTGTCATGCTTTTAGGCTTTAGTAATATTTTTCAAATTCAATAGAATGTGAAAGCTATGTTTGACTTCGAAAACTAAGTAAAAAAAATCCAAACGGTTTTCTCTAATTGGGATTTAACTTAGAGGTCAACTGTGGATGATATGATCAAATCGGGTAGAAAGTTAGCGAAGAACGGAAAATCTTCTCTGATGTATGAATGGCATGGGAAGAAGTACTGGGGTGCTGCGCACGGACTGGCAGGAATTCTGAATGTCTTGATGGACATAGAACTCAAATCAGATGAGGCTAAGGATGTCAAGGGTACATTACATTACATGATTAATAACCGGTTCTCAAGTGGTAACTATCCATCAAGTGAAGGAAGTGAAGCTGATCGTCTTGTTCACTGGTGCCACGGCGCTCCTGGGGTCGCTCTTACCCTTATAAAAGCTGCTGAGGTAATCCTCGTCTTGTCCATGTCACTCTTGACTTACCACTTATTGTTAAAAACAATGTATTAGTTGTAAACTCATGTTGAACATTTTTTCACGATATTTATATTAAAAGCAACTACCAAATACTGTTACGATACCCGTTTTCAGATATTGAAAATTTCCTCACTGAAGTCAGCAAGCCTGCATACTTGATCTTCGAGTCTGAGATTACGTTCCTGCCAATTATGTTTCTGTCAATTTACTTTCAATTGTAGAAGAGGATAAAACTGTCTTTTAGATAATATTTTCTTGTAGTGTTGTAGTTTTCTTGTAGTTATACATGTAGTTTTCTATTGTTCATGATCACCAGGTTTTTGGAGGTAATGAGTTTCTGCAAGCAGCTATGGAGGCCGGGGAGGTGGTTTGGAGTCGAGGTCTACTTAAGCGTGTCGGCATATGTCATGGCATTAGCGGCAACACCTACGTGTTTCTCTCACTCTACCGCCTAACTGGCGATGTGAAATATCTATACAGAGCGAAAGCATTTGCATGTTTTCTACATGATAGAGCACAGAAACTTATATCTGAAGGGAAGATGCACGGAGGTGATCGCCCCTATTCTCTGTTTGAAGGCCTTGGAGGAATGGCTCACCTCTTTCTAGACATGCTTGAGCCTTCCGCAGCTCGGTTTCCTGCTTATGAACTTTAAGGCTTTTTGTTATTTAAAATTGTAAATGACGATACGAGAATGTACGTATGTAAATCAAATGTACACCAGTTTTGTGAATCTGAGAGAGAACTGAGTGTTTTTATCAACGACTTCAAATGAAGCCATCAAGAAAATTTGTTTACAAACAGTACAGCATCAAAACCAAACTGTCACTCACACTCACTAATCTACATCCTTGTCTCCGGCCAGTTAGCTTACGCGCTTTATCTTCTCAATTAGGCCAAACCAACAAGCTTCTCACTGACTTCCCACACCTTACGAGCCTTTTCAACATCACTAGCTTCTTGAGACAATTGGTTCTCGAAAGAAGCCGAGTCCTTGTTCCAGCTCCAGTACACCCCCGACTTTGTCAAGCTCGGATCACTCACAACCTGAAATACACAACCATTTAGACTCATGGAGTAAATAAAATGACACCATAAAGGGACCTCTATTTACCTGAGCAAGCCTTTTTCCGGATTCTTCTTCAGAGACGTAGCCTTTAGTAATGTACTTCTGGAATGGAGGAAATAGAAGTCTGAATAAAGGAATGTGTTCCCTAAACAAACCGGTCGTAGCTATGCATCCCGGGTAGAGTGAAGCAAATGTAATGCCAGTTTCCTCGTGGTATCGCCTGTGAAACTCTTGCATTGTGAGCATGTTGCAAACTTTGCTGTCCTTGTATGCCTTGGCTCCGTCAAATTCTCCTCCATCAATCATGGCTGAGCTGTTTAGTCCATTTAGCCCTCCGGCCAGTCCCCTCAAGTCACCTAAGTTAGCCTTAGGTGGTACATTTCCGGCCAAGGTGTTCGTGTTTCCTGCATATTTTCGACAAACAACATAGAATTTAGTAAAAAAATATACTTCAATTTCTAGGGACTAGGTTGAAAATGAGCGTAAGTATGAGGATCAATCAGAAAATTTAGTGAAGATCAGTGATAACTTTCTACCGTAATTAATTGATTGATACCTGTAATCGAGCCAACAATAATGAGACGTTTCGACGGGTAATCCGACTTATTCAAGTCCTCTAGCAGCAGCCGTGAAAGGAGGAAGTGACCGAGGTGGTTAGTACCAACGCTAAGTTCAAATCCTTCAGCAGTGAAAGTAGGCTCTTTAGCAGTTGGCAAATAAACAGCAGCATTGCAAACCAAAACGTCAAGTGGCCTTTCTGATCGCCTAAAGTTATCGACGAATTGGCGGACGCTGTCAAGGGAGGCAAGGTCTAAATGCATAATGGTGTAGTTTTCTTTTGGCATGCCAGCAGATTTAGCAGCCCTTTCTGCCTTGAGGAAATCTCTGCAGGCCATAATGACATGCCATTTGCCTGTCTCAGCTAGAGCCTTGGCTGTGGCTAAACCTAAACCAGAAGAGGCACCAGTGACTATTACACTTCCTTTTCTTAGTGTTTTTTTGGCTTCTGATGCAGCCCTGTTTAGTGATGGTGTTGTTGTTGCTGTTGTTTGTGCCCTTACTGCCCCTACCTTTTGGTTCAGTTCCCTCTGCAAATTACAACCATGTTATGTTATTTGTACTTAGAATAACAAAAACCCATTAAGAGTTATTTTGGGGGAAAAAAATCAAATCAACAATGTGAATGAAAATTTACTACAGAAGCTATTAATTCTCACTAAAATGAAGTTCTATTTTCATCTTGGATTGGTTTGGTTATTTGGATAAATGGTCTATTTAAAACTGGTTTGGGAAATTTCTTCGTACTTTTCAATTTGGTCTGTTTTTGCTTGTGCAAAGACATTACTATCCATCTCTGCCGAGATGCCAAAATATTTACTTGAACACTGCATGTAGTTACTTGAACACTGCTGGAACACATGAAATAACTACCTAAACATTCGGATTAAAGTAAATAAATAGCTTGAAGATGGGTAAAAATGTGAAAAGCGGACCAAAACTCTCAACTTTCAAAGTTGGCCCATTGTTCCAAAATATTTTTTTGCAGTTTTCCTAGCATTTTCGCATCAATTGCATTATAAGTGGGAGGTAAATGGCGACAACTCAATTTCACGAGAAAAACTCAACAATGGCGCCAATCAAAAGGGCAAAATCTAATGTAAGTTACCTTGCACCACAATGTAGAGGAGTTGAATTCTGATTTGAGATTTTCTGAGAATGAAACCCCAAACAGAGATGAATCCTTGAAAGACGCAACACCCTTTCCCTGCAGTCAAAATCAAATCAAAACCCAATTCCCAAATTATTAAAACCAAAACCAATGGGAAAAAAAGAATTCATTTTCTTCCCAAAACAAAAACAACTGGTAATTAGAAAATTAACCTCTTTGAGAATGGAGAAACCAGAGGAAACCAAGGAAGTAGCTTGGGCAGCCATTTGAATGCAAAATAACAAGTATTTCCCAACTGGGTTTTGCAAATTCTTTCCCGTTTGAAAGTGTAGAGAAGAAAGCTCAAGTACTTAAATGAGAAAAATCAAGCTTGTATTTATACAAGGAAAGATGGTGTCACATTTGTTACCAAAGAGAATCACATTTTTGGATATGGGAGGCAGGAAGGGGAAAGAGAGGATAAGATAAATTGCAGCATGTAAGTCTGCCACATCAAATTGAACCAACCAATCAGACATTAAGGCTTAGATTTCCTTTGATATTTTTTTTAATAAGATCGGGAGTTTATATGTTAAGAGTGGGCCTGAGATTGGGATATTTTGGTACTCTCACATAAAGCAATCAGTCTTCTAGTCCCAAAAGTTATGGGCTGACTGCTGATGATGGAAATGTCGAAGATTGAAAAGGATAGGGAGGAATGGAGGGCCAAATTGTGGATTTTTTTTTAAGGGCAATTTAGTCTCTTTCTGCAGAAGGCTGGTTTCGGCTAATGATTTCAGAGCAATGGTGAAAAGTTGGGGAAATGGTTAAATTGGAGGGGTCCCAATTCTGCAGGTTACTATGGGCCTTGGCCTTGGCCTGACATGGCCCATTTTACAAGGCCTACTCAGACGAGTAATGCAGGTGTGATTATAACAACCACACTTTCTAAGCTAAGTTAAGATGTCTTAATCTTGAATGAGGGAAAGCGTGGTTGACAGGCTTCACATGAGAGCCTCGCGTATGTTTGTTTAAAAAATTCAGCTGATGTATTGAATTGGTAACTCACACCAAAGAACCGTCTTATAGTTGATAACCACCATTGGAATTTGGTAAAAGGATTCAAGTCATAATAGAATTTTTCATGTTCCAATTGAATAAGATATATTGCCATTCTCACAACTCTACAATTCCCGATTACAAGAAAGCCATGCTCTAAACTCATGGTGTATACCCTTTTTTTTTCCTTTCTTCACAAAGCTATTTTCTATCTTCTTGACACTCAATCGGACAGACTCTCCTCCAATCTTCCCCTCTAAATCCGACAAAGTATATGAAGAAAGAGAAACAAATGCATTCTGCTAAAAGAACAATACAAATTTCACCTGTACACATTTCCCCCACTAATTGTGATTTGGGGGACAGGATGAATTGCTCTACACTTCCAAATCATCCCCTCCCTCTTTAACATTTTTAAGAGACTTCTAACTTATTCAGTCTCTTAAAGTCGTATCGGTAATCCAAAATTTTGAAACGTTCGAATTTCACCTCGAAGACCGGCAGTTACAACCACCATACCCCACGCAGACATGCTCCGGCTCGTTCCATTGGACGTATCCACACTGGCTGAAGGGCTACGGTTCCTGGTACTCGAAAGTTTCTCCTCAGGCCAAGTTGCGGAGATTCTATCGAAGAAGAAACTGTTGTTTGCGCTGTTTATCGTTCGGTGAAACGGACTATTGGTGCATCCAGATGACGGTTGTGAATCCTGGTTGTCGTGAGCGTAATCGACAGGTGTAGGAGGATGATTGGCAGTGGAAACCTCGTCGAGATTGTTGCCGAGACTGTTTTGTTCTCCGCTGAAAGAATCATGGAGTCCCCATGTGTCAGCTAAGCCGGGCCAAGGAATAGCTATGGAGACGTCCTGGCAATGAAAATGCTCATACGCGCATGTGATCGTAACACCTTTGCTCCTGCTGGGCCGGGAATCAGCCTCGTGTTTCCATATGTATACGTGTGAATCCTCGCTAGCACACACCACATACCTACCATTAGTCGTAACATGGGCTGAGATTTGGCTGTTTGCATTGCGAAACCCTGATACAGAATCAACACCAGCTTCAAGTCAAAATGGAAAAGATAAAAATCGATGACGTTTTTATTAAAAAACCAAACTTGCAGATAATCGCATGAAATCATCATCGTCATGGTTAATCGGCTAAAAACACAAGGCTTATCATCATTTCTCATCCTACTAAAATTCACTTTTACCTTTGAACTTGTGCACCAGATCAACTCCATGGACAACCCGAATTCGTGAATCTGCAGATGTGATGAGTACTTCTGATGAGCTTCCTGGAGCAAACTGTTTATTGACAAATGACACTGATCAGCATCCAAAATAAATCATGATAACAATATGTGGAAAGGCAATAATCAGAAACCGCTAAATGGGTTCATCTCATGGAACATTAAATTGTAGTAAGACAATTACCTGGAAACCGGTGATCTTCTTGTGGTTGGACTTTTTCTTCTTGTTCTGCAGATTAATTTGACCTTTTTGTTGTAACTTATTCTCTGGATGGAATAAGAGTTAGAAAAAAAGAATTAGGAAGTGAGCTATAGTACGTATGAATACACTCTCACAAAGGTACGATATGGAATTTACCGGATGTGTTGTACAAACGACAGCTCCCCTTGTATGAACCAACCAGCGCACCCTTCAAAATGACAAAAATCTTTTTAGCAATAGAGGAAACTTGAATGACTATAATCCAATAAAAACTAATGGTGTATCTAACCTGACCATCTGGAGTATAGCAAGCTGCTGTCACCATCTCGTGCAAATCATTCCAATCAACAACTTGACGATCAGGGATACTCCATATACGAACTTTAGCATCTAGAGATCCGCTAATGAAGTATCTATCATCAACAGGATTAAACTGGATGCAAGTTACTGTGTCACGGTTATGAAACATAAGTGAAATTAGCAGCGAATTAGCCTGCTCAATTAAAAACAAAAATAAAAATCATTTTCTATGCATTTGGATTGCTACTTTAAGAAACAACGTTAGAAAGCATTAATTCTAACCAAATCCGTACCCGACTGATTTGATTTTGTTTTCAAATTACCAAATTTGAAGTTCGCCATCCATATTGACTCTTTAATTCAATGGACTGAACTAGCTCGCCATGGAAAAGTTCTCAACGCAAAATTTGCAAACAAAATCTATTACAGGCTAAACAAGAAAACAAAAATTAAAGGACACAGATCAGGATTTACCATAGTCACTATGCGAAAATATCTTCAAGCAAGATTCGCTAGACAAGTGCCAAAGCCGCACTGTTTTGTCCATTGAAGATGAGAGTAAATGCTGGAGAAGAGAGAAAGCAAAGATCAACTTAATGACATTGTGAAGAGAAATTTCAGTAACACTCCCATAATTAAAGGAAATCCATTTATCAAATATCCAATAAAAACTATAATATGCAAGCACTCAGAAGCCTCCATAAGCAATGCGATCATGTTAACTTACTCCCAAAGGTAATGACAACTTTGCCTTCTCCAAAGCACATCCACTCTCTCTTGCATCCACTAGAAGAATCCCAAATATATGAGCGGGATTTGCAATTTTCTTTAACCTTAGATAATTGACTTACCCACTAGAATAACACGGCACAATGCTAGCTCAACCAATTACAATAGTTAGCGTAGTATTGTTCAAAATATTGGCTCCCAATGCTTAACCACACCCACATAACATGGCACCAAAGAAGATGCGACCTCAAACAATCTAGACCTATCATACTGAGCAATGCATCTTTTCTGAAGAACCCTCAGAGGAATGACATCATTGATAATTAGATCAGAAACATAACAGGCAGTGTCGTATCGTACGTCTCCAAAGCTTAAATACGTTAGTGCATGACCTAGCACCAGAAAGATACAACCTCCAACCATCAGTATTCAAATACGTAGCAATGCTTCTTTACATGATAACGTTTACAGAAATTTCAACATTTATAATCAGGAAAAGGAGTTTAGGAAGTTATCAACTCATGTTATAAAAAAAAGGTAATGTCTGGGAGCTTCAATGTCAATTCACTTGCTAAAAGAGCTTCTCGTCATATTGATTTCCAGTCCCTCCCCTCCTTCCCACTCAATTTAGACAATGCCAAAAATATAGGAAACAGAACAATTAAATCAAGATTCTTATAATAGAGGTAGTCATCTACATGTTTTTATCTGAATGATGTATTCTTCTACATGTATCATTTGACGATCCACAGGAGCATCCTGCCTCACTGACAGGCATCCATTGCGAGAACTCTCTGGAAGTAAATGGAAGAAACTTACATCTTTATTTACTCTGATTCCAAAAACTGTTTTCTCGAACATCACCAATTCTATTTTCTTTCAAGATCTTCTACATTAAGAACCTCCTCAGCTTTCATCCACTCTCTTTAACCATAGATCTTTCTTTTCAATTACACCAAGCTTCATGCATACAGTTGATAACTGACAACTATTTAGTATCCAAAAGTCTCAACTCTAAGTCACCATTCTACCATGATTGTTTGCAGTGAATTGACTTCCCATGATGACTATCTCTTGCCTAAATCTGTGTATCATAGTTAGAAATTAGAGTATCAAAAGTCACATCCCTTACACAAGCGTACTGGTAGGAGTAGGCATGGGGAAACTTATCGTCAATCATTTCAACACAATATTTTATTCCTAAAACGAAATGATTTGGGGATAACATGCAGTTTGCAAAATGTAACGGCAACAGGCGGTGAGGTCTCCTCTACTATACAGTCTTCTAAAATTCAGAAACAGGCGGCTGCAGCATAGCCAAGATGAAAGTGACAACTAGAAATAAAGGTAAGCTCAAATCCGGGGATTTGCCCCGACTAATGCGCGACAGAATCAAACACTCTCACGGGCTCTGAAGTTAACGATAGGGTAAACCTCTAGTGGCCTTGAAGAATTGACACTTAAAATGAGTTTCGAATCCAGGACCTCATGCATTACCGCATAGGTCCCAACACCCGCCCAACCACTAGGCCAACCCCGCAGGGTTTTATCAGATTATTTGAAATATCTTGCTGGAAATACCTTCTGAATTAATAACTCCTGATTCTGAATGTTGAAATCTTCACCTGACTCATCTCAAAAATTCTGTTGGATGTTCGAGGACAGGGAACTAAGGCATGTATGCCTCAACCCCGCAGGGTTTTATCAGATTATTTGAAATATCTTGCTGGAAATACCTTCTGAATTAATAACTCCTGATTCTGAATGTTGAAATCTTCATCTGACTCATCTCAAAAATTCTGTCAGATGTTCGAGGACAGGGAACTAAGGCATGTGTGCCTCAGATTCTTCTTTGCTGATAACTCAAAGTATTATACAAACCTTAGAGCATCTGCCTAATCTTTAAGAGCATGCAAACCCTCCAATCTGAATGCTGTCGGACATACTAAGGAAGGTGACCCCATGGGATCTAAACACTATTATGTTTAGATAATTGCTAGACATTCTCAAAGTTTTTCAGATTAACTACATGAAATGGAACAATTTGTAGATAAAACAAAGCAATTTAAAGCTCAACCTATATTTGAAAGTAGAGGCTCACAATATTCTAGTTCAATGATTGGCCATGAAATTGACATATCCAAAAATAATCTAGTGTTAGCAAAACAATATAACACAGAACAAAGTGAGACTGCTCACTAACCTGAGACTTGGACCACGAGAGGTCAAGCACATCATCAAGGTGTCCCTGAAACGAACACATGGGTTTTTCTGAAAGAGCAAAGACATTCTCTGGTACTACCACATGGTCAAAGCTCAGTGATTTTCGGCTAAAAGACGGTCTCCCTCTTCTCTTCTTCTCTGGATGGTTGACTACATTTGATGATAATGAAGTTGATTCAGGTGAGCCATTGGCCACAAACCAAAAATTAAAATTCCCTTCATCTGCTTTCTCCGTCAATAGATCCCCCTTCCTTTCTGACTCCACTACCTGCCAAACATGAATGACACGGTCCTCACCTGCACTTGCGAGGCACTTACCGTCAAAACTAAACTTAATGCTCCATATAGAACCAGTATGTGCCTGAATCTCCTGGCTCTTGTAGAGTGCCGAGAGTTCTTTACATGACTTTCCATATTGCCGTACTCTAACTCTCTCCGGCCCATGAAATGAAACATCTTGGCTGTCGTCTGTGGCAGAGCTCGACCTCCGGCCACCCTTCTCAGATGAAGTATCCCTCTCATCACTGCTCCGTCTCTCTTTGTGGCCTGCAATAGTGCTTGCGACACTCTTTATACTCTTAAACCAGCCTCCCTTTTTCTTTACTTTCGAACAGCCACCACTCCCCCCATTCACACATGAATCCCCATTCTCCTTATTACCATCCTCAACATTCTGCCTCCGCATTAATTCCTGAACAATGGGTGAATGCCCAACAGACATCTCAAACTCCTCCATGGTCAACTGCCTCCCAGTGCCTACTTCCTTAAGATTGTTCCATGTACCATCCTCTCTAATCTCATTCACAATAAACTCTTTGCCATTATCAAGATCCCTGATAGTGCATACTTGTTCACAGACCTTACCGATCCCATTATCATCTAGATCTTCTAAAACTTCTCTCTGGCTACTCGCATTTACTGACATGGTCGACAGATTAGGATCCGAATTGGCAGCGGAATCGCTCCGAATCTCATCCAAGCGTTTACAATTCTTTCCTAAGGGCGGTTTATTTGGCGAAGCACCGTTAGCAAGAGGTGGAATTCCATCGCCTTTGCCACTTCGCGACTTAACAACTACATGGTTACGGTTATTTACAACTGAACTGGTTTCACCATCTAAATGAATTGAATGAATTGAAGAAGTATTAACAGAAGAAGAAATATTACACTTATCACCATCATCAAGAAGAGGATTCGAAGAGTTCCGGTCGTTTGTGTCGTTGCTGTGGTCCACCGCACCATCCGATTTCGACCGGACAATAGCAGTTTGCTGCTTTTCACTGCTCAACTGATCAGTTGACACCGACCGACCGACCCCTCTATCTTCGGATGAGAATTTAACGCGGGCCAGGGATCGGTCACCACTGAGACCCATTTCACGAAGAAGACGGGTCCGCCGCTCCGAAACAGAGGAAGGTTCGGAGACCCATATATCATAGTTAGACACCCCCATTGGAAATTTGGGTACTGGAAACGAATGCTCCAAAGCATAATTAGATGAGCTAGAGTTAAAATCGTCGTCGTCGTCGTCAGAACTGGAAGGTGAACAAGAGCATGAAGAGGAAACTAAGCGATCAAGGGACTCGTAGAAGCACTCGTCGTCGTCGTCTTCGTCCCCGGTCTTGCTCATCCTTCAATGGGCACTGCCATCTCAGTGGAGAATGGCCTGAGAATGGATCAAATTAGTATTCAGCTTCACAAAACCTTATCGTCTCAGCAAGATCAGTAGAAGAGAGAGGGTAAAGACGATAACTTGAAGGGAACGGACAAAGAAGACTGTCGAACTATGTAAGTTTGGTTTATGAATCAGATCCAATGTTAGAGAACAAGAAAAAGAACAGAAAAGAAGAGTGTTGTGGACCGAAGCCCTATGCTGGGGTAATGGGAAGTTGGGGTTCGTGCACTGTCTGTAGAGACGAGAGAGAGAGGGAGAGAGAGAGAGGGAGAGAGAGAGAGAGAGAGAGAGAGAGAGGAGAAACAAATTCCTGTGCGGGTTTCAGGGGTGTGTTATAGAATAAGGTGGAAAATGGGGGGTTATGTAAATATGTAAATTTTGAAGGGGTGGGTACGCAATGGAGAATTTGGGTATTTTGAGTGGATGGGGTTGGCAATTAAAAAACAAGCTTTGTCTTGTAGTAATAATAATACCAACCCAAAAAAGTCATTTTGTCTTCTTTTTGCCCAAAAACTTATATCATTAATACAAGTAAATGACATCCGGCAAAGGCTTTTTCAATTGTTTGTAACGAGTGATTATGACTATTTGTTCAAATATCGTGATTATTACAAAACATTCTGTAATTTGAAGTTCAATTTACTCAAATTATTTATTTTTGTTTATTTTTTATAAATATAAATCTTTTTTTCATACAATTCTATTATGTTATTTATTTTGATATCGTGATTATCACAAAACATTCTGATTATTTTACTATTTCATAATCATTTTAAAACAATAATTTTAACATTTTAAAAAATAATAATTACATAAAATTTGATAAAGCTAATATATGCAATAGATTTACATCATGACTTATAACCTAATTACCGAATCATAATTTTAAATCAATAAAGTATTAAAGACAAGTCTTATTGTTTTCATATAAAAAACGAAAGAACATCTAGTTCTTACTCTTAAATATTGTCATATTTGTAGTTAATAAAATCAGTAATCAACACTAAAGAAGTCTTAATGTTAGTAAGCCACACATACAGAAGTAGAATTGACTAATACTTTAACATGTTTATCCTCATATAATCAAACTTAAAAGGATTTCAAATTATTTAAAATTCTTCTAAGAGCTTCATTGTAGATATATAAATCTGATCTCGGTCTTGAGTCTGGTCGCATTCATACATTTTCTTAAAGCTTTTATTAAAAACAAAATAAGTTTACGTCACCCGTACTTTAAACCATGATCTGAGCGAACAAACTTTATAGACTGAACAGATAAAATTCAATGCTAAACTGATGTTTGTCACTTGTAAATAAATAGCAATAAAAAATTTAGTAGGTGGTGATACTAAATAAATGTATATTTGAATAGAGCCAACTATATATATCAAAAAGCTATAAACCACAAAATAAATGTATGTTTTGTGAGTTGGAAAATTTCATTAGCCCATACTATAATAAATGAATGTGACACGAAAATTAAAATAAATTATAGTTCATTCTCTCCTCTTGTGAGTCCTATTGAAAGAGAGGGTTGTCTCAAGATATGCGGACATGGGCGGTGCATGACTATCTCAGCTCATGCTATAAAGTGTTGGGTTAAGTCCTGCAATGAGCATAACCTTAATGTTTACTTGTCACCATTGAGGTTAGAACTCTCAACAGACTGCCAATGATAAGTCAAAGAAAGATGAGGATCATGTTAAGTCATCATGCCCGTATATTTTGTTTTAAAGCTATCCTTTTAGTTGCAAAAGTGAGTTTTAAGTTGAATTTGAGTTAGGAATGTTTTTCTCCGGTCTTTATGTGTTATTTACATTATTTTACCAAACTACAGTTTCAATATAATATGATATGCTATATTATATCATTCCTAGCTTAAAGATGAATTACTACAATTGAATTTCAAATAATAGGCTTAATTTTTTTCCGGTTGATAATGTGGTCTCTAAGATGGTAGCATGACATGTTTTGCTAAAGCTTAACCTTATTTTGAGAGTTGGGTTAGATTAAATTTCTTTTAAGTGATTATTTCATTAGAAGGCACGTTCCTTTGTGTTTCTCTCTTTTCTACAAAAGTATAAATCTATGTGGTTTTTATTATATGCATTTTTGCCTTGTTATTCCACATGAAATAAATACTTTCAGTACATACGATCGAAAAGATTCTATTTCTTAAAATTTAATTGTTAATTAATGAGAGAGTGACTAAGTTCTTTTAACTAAAACAACAACAACAAAAAGATAAAGTCAAATGATATGAGACCACATTTTAATACATTCTCTTATACTACAATAGAGGATAACCGACTATGCAGCATATGAAACACATGGCAAACTACGTTGCACATGACTACCAACTATGCGGCACACAAACACATGACCAACTAAACCCCGACATCAAGTTCAAATGCCAACTCGTTATACCCCTTATTACCTCTATATGTTATAGTGAGGGGAGCTAAGTCCTTTTAACAAACACAAAATGTACAAAATCATGTGAAGCGAGACAACATTCAAACATGACATATTAAAATACTGAGAAAACTGGTAGAAACAGATAATCAAGCTTTAATTGACTATTTACCGGCTGGTAAGGAGGGAATCCTCATAACTTTTGGCGTGTCTCAATCAATTGGTTACACATATGTGTAATCAAGTAACGTTGATAATACTGTGTCTCGTTATTAAAATATTAACAGTATAATATAATGCTTACTTATTATCAACCCTCGTAAAACGACATGTTTAGATGACGTCCACGATGAAGAATAGATGTACTTCTCTTTATTAGAGTGAAGCTAAAGATATTTCAATCAGCATTGAATGAGTAAAATCAAATAATGTGAGACAACATTTCGACGTACTCTCCTAAATCATAACACATGACAGTCGACAACGTGGCATACCAAACACAAGCTGAACTACGTCATAGACAATAATCGAATTATGCGGTAAAGACAGTCAAACTAAACAACACACAAACATAGTCTCAACTAAGCTCTAATACAAATTTGAAAAGCATACTCATTGTACTTCTTAAAACCTATGTATTAAGAAGAATAAAACTACATCTTTTTAATTAATACAAAAGAGAGAAATTTAAATTATACGAGACAATATTCTAATTGAGTCACGTACTTACAATCCTAAAGTTGTTGATTCAAATTACCTTAGTTGATATAGAATTTGCAACCTTTTGAAAGATCACTAGCCAATAGGCTGTTTCGTTAGATATCAACTCGAATGTTCAGGAAAGAAAGTATAGAACATCAACTAAATGACTAGTTACTATTCTCTTCTCACAGACCTCACGTGCTATTCTCTCTCCATCCCATCACATCTCTCTCTTAATTTGGTCTTGAATTGCCCATTGTCATGTATTCATGTGGTTTCAGCTCGAATAAGTTGAGAGTAAAATATGCTTGGATAGAGTCAAATTTAACTTACCAACTCGAACTCATAACTACACATATTATAAGCTGAAATTTTACTTGGGAAATTGAATGAAATAGGTCATTAGAAAAAAAAATTTAAAAAATTTTGGCCAACTACTCAAAAATTATATTTTTGGCCACTTTTAACATTCTTATAATTTCTTGGGTATATTTGTTTACTTAGAATGACAAAGTGTTAAGGTAATTAATTAGAACGTCCAAGTAATGTATAAGTAGCTATTTATAGATAGTTTAAGGAGATGTAAATAGTAAATCTTTTCATGAGTAAAATATACAAAAATTTAAATTCTAAAAAAATTAGACCAAATTTATAAAATCACCACTCAAATTGATGAAATTGTGATAAAGTAACCCAATTAACTAGGAGCATCATGATTTCATACTTGTTGACAAACAAAAATGAATGCAATTAGATCGTGCCATTTTTTTAAAGGAAACAATTCATTTCTTCAATAATAATGAAATGATATAAATAAATCCAGAATCTGAAACAGATTATCAGATTTAAATATAAATACGTTAATACAAGTACTAGTTAAGACCAATAAACACCTAATTAGGTCTAGGGAGGTAATCGTGTGCATAAAATACACACATATAGAGCACGATAGGCTCGTTCAACAAGTCCTCCACCATCCACTCCTGGCTTGGCCGACTAGCACGCTACACCAGCATATCTGCATAAAGAGCATGACAACCTCAAACAGATCTGAGAACCCCGACTGTGATGTACTCAAAATATGCCTCGTAAACTCCATAAACAGCCAGATCTGAAGAGAAGAAAATCACCACAGACACGAGATCTGGGGGGATCAAAATCTACACAGCCGGTAAAACTTCCAAAATGGCAGACCTCCGCTTGTAACTGCCAATGACAGACCTAAAAGATAAAGAGAAACAAAAGACGAGAGGGAAGGAAAGGAAATGAGAGAGAAGTAGAGGCGGTCAGCAAAAATGAAGGTTTGAGCTTTGAGTAAGAAAGAGAGAAGGGGTGAGAGGATAGAAGAGAGAGAAAGAAGGGGGAGGAAGGAAAGGGAGCCTAGGAAGAGAAAGAGGACAACATGGGGGAACGGCCATGGGGAGGGTTGGGAAACTCTCCCCGTGGAGATGGCCAAAGCATTGTTGGTGGGTTTCAGGGAGGGGGAGAAGTTTTGAGAGAAAATAAACTATGAATAGGGCTGCTCCAATTAGATTGAGCCGTTGAATAGAAAAACAAATATTTACCTAAAAAAGTAAACAAAAATAATTTTATATTAGATAAATATAAATCCATTTTTCAATAATTAATTCATACGTAGAAATGCTAACGACAAACATAATAGTTCGATAAATTTAGACTATCCAATAAGATTTCAACGGTCTAGATTCAACTTTGAAGTTGACATGCAATAACATAGAATTTAGATCTCGAATAAACAAAGGTTGAATGAGAATGAAAAGGAAATTATAAAATGGGTTAAGTTAATGAGCGAGTGAAAATAATAGACAAACTGTTTTCTAGTCCTGAATTCTTTTTTCTACCTCTGTTAAATCTGCTGATCAGTTCGTATTAAACTTGCTCATACTATTTTTATCTATTGTATATGAATAGAGAGAAACAATATGTTGGTTCTTTTCTTTATCTCAAAAAAAAATCATAAGGATGGTTAGAGAAAGAATGTGATTTCTTGCTAAGGATAGGAACATGTCTTTTGATGATGATCTATTAAAAGGTGGTTGTGATTTAAACTTCCTCTTAGATTAGATAATTTCTTTTGTTTATGCCACGTGGTTTTTAGAGTATGTTCATTATATTTATGTATTTATGTTTTTTTAATAAAAAAATTATCTTTTAATCAAAAAAATAACAGACAAGACGTATACATAAAGGCTGAAACATGGGAGGTTGTTGTCTTTTCAAAGTCAAAAAGGAAAAACTGTCTGAGAAACATGAATGTGGCCAAAATCACAGTAAAAAAACAAAGAGAGAGAGAAAGCAGAGAACATAGCTACCATTGTCACAGACTCAACAACTCAGTCCTACTTAATAAAAACTCTTTTCCTTCAATTTAAAGCTTTTAGCAAAACCATGTCCTTCATGGAGCTTTCCATTTCATCTCTTAAATTCTCTTAAAATTAAATCAGTCATTGGGATTTGGAAGCACAAATCTCATTACTATTTTGATACTACATTTACTGTAACAGCAAAATTATGTGACAAGATACGTGTGAAATATACAATACATGTTATAATTTATCACGTGTAAAACACGTCCTTAGAACTAATACATTAATAAGAATGATCTTTATTTTAAAAACATATCTATTTCTACAGTTTCGTGAGGATGGAGATACATTGTATTAGAACAGTAAGCATTAATTATTTAATTCATCAATATTTATAATTACACTAATTTCTAATTGGATACCTACGGCCCAGTTCAAAACTTGTAATTAATTGTGGATTGACAACATAAATGATGTAATTTTAGATGGGATTATAGTGATCTAATAATTGATTTTGGCAATCTTTACACGTGAAATTGTCTGATTAAGGAAAAAAGATGAGATTAAAATTTCATTGCAAGATTTATTTTTAAGCCTCGTTAATGCATCGCTAAAACGCCATATAGATTTGAAAATATTATTTTAAAGAAAAAATTTCACAGACATTTCATGTGATTTTTTTAAGTGACACTTACACCTTTCTATGTTTAGAAATACTACTCACACCCCCTATGATTTTTAAGGAAGGACACTTACACTCATGTAGTTAGTTTTCTGTTAAATAGTAGTAAAAGACAATAACATCCCTCAATGAATTTACCAAATTACAGGTTGTTTTTGAACCCAGAACAATACCGAACAATTTACAAAAATTCAGACTTTTTGAACCAAATGTGCAAAACAATTACAAAAATTTAGAGAACAATTTACCAAATACAAGTTCTTTTCGAATCCAAAACAATTTATCCAACAAAAAATACAAGTTCTTCGAACCAAATTCTTCCAACCCCACCCTTGTTTCCATGCAATTAACACAACAAAAAATCAGAACCCAAATTTCAGAATCAAACATGAGTTCTTCGAAGTTCGAAGCAATCTAAGCAGGCAAGCAATCTGGGTTCTTTGAGAGTTTGTCGCCGACAGATGAGGAGAGAAGGAGAGGAGACGAAGCAATATGGGTTCTTACGGAGGACACGAGGGAGGACTGAAACTCAGAGGAGGCAGATGCAGTTGTGCAAGGTGAGGGATAGGTGAAGACGCATGTGGAAGTTTGTGCTTTGATGTGGGTGGAGGAATGAGAAGCTCATTTGGGGAGAAGCCACGAGGTAGGTGAAGTCACGGGCTAGGGTTTTCAAATGAGGATGATAAATTGAGGGTATTTTAATAATTTTATGTTATTCATTGAGGGATATTATTATCTTTTACTATCATTTAACATAAAATTTAACTATATGGGTGTGGATGTCCTTACTTAAAAATCTTATAGAGTGTGAATGATATTTTAAACCTAAAGAGGATGTGAGTATCATTTAAGAAAATCACAGAAGATCTCAGTGAAATTTTCTCTATTTTAAACTAACAATTTTATTATAGGTAATTTAGTAATTTAAAAACAACAAAACCAGGTCGCATACAATGACAATAACATCCATAACCCATAGTCATGGTTTGTGATGCTTTATAAAATTACAGCTTTTATTAATAAATTAATTTAGATTTATCATAAACAAATTAATTAATTTACTTAAGGACATCAGTTTGATAATTGTGTTTACCCCATGTGGCTTGATTCCTAACAGCCTGTTTGATCATGAAAGTGATTCTTTGTTTAAAATAGAAAGAGGGAAGAGAGATTAACACATGCTTTTCCTTTAGATTGAGTTGTATCCTATCATTGGATTATGATCTGTGTTTCGATTGACAAAGTGGAAAGAAGTGGTTTTTAATAAATAAACCATAATAACATTTTTAGTTTTATAAGTAATATTCACTTCTACAAACAAGTATTCTATGACATTCGTTTGAAATTGAAAACGACGGTTCATAAATAAGTCATCGTAATAAATTAAGTAGCACTTTTTTATAATAATAATCAGCAATATAAGATATATGAGTTGATATAACTATGATCGTCTCTTACATGACAACACTCCAACTATCGTTTCTAATTGATTTACGACCTCTAAAAAGTGTATTCAAAATTTAAGTTTTTGTCTTAACATATGTTGGATAGGAGGATTGCCATGTTTATATTTTCTGATAAGTCCTTCAAAAAGCCTAAATACCAAAACTTGACCAAAAAAGGTTAACAAGAGTAATCCAATAGTTATTGCAAATAATAGAGCAGTTAAGTAAAGATTTGGTTGTTTTTATGACCCAACTTTAATGTACATCTTGCTACCTTTGCCAAAATTTTGCCCCTTTGTTCCAAGACACGCAATTCTCTTTCTCACACACAATGAGTTGAAATGACAACAAAGCTAGAGGTAAATTTATTATTATTTTTATATGTCCAAATTCAAATTAGGCGACATTTAAAGAATTGATATTTAAAGAATCTCAAGAGACCAATCATAAGCATGAGTATCATCTAGTCACAGATTCCCATTGCTCATCATCCACCATAGAGCTGTACTATTGTGTTGCAGTTTATGATAATTGTATAAATCATACAAATGCTATTATTATTTGTTGATTACATGAGATTTCTGTCCGCCTCATTTTTTCTATAGAGATCATCTATCTTTCAAGGTCCAATGCCAGAAAGTAAATTTCATCTAATTAGAAAAGAAAAAATCTCAAACAATTTTGTCTATTTATTTTTATCTAAATAATTCAGATTGAAATGAACGACTCCATCTACTGTTCAGAAGTAAATGACAGAGGGTCCGCTTCTAGAAATAAACAGAGGTAATAAATATTTTTAATTCGAAACGAGCCGAACCTTAAATACCTCTACTTTAATCTATGAATTTAGAATCTAATAATAAATTTAGGGGTCAAATGAATAAAATTGAAACTTTTATGAACAAAAAAAATGACAACCAGCATAAGCTCTAGGAGTCCAACCCTTTCAATAAATGTGACAACATTTTGAAATCCCAATTGCTAACTACAAAATTCCATTCCAAAACTGTTAAAGAAAATGAACTTGAGCTTACATCTGGTTTGCATGTAATTAAGAAAAAACGAAAGGCTAATTAATTAATTAATTAAAGAAAAACTGAGTGCATGTGTGATATCTATTATCAATTGTCGTAAAAGGAGACATGACAGTCTCACATTTCCAATCAAGTTTAAAGCTTTGCATGTGAACTCTAACGTTTCCAATTAATTTACACAATTTAAAAAATTCATAAAATTTTAAACAATATTTTTTAGAAGAAAAACATTCAACTAGAACATATTATCTGACGTTCTCGATCATCAATTTAGTGATCAGATACGTGAATTGAGTTTTACTTCTATAACGTTTGACGTAAAAACTCTTGACTCATGTTGTGATGTAACTAAATATACATTAGGATTTATTTCTAAGTTTAAGTAACCCATAAATTAAAATAATTGGCATAATTTCTTGTCATAAAAGAAAACTAAGAATAGTTTTTTTTTGTCATTTTCAAGGACAGACTCTAGCTCCTAATGTCATCTAAGCAACCTAGATGGAAATTATGTAAGATCAAGTTGGAGTTTAAGGATAAATAAGCAAGAGAAAGATTAAAGGGTGGAGATTTTTCTTCTTAACATAATAAAAAGGAAAAAAAACCATAAATGATTCATAGCATTTATGATCAAATGACTTGTAATGTAACCATCTGCAACACTGGGATTAATGGTTTGGGTTAGAGTGAGGAATTGGTGAACTACGAAACTTTCATAAAATTTTGAAGCATCATCTGATATTCCTGATACACTGAGAAACGGCTGTGCTGCTTGTACTATTTGACAAGACAAGTGAGAATGGCTATTAATTAATCAAATAGAAGGGTGCAGTGAATCTCACTTAATTACAATGGAGAAAACAGTTGTTTGGAGTCCATGCAGTCCAGTTTAAGATCATTACAATTGGATTGGTTTGATAACGAGTTTTTAGAAGACAACGTTTCGGGAAAAAATATTATTGGAAAATAGTTTTCAGAATCAATTAAGATTAAGTCTTTTATTTGAAACATCTGCTATCCAGGTCCTAAATTTTGAATCAGGGTTTCGACAGTTCCAAGATCCATCAATTAATTGGTAGTTGGTCTAGATTAGATCGTCCATCATCTGTATAGCTCAAATCTTGACTAAATAAAAAAATATAGGTCGTTTGATATAAAATTACGAGTAAATGATTTTTAGAATAAGATTATTAGAATATGATTGTCAGAATATATATGTCCGAAAGTTAAAATTATTTTATTTGTTATACTCGAGAATGCTATGATTTAATGCCTAGAATGTTAAATTACTTCGTTTGTTTTTATGAAATGTGAAAGTGAATATTGTAAGTAAAATTATAAATTTTTAATTTTACCTGTTAACTAAATTATGTTTATGTATGACTTGTTAATTAATTAATTTTACTTATTGTTTATTACTTAATTTATAATATGGTAAAATATAATTGTTAATTTATTTATTTGGTAAAATAAAATCTATTTCTTTTCTTTTTATTCATTTTATGTACATGCTTACTAGCTGCAATAGCTAAATTGTTACTTTATCATAATGGTCACATTGTAAATTTATCTAAAAAATATTGAGGATGAAATACTTAAATAATAAGATACAAATAAAACAATGATAAAGAATGACAACTGAGAAAATATAAAAAAAAAATCAAACGGGAAGAATGTTAAATTATTTTATTTATTTTGATGAATATGTGTAAGAGAATGTTATAAGAATTTATTGATTTACAATTTCACTTTTACCCCTGGACTAATATATTATGCTAGAATTAGAAATATTTTAATGATTTCATCTATCCAAGAGACCATAAACATATAATTTATTATACTCATATTCATATTGGTATTTCAAAAATAAAATTTATAGTCATATTGGTAAAGTAAATAAATTTAATTGTCCAATTGCCTATTATTTAGCATATATATAGAAGATGGTGTGAGGGAGTTGTAAATGATTTTTTCCTCCCCACCAATAGAATATTGTTACTGACTAGTGAGAAATGACTAAGAGATTAGAGTGAGAGAGAGAGAGTATACACAATTCAATACATTACTCAGTGCTTTGATTACACTCTCTTTCACTCTCTAATCTCTTGGTCATTCCTCACAAATCAATAACAAGATTTTATTGATGCGGAAGAAAAAATCCTTTACAATAGTGATGGAGGTTAGTTTGAGAGAAATATAAGAAATAATTAATGAGAGATTCCAGGCATCCAAATTTTTTATAACTTATCATATCAAAAAATGGGGTCTCTAAACTTTACCAACATTCCAGACATTTTGTAGATATCCTATTTTGTTCGGTCCAATACTTTAAAAATACAAATTTTGTTTTGCCCATATACTATGTGTATGATTTGAAAAATAGCACAATGCCTAAAAATAAGAAGATTTGTCCAACGACTAAAACTAAAAAAAGGAACAAAAAGACTAAAATTAAAAAGTGAAGCCCTAAGTTTGCCTATAAATAGAGGGGAGGAATGTATTCACTTGAAATGATAGATTTGGAGAGTGAGGAAGAGAAGGGATTTTAGAGAGAGGAGAGAGGTTTTGAGAAAATAGTGAAAAATAGAAAGAATGAGAGTTTTCATTTCTATTCATCTTCCATCTTTTCTTTTTCTTTTGATTAAGATACTTCAAATCTCTTGCATTTTAGTTTACAATATATCTTGTTCATTCTAATTAATCATATCTTTTCTTCATATTCATGTATTTGATATTTCTTTGTTTCATTTTCCATATATAGGTTGGTTTGCCCATTCTTTATCATTTCTCCTACTCTTAATCTTAAGTTTTATTTTCAGATATTGTTTATTTCTTTACAAGTTTGATAATGAGATTTTTTTGTCATCAACTCAATCAATGAGAATGAAGATAAAATTTTAAGAGGTGTAAAATTAACTCAATGTGAATCAATCATTTAATGGGTTGAAAGTGTACATTTGATGAAAAGATCTCCTATGATAATTTTTTATACATAAAAATGCATAAAATAGAGAGTAAAAACCTCTATACAAGATTATGCAAATATTTAAGTTTTGATTCTTTTTATGTTCTTACAAGTCTTCTCTTCTCTTCTTTTTAATTTCTGACCATCATTTTTGTGACACTTGTTTGAACTAGTTACCATCCATGATCATTCTTAGCAATGCATGAATAAAAGAAAAATGGTAATTAATGAACTAAGTGGTCCAAAATAAAAAAAATGATATATTTATATCCCAAACAAAAATTATTTTATTTTGATTATTGATTTTCTTTAGTAACACTTGTTTAAACTAGTTATCATCCATGATCATTCCTAGCAATGAAGGAAGGAAGGAAAAATGATAATTAGAGAACTAAGTAGTCCAAAATAAAAAATGGTATAGTTATATCCCAAACAAAATTATTTATTTATTTTTTGTGACACTTGTTTAAATTAGTTACCATCAATGGTCATTCTTTTGCTATTTGATTAGCATCGAGTGAAGAAATGAAAAGTGCTAATTAATAGACCGTGTAGTAAAAAATAGCATGCCCGTGCCAATTATGTATGAAATTAAGTTTTTTTCATAGATTAACTTATTTTACACATAAAAAATTTATTATTAATTTATTTACTAAATAATATATACTTACATATATATGTTTAAAAAATGAAAAATAAAAAAAAAAGACACAGGGTGATGTCACCCTCTAAAAATGTTTTTTTTTTGTTTCTTTTTCTGGATTTTTTATTTTTTTTATTCGTTTCTTTGTTTTGTTTGTCGTTTGCATTTTTTTTTGTTTTTTTGTATTTGTTTATTTTTTTTATTTTTGTAAGTAGATATTATTGGTTTGTTTTAATTTATTTTTATATATCTTTTAAATTATTTCACGTCTTGTTTAATTATTTTCACTCTACATATTTTTTTTTAATTTATCATACATATTTATCGTCTCTGACATTCCTTTCCATTATTTTTTCTTTTTCTTTATAGTTTTTATCTCTTTTTATTTATTTATGTATTATTTTCATATGTTACGGTTGTATGTGATTAATATTTTATTCTTTTATCTTCAGAATTGACGCTCATAAATTAAAATCATAACCAATTTGATTTAAATTTTGTTAATTTCTTTATTTAGTTCACTAAAAAAATCCGATGATGGACTTTAGAATTTTTGGTATACCAAATTTTTTGAACTACTGAGGTGAAGAGTTATTTTTAGGATACCGAGAGTAACTCCAATAACGCTTTGATTTAAAAAAAATAATGGCCTATCTACCACCCGTTGAAGGTCATTTATCTGCTCATTTTTATGATGAAAAATGTACCGAATGAGACATTCAAAATTAAATTTCTAAAACATTATTTAAAAAAATAATTTGGATAGTATTTGATTAAATTTGGTAACCATTTTTCATAATGGGCGTTGTGGGGTGCTAATACATTCCCCACACGCAAATGACTCCCGAACCAACTTTAAATTTTCGCTGACCAAAATATTTGATTTTAAAATTGGGTGACCAATCACGCTCTAAAATGATTGATGGCGACTCCGAATTTCTTTATTTTTCAAAAATGATTTTTCAATCACCGCTCTGCGTCGCATGCACATTGCGATAGCTTGGGGACTCCACTGGGGACGCACAGTTGGTCTAACCATCTTTAGATCAATAGAGAGTCAAGCCAAAATTTCATCATATACTATCCTTTTGTTTGTTTATTTGATTCATTATTTTTTTTCCTGATTCGTGCATGTGGTTGTACATAAGTCCTTTTTTACGAAGTATATTTCTTTACATAATTTTTAATTTCACACATATTCACTAGCCCTGTATCTGGGCTTTCCCTTTAGGATTAGCGAGAATGAGTAGTGGAATGCATTCGTGGAACTAAGGTTCCCATGCAGGCTCACGAAAGTTCTCAGTCAGATCGACCCTTTCGGGATACAATTTGGGGGCCACTGTTATTCCATTGGGATAATAATGAGGACAATCTGAGAGCTTATTAAGAGATTTGAGAGCCCAACCACACATGCATTTTGTTCTTATAGTCCATCTCATGACCAATGTTTTATAGAAATAGAGATTTTGCTTAATTATGATATCTGATTAATTTTGTTCATGTATATATGTCTTACGCTCTTTAAACATTTCTTTTTTTCCCATTGTTTCACTTCTGACATCGTCTTTCCTTTTTGCGTACATGTATCATGTTGCGTGATAGGGATTGTAGAAAAGTATTCAATTCATTCATATTTTAGAGACCATGACTTCTACTCCGAGTGTGATAGAAGATCAAGTTACAGTAGCCCAATGGTCAGAGGAAACGTAGAAACAAAAAGGAGACTGTCTGAAAAAGGAGGATGTCGTTTTTCTACCATCAATCACTAAGATAGAGTTCTCACACACTTACTTGGAGAGGTTAAAGAAGATATGGGAGGATTTTTCACCGGAGCAGAAAAATTTGTTTGTCGGCAAATATGGTCACATCGCTTATCTTCTGTATACTATAGTCAACGCTCCCATTCTTAAGGCTTTAATGCATATCTGGGTCCCTCTGTACAGATGTTTCACCTTTGGAACAATTGATCTTACTCCTACAATTGAAGAATATCAAGCCTTACTGAACGTCCCGCAACAAAGCACATATGATACCTTTTGTGATGGGTGCCTGATTTTCCCCTCAAGACAAATCAGAATGAAACAAAGTGCTAGTTCTCCAAAGAAATATGTGATTGTGATTTCAAAAGTTTACAAAATTTACACATCCGAATGTGGAATTATGTGATAAATCATATATGACATTTATCACATATGAACAGATAACAAAGATTAACGAAATGAAAGTTGAAAGTATGCCTCTAGACTAAGCAAGGCCTAGAAACATTAAAGAGCCATTTTATTATGTTGGAATGTTGTCTCAATCGCCTGGCTTTAGCGTTTTTGTGCTAGTTAAAAGGGCTTGGTTCCCCTCTCTTAACTACTTTGTATTTATATTCAATAATTACAATGGATAGACATGCATCATATTGATCTGTTTTGATGCAATTCAAGTGCATGAATCATTTAAAAATATTCTTTCAAAATTCATACATGACTTTCCAACATTTAGAGCTTGCATTAGTCTAGATCTTGCACCATGTGAAACTTGTAAATATCATTTCAACATCTTTAGTTAAATCGAACATGAATTAAGTTGAGGTCGAAGCCTGCGTCTATCCAGGCTCGTTTCCTTCCAAATATCTCGGTTAAATCAAATACGATTTTGTCGGGGCCGAAGCCCGATGCTAGCGCCTGGTCCATTTCAATTAATATGGTTAAATCGAACCCGCATCGAGTCAAGGTCGAAGCCTCCCTATATCCGGGTTCACGTCGTTTCTTTGTCTTTGGTTAAATTGAACCTAACTTTGTCGCGGTCAAAGCCCGGTTGCAGCGCCTGGTCTGTTTCAATTAATATGGTTAAATCGAACCCGCATCGACTCGAGGTTGAAGCCTGCGTCTATCTAGGTCCACGCCCTTTCTTTATCTATGGTTAAATTGAACCTGCATCGAGTCGAGGCGAAGCCTACCTATATTCAGGTCCGCGTTGTTTTTTTATCTTTGGTTAAATCGGACCCAACTTTGTCGCAGTCGAAGCCCGCTGTCAGCACCTGGTCCGTTTCAATTAATATGGTTAAATTGAACCTGCATCGAGTCAAGGTCGAAGCCTGCGTCTATCCAGGTCCGCGTCCTTTATCTTAGGTTAAATCGAACCCGACTTTGTCGCGATCGAAGCCCGATGTCAGCGCCTGATCCGTTTCAATTTATAGGGTTAAATCGAACCCGAATTGAGTCGAGGTCGAAGCCTGTGTCTATTCAGGTCCATTTCATAAGTTCCGTCATTTCATAGAACCCGATAAGTCGAGGTTTCTATTTTCCTTATCTATATAGTTTTTCTCGATCAAAATACTTATCTACACCTTTGTACACCTTCTAAGTTTAGAAGCGTGAACAAAGGGGGACAACTGTAGATGCCGTATTTTTTCTGGTCCAATACTTTAAAAATATAATTTTTTAGCCCATATACTAGTCTAAGACTATGTGTATGATTTGAAAAAATAACTCAATGCCTAAAAATAAGAAGATTTGTCCAAGGACTAAAAAAAAAGGAACAAAAAGACTAAAATTAAAAAGTGAAGCCCTAAGTTTGCCTATAAATAGATGGGAGGTCTTCACTTGAAAGGGAAGATTTAGAGAGTGAGGAAGAGAATGGATTTTAGAGAGAGAAAGAGTGGTTTTGAGAAAATAGTGAAAAATAGAAAGAGTGAGAGTTTTCATTTCTATTCATCTTCCATCTTCTCCTTTTCTTTTTATTAAGGTACTTCAAATCTATTACATTTTAGCTTACGATATATCTTGTTCATTCTAATTAATCATCTCTTTTCTTCATACTAATGTATTTGATATTTCTTTGAGAAACAAAGTTGAGGATTAAGAATCTCTGAAGCGAAAAAGCTTAGAGTTAGAAACTGACACTCGCAAACTGAATAACAAGATTAGAAGGATGGCAGAGGACAATGAGAACTTACGAGTGGTAATCTATGCACAAGAGGATCGAATCATGAAACTAGAAAGGAAAAATAAGCTTGTACAAGAGGTTTTAGAAGATGTTAAAGGGACCGTCGATAAGAAGAATGCGTACATCGTTGAGTTAGAAAAACAATATGACTCATTACGATGAATCGCTGATAATTTACAAGTTGATTTAGAGAATCAAAAAGTGAGGAAGACTGAGTCACCAAATGATAGTGAAGAATTATTGAAAGTCATTGCAAGCCTTGAACACCAAGTTAGAGTGTATCAGAACATGACAGAGAAATTGGCAAGAAATAATGATACTAATGTCGACGCACTGAGATATGATTACTAATTACTACAACAAGAGCACGACTTGATTCGACGATGATCATGGCAGGCTATAGAATGGCTTAAAGGCATGGTTGTGAGAGCGAGCAATTTGGCGGAATAAATATCATTATTGAAAAAAAGTGTTTTGCACATCCATCCTAATTGGGAGAACTTGTCTAAGTTTTTTGAAGAAATCAACAGAGATTTGGGAAGTTTTGGTCATTTTGTATAAGCCCATATTGCAGAGTAATGTAGTTTGACTTCTACATACTCAAATGTAGTGGATGACTCTACTAATTGAATGAAATTGAGTACTTTTAGACTTTCGCTTTGCGCAATATCATTTCCCAAGCATAAATTTACTTTCAATATTATTATTGTTATTATTATTTATTCTTCTTCATTAGCAAAATCTACAATCTCATTGTTTTATTTTTATTTATTAAGAAAAAATTTCAAAGATAGCCCATCAACTTCGACATCCTTATCGAGCGCGAGTCCTTGAACAAGCAAGAAAGTGAGAAATCGCGAGAGAAAATGAAAGAAAAAATGAGGGAGCTGAAAGAGCAAATGACAAGATTCCTTGAACTCCTCCCTGCGAGTAAGGGAAAAGCCTGTCTTGAAAATCCACAAGGGATCTCGATCATCACAAAATAAACTTCCAAACGATACTCCACCTTACCCTCCTGCGTTCACTCCAACCTATCAACGTCATCAGACCGACCACATTCAGCATGCTTCACCACCAGTAAATATCCAGCACTATCCATTTCCAAGTGTCCAGGAAATTATGCAGATAGGGAAAAGTGGGTACAACCTATCTACAATGGCACCTGGCCACAACCAAGCTTTCACCCCACAAGGTGAACTCGCTAATGAGCCAATCATCACACTCGATGTTGATGACCCAAAGGGACAGAAGTCTGTTACTAAACCAAGCGAAGACCCGCTGTTGAAAGATAAGCTGGACTTTTTTTAAAGGAAAGATTGCGCGCCATTGAAGGGTCGGATGTATATGGTACTATTGATGCCACCCAATTATGTTTGGTCCCATATGTTACCATCCCACACAAATTCAAACTATCTGAATTTGAGAAATATGATGGTAGTACATGCCCGAGAAGTCACCTTATTATGTACTGCAGAAAGATAGTTGTTTGTGCAAATAATGATAACCTGTTGATTCATTTGTTTCAAGATAACTTGATAGGGGTTGCATCTCGTTGGTATATCCAATTGGATAACTGACATATTCAGAGTTGGAATGATTTAGCTGATGCTTTCTTAAGATAATACAAGTACAACATAGACATGGCTCATGATCGTCTAGATCTACAAAGGATGGAGAAAACGCCTACAGAAGAGAAGCAGAGAGATTATTTACCACTGATATGGAGCCAAATACTGGAGCATAAACTAATAAATAAGGATGTATCATTTTCCTAAAAATATGCTCGATACTTCATTGTGAGTCCATGATCCTAGGTCAAGTGTTTGTTCTAAAGGGTGTTGGATATGTTTAAAAATCATCATATAATTTTTTTATAAAGGTTCACAATCATGCATAGCATGCACGCATTCAAAATCACTACTTCACATTTATGTTCAAGAATTACAATTCATAGACATACACCACATTAGTTGTTTGAAAAATTCAGGTGCATGAATCACTTAATGATATTCTTTCGAAATTCACACA
>QANY01011938.1:0-349481 GCA_003255025.1 Datisca glomerata | reverse complement strand
CGTATTTTATCCGGCCTAATACATGAAATATACATGTTTTATATTTTGGCTCTTTTAATAATCCAAGACTATGTGTATAATTTGAAAGCTAATCCAATACTAAAATAAGAAAAGTGGTCCAAAGACTAAAAAGTAAAAATTGAAAAAAGAAGACTTAAAAAGTAAAAATTGAAAAAAGAAGACTAAAAAGTAAAAATTAAAAAAAGAGGACTAAAAAATAAAAATTAAAAAAAAGACTAAAAGTAAAAAAGGCAAACCCTAATTTTGCCTATAAATAGGAATGAAGTCTTCACTTAAGATGAGGTCTTTTGGGGAGTAAAAAAAAGGAGGAAGTCATTTTTTAGAGTGAGAAAGAGAAGGGTTGGAAAGAGAGGTGATTTTACAGAGAGGAAGAAGTTCTATACTTCTATTATCTTCATCTTCTTTCCATTTCTTCTTCTCAAGGTAGCTTATTTGTTTAGTACATTTGTTCATAATATATTTTATTCATCTCTCTTCTTCATATGAATGTAGTTGATATCTTTTATAGTTGATAATATATTTGTTTAGTACATTTGTTCAAAATTCATTTTTTCCTTAAAAAAATGAATTTTGTTAATCGTCATTCCGCGCCGCACGCACGTTGCGACAGGTGTCAATTCTTTATGAACCTCTACAACCACCATACCCGAGGTGGTATGATCTGACTGCTCGCTGTTATTATCATGCTGGGGCAGTGGGACATTCGACTGAGAATTTCCTGCATTAAAAGGTAGAGTACATGCATTGATCAATGTTGAATGGTTGAATTTCAAAAAGGCTAATGTGAATCCATATATCAATTTCAACCCTCTACCAAATCATGAGAATCCTACCGTAAATGCAATTGAGGAATATTTTTCATATGGAAAGAGGGATGTGGAAGATGTGAGCACGTTAATGGAAATACTTTTCCATCTTCTTTCTAGAGCATGGTACATCTACCCAACACGCTCAGAGGATGAAGGCGTTTCTAGGAAGCATATACATGATTTTGATTGTTTGTTTCATAAGAATGTGACAGAGCATACAATTGAGGAATGTGCTAATTTTAAAATGGAAGTGAAAAAGTTGTTGGATACAAAGATACTTACTATAAGTCATAAAGGAGAAAGGGAATACCAGAAAGATGACTATTTAGTCCTCATGATAACTAAAAAATCATCTAAAGTTGGTGTTGAAGTGTCGTTCTGTATCCCAAAACCTCACAATACATTCAAGGAAAACTCAACTCACACCACTACGTCTTATGCTCCGATGCCTATCACCATCCAAATACCATGGCGTTTGCTTACAAAGATTAAAGGCAGTACCATGAATGTACGGATATGAGGTCATTACAAGCGGTAACGACAAAACTCAAGCGTTAAATCCGTCTGACCTCGATCTCCCTATAACTAATATTTCGGGAGTAGATGGGATGACGAGGAGTGGCAGATGCTACTCGCCAGAAGTTTTGAAAATGGATAAAAGCGATGAGTTTGAAAGGCAAAGGAAAGGGAAAGCCAAAGAAGGCGGCAATGGTCATGAATTCCAAGGAGAAATGCATGGCGGCCAAGTGATAGACCCGAATATAATAAGAGGTACGGACAAAGAAAGAGCAGTGTCTGAAGAAGAAGTATGTGAATTTTTGAAGCTCATCAAGCAAAGCGAGTATAAGGTGATAGAACAATTTAATCGCTTACCTGCTCGCATATCTTTACTGTCACTCTTTCTGAATTCTGAACCACTGCGCCAAGCATTATTGAAGGTTTTGAATCAAGCATATGTCTGTCATGACATTACGGTGGAGAAGTTGAGTGGAATTGGGGAAAATATTACCGCACCAAATTTTATCACTTTCATAGATGATGAAATCCCTGCAGATGGTACTGCACGCACCAGAGTTCTACATATATCCGTGAAATGTGGGGATTATGTTATTGCAAAAGTATTGATTGATAATTGCTCGTTTCTAAATATAATGCCAATATCCACACTAGCAAAGCTCCCTGTGGACGCAACATATATGCGACCAAGCATGATGATAGTAAGGCATTCGACAGTATCCGAAGAGAAGTAGTCGGAGACATAGAGATACAAATTCGAATTGGGCCGTGCCTATTCAATATTATTTTCCAAGTGATGGACATAAATCCAGCATACAGTTTTCTTTTAGGTCGACCATGGATTCACTCTGCCGGGGTAGTACTGTCTTCATTACATAATAAGATGAAATTTATAATGGACCATAAACTAATTTGTATATATGGGGAAGAAGATTTATTGGTATCCAAGCCGGCTACCATACCGTATGTTGAGGCCGCAGAAGAAGCATTGGAGTGCTCATTTTGATCGTTTGAGATTGAGAACACTACATTTGTTACTAGTGGGAAACTCGCTCCAACATCAAGCCTATCAAAAGCATCTCAGATGGTGGCAAAGTTGATGATGAACGGGGGATACAAGCCAGGCAAAGGACTCGGGGGTAAGCATCAAGGCATAAATAAGTTAATCGAGTGGGACAAGAATGAATAAAGGTTTTGGCTTGGATATAGACCGACCAAGGATGATAGAAGGAGAGTGGAAGCTCAAAAGAAAGAAAAGAGGATTGTTAGGCTCGAAAATAGGGAATTCGATATGAAAATGGCGATCATACCCCATATTTCTGAATCCTTTAGAAGTTGGGGAATTTTATTCAAAGAACCAGTTATAGTAGAGTAGTACGACCTTGAAGATGATATCGCCCAGCTTTCAATATCCGCAATCTTGAAAAAATCATCAAGTGAGAGTACAGAGGACTTGGTTTCTCGATACGATTCAGATCATGAGCTTAACAATTGGGACGTCACCGAGCTACCAGTGCTTCTCGGGAATTTTCAAGAGTAATGTGTTCATGCTGAAATTCAAATGATTCTACCCAATGCCTTAGTAATTTCATTGTTATGGGCCTATGTTCTCGTCTATTTCATGTCATCTCTTTGAATGAAAATCTAAAAACTTGTTTCGTCTTCTTTTGGCTAATAATGAATACAATTCCAGCTCTTTTTGTTCTTCCTTTTATGTCTCTTTTTTCCATTTCTGAAATGTTGTTCATACTCATGCATTGTGTATTTTCTTTTCCCGCCTTCCTTTCATCTAATAATCTGATTTAGGTTCGGGAACGGTGATTTTGAAAACAAGAGCATAAATAATAACTTTGACAATGACATTCTTAGCGTAGAGTCAGATGAAGGTGACGAGGATAATTTTGAACCATCTCCGGAAATGTTAAGAATGGTAGAAGAGGATGGAAAAATAACTCATCCATATTAAGAGTTAACGGAGGTGATAAATTTGGGAGTGGAGGGAGAGACGAAAGAAATCCAAATCGGCACTTCTATGATAAGCCAAAGCCGCCGAGAATTAATTGACTTACTCAAAGAGTATATTGACGTCTTTGCATAGTCTTACCAAGATATACCGGGTCTAGACACAGATATCATGGTTCATCATTTACCACTTATGCCTGAAAGTAAACCACTGTGACAAAAGTTACGAAAAATGAAACCAGACATGCTGGTACATATCAAAGAAAAAGTTAAAAAGCAAGTAGATGCGGGTTTTCTAGAAGTAGCAAAGTACCGTGAATGGGTTGCTAACATAGTCCCAGTGTTGAAGAAAAATGAGAAAGTAAGGGTGTGCGTCGGTTATAGAGACTTAAATCAGGCAAGCCCCAAAGATAATTTTCCATTACCCCATATCAATGTCTTAGTAAATAACACTGCAAGACATTCAACCTTCTCTTTCATGGATGGTTTTTCGGGGTATAACCAAATCAAAATGGCTCCTGAAGACCATAAAAAGATGACTTTTATAATTTTGTGGGGTACATTTTGTTATCAGGTTATGCTATTTGGTCTAAAGAATGCAGGGGTGACTTACCAGCTGGCAATGGTAACATTGTTTCATGATATGATGCATAAAGAAATCGAAGTGTACGTTGATGATATGCCAAATCTCGTCAAGGAGAAGATCATAGTCACTCTGTAAAAATCATTTGAACGGTTGAGAAAGTTTCAGTTAAAACTTAACCCAACAAAGTGTACATTCGCAGCATCTTCAGGGAAACTACTTGGTTTTGTTGTGAGCAAGGAAGAAATAAAAGTTGACCCTGACAAGGTTCGAGCCATCATTGATATGCCGCCACCTCAAACTCAAAAGAAAGTTAGAGGTTTCTTAGGGAGATTAAATTACATAGCCTGGTTCATCTCACAACTAACTGCAACTTGTGAACCTATCTTTAAACTTCTCCACAAAAGTGATACAGAAGGATGGAACGATGATTGTCAAATTGCTTTTGAGAAGATCAAGCAATACTTGCAAAATCTGCATATACTTGTTCCTCCAACTCCAAGGCGTCCAGTAATTTTGTATCTTACAGTGACAGGAAAATTCATAGGTTGCGTACTTGGTCAACATAACGTCTCTGGAAGGAATAACAAGCAATATACTATTTAAGTAAAAGGTTTACAAACTATGATGCTAATTATTCGATGTTGGAGATAACGTGTTGTGCATTAGCCTGGGTTGCTCATCGGCTTAGACAGTACATGTTATACCACACCACTTGGTTAATTTCAAAGATGGATCCGATCAAGTATATCTTTGAAAAGCCATCACTTTCTGGGCGAATTCCTAAATGACAAATGTTGCTCACGGAATATGATATTGTCTATGTCACGAGAAAGTTAATAAAAGAAAGTGTACTTGCAGATCAACCAGTGCAAGATTATGAGCCTATGAAGTTTGATTTTCCTGATTAGAACATACCGGTCATATTAAAAATGAAGGAGAATCTATGGATCTAGAATTGTGGATAATGTTATTTGATGGCGCATCTAATGATGTAGGACATGGAATTGGGGCAATCCCCATATCTCCCGAGGGAAAGTTTTTCCCATTCACGGCAAAATTATGCTTTGATTGCACAAACAATGTGGTAGAATATGAGGCATGTTCCATGGAAATTCAAGCAGCTTATGATATGAAGATAAGGAAGCTTCGAGCGTACATAGATTCGTTGTTGGTGATACGACAACTAAACAGAGAATGAGAAGCTAGAGACCTTAAACTGGTACCTTACAACAAACATGTAACTAAGTTAAGCCAAACTTTTGAAATGATCTCATTTGACCATATACCCAAAGAGAATAATCAAATTGCAGATGCACTGGCAACTCTAGCATCCATGTTCGCCGAAGACTTTAAGGAAGAAGTGCAACCCATAAAAATTGAGAAGCGGGATTTTCCTGCTCACTGTATAAGTATTGAAGAAGAGCTAGACACAAAACCATGGTATTATGGCATCAAGCTGTATATAAAGAATGGGGAATATCCATCCAAAGCTTCTGAGAATGATAAACATACTATTAGAAGATTGTCCATGGGTTTCTTCTTGAATGGTGAATACTCTATAAAAAAAACCATGACATGGTGCTTTTAAGATGTATTGATGCAAGGGAAGTGAGTCAATTCATAGAGGAAGTTCACGAAGGAATTTGTGGTGCTCATGCTAATGGACATATGATGGCTAAACAAATCTTGAGAGCAGGATATTATTGATTAACTCTAGAATCTGACTGCATCAAGTACGCCAAGAAATACCATAAATGTCAAATTTATGCGAATAAAATTAACGTACCCGCATCCCCTTTACATGTCATGGCCGCGCCTTGACCGTTCTCTATGTGGGGCATATACGTCATTAGTCCCATCACACCAAAAGTCTCTAACATGCATCGTTTCATTTTAGTCTCTATAGATTATTTTACCAAATGGGTGGAGGAAAGTTCTTATTCGAGTGTAACCAGAAGTGCGGTTATTAAGTTCATTAAAAAAGAAATAATTTGTCGATATGGTCTACTTGGAAGGATCATCACAGATAATGGGACAAATTTAAATAACAAGATGATGAAAGAATTATGTGAGCAATTCAAAATTAAGCATCATAATTCATCTCCTTATCGTCCAAAAATGAACGGAGCAGTGGAAGCAGCCAATAAGAACATAAAAAGAATCATAGAGAAGATGATGGAGGTTTATGAGGATTGGCATGAGATGCTTTCGTTTGCACTACATGGGTACCGTACATTAGTCCGAACATCAATTGGGGCAACATCATTCTCTTTGGTATATGGCATGGAAGCGGTCCTTCCAATTGAGGTGGAAATTCCCTCCCTCAGAGTCTTAATGGAGGCGAAATTAGAAGAAGCAGAGTAAGTACAAACACGATATGAGCAATTGAATTTCATCGAGGAAAAAAGGTTGACTGCATTATGTAGAGGGCAATTATATCAAAGAAAAATGATGCACGCATATGACAAAAAATTGCATCCCCAATGTTTCTGAGAAGGAGACTTGGTGTTGAAAAACACACTCCCATATCAAAAAAATCACTGGGGGAAGTGGATCCCAAATTGAAGGACATTTCATTGTCAGTATGACTTTCTCTGGAGGAGCTCTCATGCTAACAAATATGGATGAAGATGATTTATCGCATACAATTAATTCTGATACAGTCAATAAGTATTTCGTTTGACCGCTGTAAGTATGGGAAAAACAAAGTTAGGCAAAAAAATATTTTTTTTAAAAAGCTGTCTTGAATACTGGAGAAATTCTTCTTCCATATTTTTTTTCTTTTTCCCAATCATCATTTGTAAATATTATTCATCATCGATGAAGAGCCTTTTTTTTCTTTCTTAGTTGACAAATACATATACTTCATCTTCTCCTTATTTCCATTATTTCTTATTCCTCTCAATTCTAAGATATCATTAATTACTCTTGAAATAACTCAGAAGCATAAACTTGATTAGGTGAAAACTAATTAAAAAAAAGAAAAAAAGGAATAGGAACTAAGAAAGGCAGTTTGAGTACGAGGTGAATTTGAAAAGTCGCCATGAGAAAGTCTGTATGCACATAACGAAGACTAAAGAACAATTGGAGGATTACAATTAAAGTACAAAAAAGAAGCAAAATGTGAAGAAATTATTCACTTTTCTTCATCATCGACGTGAAGCCGAATACTGGGGCACAAACCAATGAATAAGGATGCATCATTTTCTTGAAAGTATGCTCGGTACTTCATTGCGAGTCCATGACCTTAGGACAAGTAATTGATTTGAAGGGTGAAGGATATGGCGACATTAGTCAACTTTCAAAAAAATCATCAAATAATTTTCTTACAAATGTTTTCAATCAAGCATAGCATGCATGCACTCAAAATCACTACTTTGCATTTATATTCAATAATTACAACGCATAGACATGCATCATATTGGTATTTTTTTGATGCAATCTAAGTGCATGAATCATTTAAAAATATTCTTTCGAAATCCATACACTACTTTCCAACATTTAGAGCATGCATTAGTCTAGATCTTGCACCATATGAAACTTGTAAATATCAGATCAAATATCATTTCAACATCTTTAGTTAAATCAAACCTGAATTAAGTTGAGGTCGAAGCCTGCGTCTATCCAGGCCTGTTTCATTTCAAATATCTCGGTTAAATCGAATACGACTTTGTCGGGGTCGAAGCCCGGTGCCAGCGCCTAGTCCATTTCAATTAATATGGTTAAATCAAACCCGCATCGAGTCACGGTCAAAGCCTGGTGTCAGCGCTTGGTCCGTTTCAATTAATATGGTTAAATCGAACCTGCACCGACTCGAGGTCGAAGCCTGCATCTATCCAGGTCCACGCCCTTTCTTTATCTATGGTTAAATCAAACTCGCATCGAGTTGAGGTCGAAGCCTGCCTATATTCAGGTCCACGTCGTTTCTTTATCTTTGGTTAAATCGGACCTGACTTTGTCGCGGTCGAAGCTCGGTGTTAGCGCCTGGTTCGTTTCAATTAATATGGTTAAATCGAACTCAAATCGAGTCGAGGTCGAAGCCTGCGTCTATCCAAGTCCGCGCCCTTTCTTTATCTTAGGTTAAATCGAACCCGACTTTGTCGCGGTCGAAGCCCAGTGTCAGCGCCTGATCCGTTTCAATTTATAGGGTTAAATCGAACCCGAATTGAGTCGAGGTCGAAGCCTGTGTTTATCCAGGTCCATTTCATAAGTTCCGTCATTTCATAGAAACTGATAAGTCGAGGTTTCTATTTCCCTTATCTATATAGTTTTTTTCTCGATCAAAATATTTATCTACACCTTTGTACACCTTCTAAGTTTAGAAGTGTGAACAAAAGGGGCAACTGTAGATACCTTATATTGTCCGGTCCAATACTTTAAAAATATAAAAAAATTTGTCCATATGCTAGTCTAAGACTATGTGTATGATTTGAAAAACAGCTCAATGCCTAAAAATAAGAAGATTTGTCGAATGACTAAAAATAAAAAAAGAAACAAAAAGACTAAAATTAAAAAGTGAAGCCCTAAGTTTGCCTATAAATAAAGGGGAGGTCTTCACTTGAAAGTGGAGATTTAGAGAGTGAGGAAGAGAATGGATTTTAGAGGGAGAAAGAGTGGTTTTGAGAAAATAGTGAAAAATAGAAAGAGTGAGAGTTTTCATTTCTATTCATCTTCCATCTTCTCCTTTTCTTTTTATTAAGGTACTTCAAATCTATTACATTTTAGCTTACAATATATCTTGTTCATTCTAATTAATCATCTTTTTTCTTCATACTCATATATTTGATATTTATTTGTTTCATTTTACATATATATGTTGGTTTGCTCATTCTTTATCATTTCTCATACTCTTAATTTTAAGTTTTATTTTCATATATTGTTTATTTCTTTACAAGTTTGATAATGAGATTTTTTTGTCATCAACTCAATCAATGAGAATGAGGATAAAATTTTGAGGAGTGTAAAATTAACTCAATGTGAATCAACCATTTAGTGGGTTGAAAGTGTACATTTAATGAAAGAACCTCTATGATAATTTCTCAAACATAAAAATGCATAAAATAGAGAGTAAAACATCTATACAAGATTATGCAAATATTTAAGTTTTGATTTTTTTTTATGTTCTTACAAATCTTCTCTTCTCTTCTTTTTAATTTCTGACCATCATTTTTGTGACACTTGTTTGAACTAGTTACCATCCATGATCATTCCTAGCAATGCAGGAAGAAAGGAAAAATGGTAATTAGTGAACTAAGTGGTCCAAAATAAAAAAAATGGTATATTTATATTCCAAACAAAAATTATTTTATTTTGAAAGTTTTATTGATTTTATTTAGTGACACTTGTTTAAACTAATTACCATCCATGATCATTCATAGCAATGAAGGAAGGAAGCAAAAATGATAATTACTGAACTAAGTAGTCCAAAATAAAAATGATATATTTATATCCCAAACAAAATTATTTATTTATTTTTAGTGACACTTGTTTAAATTAGTTACCATCCATAGTCATTTTTTTGCTATTTGATTAACATTGGGTGAAGAAATGAAAAATGATAATTAATAGACCATATAGTAAAAAAATAGCATGCCCATGCCAATTTTGTTTGAAATTAAGTATTTTTTTCATAGATTAATTTATTTTACATATAAAAAATTTATTATTAATGTATTTACTAAATAATATATACATACATATATATGTTTTAAAAAATGAAAATTAAAAAAAAAAGACACAGGGTGATGTCACCCTGTGAAAAAAACTTGTTTTTTTTGTTATTTTCTGGATTTTAACTTTTTTGTTTGTTTCTTTGGTTATTTTGTCGTTTGCATTTTTTTGTTTTTGTTTATTTTTCTATTTTTTTTCAGTAGATATTATTGGTTTGTTTTAATTTATTTTTATATATCTTTTAAATTATTTCACGTCTTGTTCATTATTTTCACTTTACATATTTTTTTAATTTCTCATACATATTTATCGTCTCTGACATTCCTTTCTCTTATTCTTTCTTTTTCTTTATAGTTGTTATCTCTTCCTATTTATTTATATATTATTTTCATACGTCATGGTTTGTGTGATTATTATTTTATTCTTTTGTCTTTAGAATTGACGCTCGTAAATTAAAATCATAACAATTTGATTTAAATTTTTTTAATTTCTTTATTTAGTTTTCACTAAAAAAATCCGATCACGGACTTTAGAATTTTTGGATACCAAATTTCTCGACTACTGAGGTGAAGAGTTATTTTTAAAATACCGAGAGTAACTTCAATAACGGTTTGATTTAAAAAAGAAAATAATAATTTTTTAATGGCCTTTTTATCACCTGTTGAAGGTAATTTTTTGCTCATTTTTATGATGCAAAATGTACCGAAAAAATATATTCAAAATTAAATTTCTAAAACATTATTTTAAAAAATAATTTGGATAGTGTTTGATTAAATTTGGTAACCATTTTTCATAATGGACGTTGTGGGGTGGTAATACCTTCCCCACACGCAAATGACTCCGTAATCAACTTTAAATTTTCGCAGACCAAAATATTTTATTTTAAAATTGGGTGACCAATCACGCCCTAAAATGATTAGTGGCGACTCCAAATTTATTTTCAAAAATAATTTTTCAATCGCCGCTCCGCGTTGCATGCACGTTGTGACAGCTTGGTGACTCCTCTGGGGACGAACAATTGGTCTAACCATCATTAGATCAATAGAGAATCAAGTCAAAATTTCATCGTATACTATCCTTTTGTTTGTTTATTTGATTCATTATTTTTTTTCTAATTCGTGCATGTGGTTGTACATAAATCCTTTTTTTACGAAGTATATTTCTCTACATAATTTCTAATTTCACACATATACACTAGCCTTGTACCCGGGCTTTCCCTTTAGGATTAGCGAGAATGAGTAGTGGAATGCATTCGTGAAACTACAGTTCCTGTGCAGATCGACCCTTTTAGGATACCGTTTGGGAGACCCTGTTACTCCATTCGGATAATAGTGAGGACAACCTGAGAGCTTATTAAGAGATTTGAGAGCCCAACCAAACATGCATTTTATTCTTAGAGCCCATCTCATGAGCAATGTTTGATAGAAATAGAGATTCTGCTAAATTATGATATCTGATTAATTTTGTTCATGTATATATGTCCTACGCTCTTTAAACATTTCTCTTTTTCCCATTGTTTCACTTCTAACTTCGTTTTTCCTTTTTGCATACACGTATCATGTTGCGTAATAGAGATTGTAGAGAAGTATTCAATTCATTCATATTTTAGAGACCATGACTTCTACTTCGAGTGTGATAGAAGATCAAGTTACAGTAGTCCAATGATCAGAGAAAACGCAGAAACCAAAAGAAAATTGCATGAAAAAGGAGGATGTCGTTCTTCTACCATCAATCACTAAGATAAAGTTCTGACACGCTGACTTGGAGAGGTTGAAGAAGATATGGGAGGATTTTTCATCGGAGCAAAAAAAATTGTTTGTCGGTAAATATGGTCACATCGCTTATCTTCTGTATACTACAGTCAATGCTCCCGTTCTTAAGGCTTTAATGCATTTCTGGGACCTTCTATACATATGTTTCACCTTTGGAACAATTGATCTTACTCATACAATTGAAGAATATCAAGCCCTACTGAACATCCCGCAGCAAAGCACAGATAAAGTTTATAATTACGGCAAAAGACTCACATTGAAGAGAGCTTTATCCAAGCTCTTGGGTACTGTCCATGCATCTGAGATTGAGAAAATGATAAAAGTTAAAGGGGAAATGTGTGTGTGCTGCTGGATTACCTCTTAGATCTCGCCCAAAATGTTTTAAAGGAAGATAAGGGTATGACTCTTTATGCTCTGTGTATGTATGACACCGTGTTGTTTCCAAAAATTCAAGGTTATGTGGATGATCAAGTGATAAAAATATTCCTGCAAGTTGAACATGGTGTTAACCCAGTTATCTCAATTCTAGTTGAGACTTTTCGTTCCTTAAATCACATACGAGCGCTTGGAAAAGGGAAGTTCATCGGCTCTCCATCTCTTTTGTGTATTTAAATTCTTAGCCATCTAAGATGTCCACCAGATTTCAAATGTCCTTAAGTTAAGTTTTCAAGTCCATGGATGAAGACGAGAATCCCCATTGCAGAATTTGGAATGACCAAATGGAATCCGTAGTTTCCCACAAAAGGGGTGTGGCTCTCACACCTATCAAAGTTGAAAGATGAGGATATTATCTGGAAAGCCCAATGGATGTCGTTGACATCGATGATCTACAAATTTGGTGAACTATCAATGAGTCATGCTCCTAGGACCATGAGGTTGTACTAGTTATGCTTCGCTAATGGTGCTCCGTCAACTATACATGAGACAGTTTGTCCCTGTCACGCACGCATTAAAGGACATTGAGATCAGTTATGATTCTCAAGATATTGAACAAAAATTGCAGCAGCTAATTGGAGCTTGGAAAATAACGAGAAGAGTGCGAAATAAGAAGAATCATATAGATTAATTTATTTTACACATAAAAAATTTATTATTAATTTATTTACTAAATAGTATATACATACATGTATATGTTTTTAAAAAATAAAATTTAAAAAAAAAAAGAAAATTATTTTTTTTGTTTTTTTTCCTGGATTTTATTTTTCTATTGTTTTTTGTTTTATTGTTTTTTTTGGTCGTTTGCATTTTCTTTATCTTTTTTTATTTTTTTATGTTTGTTTATTTTTTTTGTTTTTCAGTAGATATTATTGGTTTGTTTTAATTTATTTTCATATATCTTTTAAATTATTTCACATCAATTTTTTGACTACTTTCACTCTACATATTTTTTTTAAAAAATTTATCATACATATTTATCATCCCTAACATTTCTTTCCATTATTCTTTCTTTTTCTTTATAATTGTTATCTCTTCTTATTTATTTATGTATTATTGTCATATGTCACGGTTGTATGTGATTATTATTTTATTATTTTATCTTCAGAATTGACACTCGTAAATTAAAACCATAACAATTTGATTTAAATTTTGTTAATTTCTTTATTTAGTTTTCACTAAAAAAATCCGATGACGGACTTTGGAATTTTTGGTATACCAAATTTCTCGAACTACGAGGTGATGAGTTATTTTTAGGATACTAAGAGTAACTCCAATAACGTTTTGATTTAAAAAAAATTAATGGCCTTTGTACCATCCGTTGAAGGTTATTTATTTGCTAAATTTGTATGATGCAAAATATACTGAATGAGCCATTCAAAATTGAATTTCTAAAACATTATTTAAAAAAATAATTTGGATAGTAGTTGATTAAATTTGGTAACCATTTTTCATAATTGGGGTGCTAATACATTTCCCACACGCAAATGACTCCCGAACCAGCTTTAAATTTTCGCTGACCAAAATATTTGATTTTAAAATTGGGTGACCAATCAGACCTTAAAATGATTGGTGGCAACTCCGAATTTCTTTTTTTGTTTCAAAAATAATTTTTCAATCGCTGTTCCGCGTCGCAAGCACGTTACGAGACATTTAGATTAAGATACTTTATACCAAAAGATCCCTAAATTTGTATCTCAATTGTGATCAGACCTTCTAGCTCTAATCAAACAACCCACAACCCATAAACTGGTTTCTAAAATTTTCAAAAACTGAATATAATTTATTTATGTTGATATAAATGTATTAAGGATTTGCATATTCTAAATTAGACTTGTTTTGTATGTGAGAGAGGATTTATTGATTTAAAGGGAGGAGTTAGTTATGGGGCTATCATGGGCTTCCTTAAACACAAGTTTCTGCCTGTCACCGAAAACCTCATGAGAGCACTAATCTAGAGCCTTATAGATGTTGTTCAATGAGATTTGAAAGGTCTAGATTGACACTTCATTAAAAAAAATGTTAAGTTGAATGGAAGAGATATGAACTATACATACAAATCAGATCCATCGAACTGCCTCTCTGTCATTAGATTCTCAACAACTAAGAATTTTCAAATCATGATTAGACATTAGATTATCATTCAAGTGATGTTCTGATGGACAATTTTTTTTACAATATACCGATTCTCTATGGGTGCAATAGAACTTCCCATGTTGGTATTACTAAATTGTCCAAAATTAATTTAGTGGTTAGCTCTTTATATTATTTTAATCTCTATAAAAAACTTTGTATATGTTAGCTAAAAGATATTACTCAAAACTACAAGGACATCGTTTTCTCTATTCATCTTGAACATGAGAGTATCTCGTTAAGTTAAACAAATAAAATAAAATGATGATGTGTATCAATATATGATTTAAAATGAATATAAAAAACATAGTCAAACACATTACCTCTCTAGGCACATCCATACACGTGGAGGGCCCACAACATCTTGATTCGATTCTCTCTTGACTCGCAAGACGCACGTCACTCGTCGTAGAATATAGAATAGAACGAGGGATGTTCAAACTCCCGTTGCTGTTACTTGTCAACTGAGAGCCTAAAAATTTTCTATGGGCAGGGCTTAAAACTCCCCATTCCTGAGCAATTGTTATAAACTAGCAAAAACTAGAAACTACTCCAAAAAGAGGATGCAGGCAACAATAGGAGGGTCGACTACCTCCAAGTTAAGCGAATGGAAAGACAAAAAAGACTAATCTATAAGCCGCCTCATTACAAGAGCAAATATATGAGACAAGTCTGTGGAAACATTGGGATATGAGAGCAAGAGATATGAGAGAGAATGCGTTGATATGCTTCATCCAAATTTGATTAGACGTCTTGATCTGACCAAGGCCAACTGTCTAAATCCGATTAGATGACTTGATCTGACCAAGACCAACTGCAGGAGTTCTCGAGCTGCCGGCAACAATAGGAGGATTGATTACCTCCAAGTTAAGCGAATGGAAAGGCCAAAACAGACTAATCTATGAGCCACCTCATTACAAGAGCATAGATATGAGAAAAGTCTGTGGAACACGTTGGGGGTATGGGAGCAAGAGATATAAGAGAGAATGCATTGATATGGTTCATCCAAATCTGATTAGACGTCCTGATTTAACCAAGGCCAACCGTCTAAATCCGATTAGATGACTTGATCTGACCAAGACCAACTACAGGAGTTCTGGGGCTGCTGAGAACCCACCCCATCCAAAATCTTCATCATGATAGTCAGAAATTTATCCTATATACTAAAAGTGTGCAAGTTACTTATTTCTCAAAATTCGGTTTTATTTCATTATAATTCGAGGTTTATGCCCTCCTTTACAAATGCTTGGGGAGGGTTGGGGGATCTCAAGAATGCTTTTATAGGAACTCAAGCAATGTCTTCTATTATTGATATGTATACGATAACCAGAAAAAACGAGAGCATGTAATTGTAAAACAGGAAGACAAAAAACCCACAAAAATTACCACTAATAATACAGATTACAGACTAACACTAACTAATTCCATCTTTTGATATGTGAAATGATCTCAAAATAAGCAATGTAGTAAGCCAAATACGGGATAAAGAATCTGGACAGCCACATACAATTTAGAAAGCCGCATACGCGATAAAAAATGGTCACAGTCACCTTAACTATGCCGCTCATTTGTAGATTCCCATTCCAACACCAGCTTCTCCACCGTACGGTTGAAAGCTCTCCCGGGCCTTGGAGTAGCAAACATAGTAGAATTCAGAGATTATGGTAGTGAAGAAAATGAAAGCTGCCCCTGCTGCAAAGACTCCCTTTCTCACGGTTTCACAAGAGGGAGGGTTTTCGGAGAATATGGTCCTGTACTTGGTGTGGTACGCGTTTGTCACTGACCCTGCTAATAAGCAGATCTCAGCAATGATGAAGAACACCCTGAATATATAAATGGACAATTTAGAAGCAATCACATGTAAATAATATGGTGCAAAAGGGAAATTTTGATCATTAATGGACCTAGTTTGAGAAGTAAATATTAAGGTTACTTCATCTACCAGCAGACTATGAAAAGGATAACGGCCCAGGCTCTTGAACCTCCTGGACTCAATGCCTTTCCACAACAAAAGCATCGGCTAGCCACCATTATCAGCACCTGACTGAGCAATAGGAAAAGAAATGCACCAACACCGAAGCCGGTTGAAATGTCGGAGTCATAGACACAATAGTTGTACTGCACTTCTTGATCTTGTACAGTCCTTGCCTGCCAACAAAAACTATTGTTAGATGATACCTTTTGAAATGAGTGCCTGATTTTCCCCTCAAGACACATCAGAGTGAAACAAAGTGCTAGTTCTCCAAAGAAATGTGTGATTGTTGTGGAATTATGTGAAAAACCATATATGACATTTGTCACATATAATAAGATAACAAAGATTAACGAAATGAAAGTTGAAAGTATGCCTCTAGACTAAGCAAGGCCTAGAAACATTAAAGAGCCATTTGATTATGTTGGAATGTTGTCTCAATCGCCTGGCTTTAGCGTTTCTGTGCTAGTTAAAAGGGCTTGGTTCCCCTCTCTTAACACCTAGGTAGGATTGATCGGGTTGAGCTTTTCAACTGATTATGCTTGACTATGTATTGCTATCTTTGCCACTCTGACTCTACTAGGAAAGCAAAAGGGCGTGTCGACATTAGAAATGCAGAAAACGAAGCAGAGAGAAAGCAAGATACTATTTCTCCTCTTCTTTCACATCATCAAGCTCTTTTTTTGTAAGACAGCTTTCAAGCTCTAGTTATCCATACTAAGAACTAAGAAGTACATGTTTGACGAAGAATATTAGGTACGGTTGAAATTAGAGATTTTCAAGCTTCTAGAAATCTAATTCTGAGAAAGTACGAGTTTTTAATATGCAAATCAGCAATTCAAAAACAAACTTTTTTACTTTATATGTTGAAGAAGAGGAGGCTGGTTCTCAAATCTGCCTAAATAAGTTTCTATACTGAAATGTGGAACACCCACCTAAAGTCTTGGACTATACAATTATAAACTTACTCTGGATTTAGAGACAGAGATTTTGCCAATCTCATCACAAATTTGTCAAAGAATCTTGCACGCACAACGAATTTGGCAGTTCTATTAACGAATCTACGAAATTTATAACGAAGTTGATCTGGAGATTCACTTCTTATAACAATTTTCATGTTTGGCTAGAAAATTTTTACTAAAATAACCCAGTTCTTTCTGCTAGTGAGAAAGTTCACAATCCCTTTTAGCCAGAACAGATTTGAAAGCAAGCTTCATTTTCTCTTTTTTTTTCACACTTTCTCAGCAACCAAATACAACCCATCAGCATTCAGCAGAACCGCAACAAAACTAAACAGACCAAGAAAAAAATTAACACTTAAATCATTAAAAAATTTAGCAGAAGAGCACAAAACTTCACTACGAAAATGAACTTGAAATTGATACGGAAGAGTTGAACTTACAGTGCTTCTTCTTCGCTCAGCAGCAATGGCTAAACCAAAAGCAATGATATCAAAGAGAAGAACCGTAATGAGTAGTAGTTTTGAAGCCATTGTTGATATGTAGCTCAAAGCTTTCCCAGATCCACTCTTCTATCTCTCTCTCTTTCTCTCTAAGCTACAATCTCTTTCTCTCTCTATCTCTTTCTCTCTCTATCTCTTTCTTGCTTCCCCCAAATCTATCTAAATACACCAACCCAGACCGCAAATTGTGAAGCAGAAGCGAGAATTTAGAGAATATTAAAATGGGCTCATTTGATTATTGATTATCACAGAAAAGAACTTCCCACCAGTTGTCTGACAGGGAGTCTCCCTCCCATTCTTTATTTAAATCGCCAATTTGCCCCTCGTATTAAAAATAATAATTGGTATATAGTAAAGGAAAAATAAAAACGAAAAATTTCAATATATTTTTCCAAAAAAATCAGAAATTTTTAAGTGTTTAGGTAATTAGCTAATTTTTTTTACATATTAGTCATAAAATTTGAATATAGCAATCAATTTATACACGATTGCAAATAATGAGATATATAATTTAAGATAACAAATCATATAATTAAAATACATTGACGAACAAAGAGAAAAGCTCGAGCCTCGTTCGGAAAAAGTTTTCACCTTGAATATTAATATTAGTTAATATCATCATTATTTAAGAAAAGAATTCAATTAGGGGTCTTCATAAGTGTCTCGAACCGAACCGAAAATGATCAGTTCGGTCGGTTCTTTATGTGTTTGGCCCAGTTTGGTTCGAAAAAATAGCCGAATCGAAGTTTCGGTTCAGATAAGATTTTTAGTGGTTTTCGAACTGAAACTTTGATTTTATGTTATTTTTTTATTTTTTATATATAATTTTATATAAAACCGAACCGAATTGAGCTGAAACTTTGATTTATATTATTATTTTTTCAATGATATCATTTAAAAATTATTTTTAATTTAATAATACCGAACCGTACCTCACGGTTTGGTTTGATCTCTTTTGATATGACCGGTTCGGCTTTGTTGCCGAACTAAAGTTTCGGTTCGATTTTTCATAAAAAAAACTGACCGAACTGAACCGTAAGCACCTCTAAATTCAATGCATTGTTCTTAGTTATACAGTACAACTCATTTGGTTTGATTATTTGAAAATAAATGACCGACATACTATATGTGTATTATATTAATTGAAAACATATTATATTGTTACAACCAATTAATAATAGTGTGTTTCGAGAAAAAATAATGGGTTTAAAAAAATCAAAATTAGTATTTTTGTTCTAGAACATTTTCAAAAATATGAAACAATTGATATAAAGAAACCAATAAAATTTGTAAATTACTTTTAAAAAACAGAAGAAATCACTACTATTCTTTTTCTTGGGTGTTATCAAGATGTAAAAGGTTTTTTCCAGTATAGAGAATCATGTACGAACGAATAATGAAGATAATAATTTAAAGAGAGAATAAAGACACTATCATTTATGTGAAAAACCCTTAAAGGGAAGAAAAATAACGAGAATATTGTTGATATTCATTTATGTAAAAGATTTTACAATAGGAGAAGAAGGAAAAGGCAATACTCTTCGTTGCTTGGGTTGCCTCTCTTTCTTATTTTTTTATGAGCCTGTATTTATAGGCCTTATAATAATAATAATAACAAAAATGAAGGGGGATGATTACATCCGCTATGTTTTCGGCTGATGAGAGCTTCTCAGGTCTGGGCTCTCATGCTCAGTTTATCCATTATATCGTCTTTATCAATGCTGAATTTAATCTTAGCCGTAAGATCCATCCCATGATTCTGCTTCTCTACCTTTCCTTTTCTCATTTATCATCTGTCTCGCTCAACCATCAATTAATAACAGCCACTTGACGATTTCTAGTGGTTCCGAGTCTATCAGTCAGAGTCACTTGATGGCCTGTCAATCTAAACCCTCCTTTTTGTTATGATGTTCTGTCATGTCCAGGAGGTAATGATTCTCCGTTCTCGAAATTCGATTCTTTTCTGAAAGCGATGATCTCCCATTCTCGAGATGTCGGTTCCAGTTCTGATGTTTTTTCTCGTTTTGAGAGTGATGGTCCTCCGTTCTGGAACCGCTAGTTCCCCTAGTCCAGAAGCGGTTGTCCCCCGTTCCAGAAGCGATTGCCCCCCTTCCAGAAACGATAGTCACCCGTTCTAGAAGCGATAGCCACGCGTTCCAGAAACGATAGGTTTCCCGCTTCAGCATTCTTTCCGTACACGTGTATTGGATGGTTTTTTCCTATTCACAAAATTCATTTAAATTTTTTTCTGGTGAAAAATATATTGTTTCATTTTAAACTTAGTCTTATTTTTACAAATCATTTTTCATTTGTAGCATTTAGGGAAAAAAATGTTTTTATTTATTCGTTGAAACTTCAAAAAATGTTTCTTAAATAAATTGGACCAAGACCTATACTTTCAAGGGCCTTTTAGGCATTATAAAATAAGGCGATTCCTTCGATGTGACTGGTTGCGACTTGTCGGTGGATCAATGAGTTGAGATAGGGAACCGATGCTTCCACATGCGTAAAGGTGATTACTTTTCTTTTCCTTTAAAACTCAATCAATCCAACGGCTGATATGATGTTCACTTGATGTGAGTGTAACGGATGGAAAGCAGAGGATTAAGATGCAAGCAAAGTGTCGCTAATCTCTTGCCTTCATTTCTGGTTATCTTTCCCTGTCGCTTCTTCTTTTTGTTTGCATACTGTACAGTCTGTATACAGTTCACTCATCCTAGCTGTCCAATGAACTAGTTACATGTCATCACTGATTGTGGACCCATGTTTGCATACGATCTATATTATACCGGTGAAACCAAATTTCAAGGCCAGTCTGCAGACTGAGTACAGTCCATGTAGCCTATAAAATTATATTTTTTTTATGTTTTAATATAAAATTTATACGGCACATGTTTTACGAATCAACATACGTACATATATGTACATATGATGTATATTATATGGGTTGTGCCCTAAAATTTCAAAAGTAAAATGAGAAAACATGACCTAGGGTCTCTACTATCTCAAGATTGTTGTTTGGGAAATTTGTATGGTACTGTATTCATATGGAAATTGAAGATAATCTATCATTGAATCGTATATTTTGATTTATACAAGATGATACTTGAGTGAATCATTTCTGTTATCGAATTATAATAGTTGTTATTAGCAGAACACTAACCGTCAAATTCAAAATGTCATATATTAGACTTTTAAAAATTACTCTCGTAAGAACAATGTAAGAAATAATCGATTAAATCACGAAACTAATAAGATAAATAAGCATGAGCTCATATGCCACATGAACACATTGGGATAAATTGTATAATATGTTGTTGACCAAATCGAATATGTTAACCTTATGTAGTATAATATATGGTCAAATGACATTCTTTCTCTTTTGTGGTGAGTACATTTAAGTTCCTCTCTAAACAGCAGATTTCAAGCTTGAATCTCTCTTTCAGTTTATCAAACACATACCAAACTTTCATGCATGAGTTGGGAGATGAAGCTCCAATGAGGCCACGTGATCCTACTAAAGATAAAAACAATTACTTTTTATATAGTATGTTTTTTTATTTTTCATCTCATAAAATTCAAGTGTGACCCCACTTTAGTTTTACTCCTTTTTTATTTATTTTGATTGTAATTTATTATTATTATTTTCTATTTTTAACCATATTTTACTTAAATTCTCAAATTTCAATCATCACTTTCTCGATTCAAACTTTCATTTTGAGATGTCCTATTTTGTATCATATATTCATAGTCCCTAATATTCTTTCAACGAGATCGATTCTAGTTTTAACAAAGTCAGTCTTGAGGTTTATTTTAAATTCTAGATTATAAATTGGAATAACAAATTATCAATTTAAGAGGTCAGTATGAAAATTCGTCTGAGTACAATTGTAATTTTTATAATTTTAAGGATAGTTGTAATTTTGAATGTTAATGTAAAGTCATTGAGAATAGTGTGTATTTATATATATATATATAATAAATCATGAAAGAAGAAAGTGACCCCACTACTAATATTGTAGAATATTTTATGCCGTGACTGTTTCACCTCTTTCTTCTTGATATTGTAGAATATTTTTCAAAATAATTGTGACATAAGTACATGACATCAATTTAATATGAGACTGTAACATATACAACAGTTTAGTTTCTATCGAAATCTAGTGTCACATTGACATGTTTCATTAATTTCTCAAAGAGAATTGCTTACAGAAAAACTATTGAAAAAAGATGACAGGAAAAGAAAACGGGAGATAAACATTTCATTTGATTAAGCAACATGATCATAAGTTTTTATTAAAATCACGTGATCATAAGTTTTTATTAGTATCACATCGCGTGATCAATGGATTTTTATTAAAATCACGTGATCATAAGTTTTTATTAATATCACATCGCGTGATCAATGAGTTTTTATTAATATCACGTGATCATAAGTTTTTATTAGTAGCACATCGCATGTCCATAGTTTCGGTTTTTTAATCTACTTGTTATTAATCTTTAAATAAGAGTATTGTTATGTACCACCATGTTGTTCAGCACTGTTCAACACATAACAATATATGACACTTAACATGAATTCTCCACTATTACTATAGTTTATAAAAATACAAAAAAATGGGATGTATTACAAAATGTGAAGTATTAGAATGTTTCGATAATCACACATAAATATGAATAAGAATTACAAAATGATAAAATAGAATGCACAGATAAGAATAATGTCCATGAAAGGTGAAGAAAGAGGAATTACCTCTCGAAGGACAAATGAAACTCATAAACCAGAACATGACAACAACCCTGGCAGCAACATCCATTGCCTTATTTAATCTGTAGAGCTATCTATTTTCTTCCACTTTTCCATATGGTATAGATCTTCTATCTGCATGACCAAACGATATCAACAGAAAGGTTTGACTCTTCTCTTGAAAAAAACTTAACAATCTCAAACAATGAATCATGTAAAGTTTGAAACATCATAAGCTTCTAGCAATGGAATAATAACAGGAGCAAAATGGGATCAATTTGTGGGAACGTTTCGGCTTTTTCGACCGAACATAAGTAGCTTTCTGAATCCTTTGCTCGATTTTGGAGAGTTTTCATCGCTCATCCATTTCTTTCTGGAGTTTATTTGTTCTGAGGTCATCTCATCAGTTGGTGGAGGAGTTGATATTTCTATCTCGGAAATTTCCGGTGAGACTGGAGAATTTTCGTTCACAGCTTCTTCTTTGATTGTTATAGAAGTAGGACCTAAAGCTTTATCTGTTGAGGCCACAACATGGACAGTCATTTCTGGAATATGTTCGGGATGACCATTTGATATTGTTTTGTCTTCACTTAGATTTAAAGATGCTTTAGAAAATCCAGTATCATTACCTTCAGATTTAATCGGTTGTGGAGGGTAATCTTCAGTTGGCACGGGCAAATCCATGTTGAGAGAATTCCCGTTACAATTTTTGGCATCTATGCTTACTCTTTCTGGAATGGAAATTGCATCATTTTTCGGGTCCAAAAGTGTAGTGTGGACTTCTTTAATGTCTTCCATATCCTCAACAGCATTGGTGCGCTGAGTAGCAGATGTTGCTAGTGAGTCAACTGGTAATGCTGCTAGATCTTCCACGCAATCGTTGTTTGCTTGGTCTTGAAAATTAGAAGAAAGCATTTTGTTTGAATTCTTTGGCTCGAGTTTGGCATCTGAAGGTTTTACTTTGTTTGGATTCAGCCTCTTGACACCGTTTGCACTTGACGTTGCTTTTTTAGATGGTGCCGAACGTGATTCTGTTGCTTCTACCTTCTGGGTAACCCGAGCAGTCGCAAGACGATCTATTGTGGAACTCCTTAGCACCGGCTTAGGTAACTTCTTCGTTTCTTGGTTTGGGGATTGGTTTTTAGGCTTCTCTGTTGCTGTCTTTCTAGAAGTTGCAGAACTGACTCCGTTTGAACCGCTCCTTTCCGCAATTCTTTTCTGCCGCTGGATCCGCAACTCTTCCATTCTCTTTCTATTCTCTTCTTCCTAATGGCAAGGAAAAGTAGAAAAGGGGAAAAGATAGTCATAAGAGGAAAAATAAGAAGGAATGAACATTTGAATACTACCAATTGGCAATTATTCTGCCTGAGAAGTTAAAGAACATGCAAATTTTGGATTTCAGAGTAACAGTTAGAAAAGTCTTAAACATGATATGTGGTGTTCATAGTAAGGATTAGTTCTGTGCGATAAAGACAATAAAAAAATCATCAAAGTAAACCGTTAAGAACTGAAAGGTTATAATTTTTTTTTGGGGATGACATGAAAAGTGAATGTTGGTTAATAATAGCATGCTGTTTAAATCCTGCCAGATAAGAATAATGTAAGTATTCGTTTTATCTAGTAGTTCAGATTAGCTAATGAAGCCTGAATGCTAGTAAAATAATACCTTTTCAGATTTGCTCCTGGGAGTTGTAGTTCTACTTATGGAAGATGGCTTCTTGACTCTGGATGTAATGTCAGATCTAGTTTTTACAAGAGATCCTCCTGCTTTTGACCTACCATTTTTACCAGAAACTTTTCCGGCACTAGTTCCACTACTTTTACCATTGCCCTCCAAATCATTGGAAGGCGGCTGATCATCAACATTAGCATTCGTCTGCTCATCAGATTCCTTTCTATTGGATTTGGATGAAATATCGATTTCATAATCCATTTCTGGTGTCCAAGACATAACAGCATGGTCTGCCGCTGAGTCACGTTCAAGCACCATGTAAAGATCATCTGGTTCAAATGCTTCAGGTTGATTATCACGCGAAACTTCTGCTTTGACATATTCATTTTCATTAGCTCCAACAAGATCTGAAACCAAGCTTATATCTCTCCTTAATAGAGAGTCGGACTGTTCGCCTGCCATTTCTCGAGCTTGAATCATGAAAGAGTCATCAGCTAGAACATCTTTATTGTTTTTACCATTGAAATGATGGTCAGATAATGAGGAGTACGCACCATCAAAAGTTTTTAGGCCTGTGTTTTCATTTTCATACATGTGTGTTGATCCGTTTGTGTGGTTGTTGATTAACCACTCTTCTTTCCGACCTCTGATTATGGAAGATTCATCGGTATAGTCAGACAAAACAACACCACGTGAATAATCTCCTGCTTCTCCAGTTTTCTGTGAAAATAACAAATCTTCATGTGTGTTATCCCTTCTCTTACCGATCGGGTGGACAATATCACCATCTTCAAAGTTTTCAATGCGATTTTTCTCCTCATTACCCGTATTCCTATCAGTCACAACAAAGGAATCGCTGGAAACCCCCCGTAGTTTTGTTGATTGCTCCAGTTCCAGCTCAAATGTCAGTGATTTTGAGTTTTTAGCTGCAAAATGTTCCTCTTGAACCTGCAGAGAGTGCATCTCTACACTAGAACTGACGCCGTCTCTCATTAGAAGATTTTGGAAAGCATCCCAGTGGTCGTTTACCTTTCCTCCCTCTGACTTACTAGAAACAACATTCTCTGTTTCCCGATCACCCGAGTCAAATGAATCATCCACAGTGCCAGTCCCGTTTTGTTTCTTATGACGGCGTGTGTTAGATTTATGTCTTCTCCCCAATATCCCAACAGCTTCCTCCACCTGCTGTTTGAGTGAATCTCCATCTATTGACCCATTATCATCAGAAGAATTCCCCTCCGAAACACTGTCCCTTTCACCGTCCTTCTTTGAAGCGATGTAATTGATATTGCGAATAACAACCTTTCTTGAGGATTTCTTCCTGTGCCTTTTCTTTTTCTTTTTCTCATGCTGCAAGTGCTCATCTGACTCGCTTCCAGAGCTGGATTCACTGGGTTCAGTGGATCCATCTGGTTCTGAACTTTCAAGGACTTTTCTATGAGAAACATTCTTCTTATTCCTATGAGATCTATTTTTCGAACGGTTATCTGGTTCCCGATCACGGATTATACCAGAGTCTTCCACATTTGACTGCCAAGGCATATTCCCTGGGAAATACGGAGGGGCTTGCAAACCAGGATAAAGGTATCCTTGATATGGGGGCATTTGCTGATACATAGGACCTTGAAAATTATGCCTGTACTGAGGTAGATGGTTTGGCCACGACATCGGTGTTTGAGCTTTCCCATCTGCTGATGGCATCTGTGCTGACTTGGGCAAGGTTCCATCTGCATTTTTCAATATTCAACATAAATCTTGATCATATTGTACATGAGGAACCAAAAGACATCACAGAGAAATGAAGGGGGCAATATATTCATATTCATATCCACCATACCTTGGTTAATTTCCAAACTTCCTTGACTTGCAGTCGAGTCTGACACTGATGCATCGAATGAGACATTTAATTTACCATTCTGAAGCGCATTGACTATATTATTCTGACTAGGATCACAATCTTCGCCAGCAAGTATAATTCCAGAATTTCCCAAATATGGAAATGCTGGCTGTGATTGAGAGATAGTTTGCATTGCTGCTAGTTCATCCATCCAAAGTCGATCTTCATTCTTTTGCTTGCAAAGATCCATAAAGTTCATGCATGCTTCCCTAAATGAAGCCGAACATTCAATTTTTATTATTGATCAATGATTTAAAGGAAATAATGCACGGTTCAATCTTTATTGAATAAACTTTTCATGTTCCTTGTACATAGGAATTAGAAAACAAGGGTAGCAATGTTAATACTGCAAAATTAAGAAATGATAACACCCCAAAATCAGCATATATAAAATAAGACTGAAACTCGTTAGCCATAGTCTTTAATTTGATATTTTCTGTACCTTAAACGTGAAGCTCCATAAGCATCAGCAAAAGATATAAGGTCATCAACATAGTCGAGCTCGAAACCTGCAACTAAAGCACGGGCATATGCCATTGCTTGTTCTTTACGTAAAACTGCCCTCCGAGTTTCAAGAACCCGTTGAAGATGGATCCTGTTCATTTTTATCCATAGCTGAACAATCAATGCAATGCAAACCACATATCGATGAAACCAAGTGAAATAACCCAGTACTAGTAATTTAACAAAATCAATATCTTACTTGGAATTCTCCTCTGGTATAGCATCATCATTGGTATCACTTTTTGACTAAATGTCCATCAAAACAGAAGGTTCAATATTAATGTGTGATAGTTTCACAGCAAACATAAACAAAAAATGAAATCACACGAATGACATACCTTGATGATGCCATTTTCCCTTTTCGAGTTCCCGTCGGCAGCTACCCCATTTCCTGCAAGAAGTCGTTTGATGAGACTGTTCAAGACTAGTAGCCAAAGATATATTTTGCCGAGTTGTATGCCATTTTGATCTCTCTACTAGTTTTGATCGTGCCATGCAATGCCCACATTTTCTAATCTTAACCTCATATCAAATACTAAGATATGCACTAAATAAGAGACACATGTACACATTTGCAAAAATAGCCAATTCAGTCAATATCTTAAATGTTGACTTTATTACTCAAAATTCTTAAAGACCTATAGAGAATTTATTAAATCTGGACCCAACCCAAGCTCAGTATGTAAGTATGACATAAGAAAAGTCAGCTAAATTGAGAATATTATTCGTTCCAAGGAAATAATGCACAGATCAATAACGACAAGAATATACGGCAAAAGATTTATATGATATAAAAATAATAATAAACTATACCATCTGCTTCTACAACCACTGCACTGTTTGACAACTCATTTGACTGAATCGAATTCTCAATCTGCAAAATTTCTTTCTCTATAGTCACAAATCTCTCAAGAATCTCCGGCGTGTTAACAAATCTCACAAACCTGTATCAAATTAAGTATTAAAAAGCGATGACCATTAAAACTATGGTTAACGAGTAAGGAAAGACAAATCTTTTGATTATTGGATCATCTTGTAGACGAAATACTTTCTACCTTACAACAGTCATATTCAAATTTCAACAATTCAAAGACTAAGCTCAAGACCCATTACGCGGACTAACAAAATCGCTCAATTGAACAGAATAATCACCTTTGCAGAGTAGCCTTGGTGAACCAGGATGCGGCTGAGCCAGCGACTGGACGCAGAGTGACGGAGTAGCCACCTTTGGAAATCTGATCCTTGGCGCATTTCAGATGCGAAACGAACGGCTCAAGAAGCCCTGAGGCCAACTTCTCGCTCGCACCACCAGTCGCAAAAATGACCAGCTCACATCTTCAATAACAATTTACACAAATTAACCGGAAAATGCCAAACAACTCGAAGATAAAATCAACCCAAAAGCAGTAAATTACGAAATCAATAGAACGCAGAAAAAATAATGCAGAGAAATGCAAGGGCACCTGGTTCGAGTCGGAGTGAGCTGAAACAGAGCATGATCAAGACGGGTAGTGAAGTCCATGGACGCAGGCGGAAAGAGGAAGATAGAGAGACAGAGAGAAAGGCGAGATAAGCTCAGAAGGTCATAGTCTAGGCAAACTGTGCATTGTGGGGAAGCATTGAATCTGTGAATGCTCACAATATTCGTCCGGGTGCTCACATGGAAGTTACAGGGAGAGAGAGAAAGAGAAATGTGGTTGAGTGACAGCAGGAGGTGATGAAGCTGAGCACATGGGAATTGAGGGTGGAGGATCAAATTTGTGAAAAGATTTTTGGACGTGGGTCCACGTGAAAATGCCGACACACTCTTCTTTATGTGACGGTTCTCTCACCCCACTCTTCCTCTATTTTCCCATTTCCTTTATCACCATGTTTAATTTCTTCATTTATTCTTGATTAAATTAACTAATTTCCCATTTTATCTTCACTCTTTTCTGTAAATTTTCACTAGAATCTTCAAGTAAGTTTGTGTTTACTAACTTCATAAAAATTGTGTTTTGTTTCAGTATTCAAATTTATATTATTGTGTCTTGTTTCAGTATTCAAATTTATATTATTATATCTTGTTTCAGTATTCAAATTTATATTATTGTGTCTTGTTTTAGTATTCAAATATATATTATTGTGTCTTGTTTCAGTATTCAAATTTATATTGAGATTGATCTATCATTAGATCACTTCACATGAATCTCACACAGAATGAATCAATGATTGATCGTCGTTTAAAACTAAGATTTTTTTGACATTTTTATGTTTGTCATTATTAAATATAATTTATGAATTTTGAATAATTTTAATATAATTGTGAAATATAAGAATAGATCTAAGGTGAAATGATGCAGTAGTCACTGAAAATAGCTTAGAAAAGGAAAGGAAGAAATGATGGAGTTGAGGTAGGGAATGGTGGGTTGTGAGGTCGCTTTGGTGTGTTTAGTCTCCACCTTTCCTCTTATGTAAGCTTGACATTAAAGAGAATAGTGTTTCTTTGCATTCTTTTGTTGCTTTTCTGTCAATATCACAGCAAATGAAGTGAAAGAGTAGTCAAAGAATAATCACACTCTTCCTTCCAACTGCAATAAGTGCCATTCATTTCTTACTCTTTTTAATTATGAAAATTTGGTGTATTCAATTTATTTTTATAATTGTCATGTTACCTGATGTGAGTTGATTTAATAGTGAATACGTTCTTAATATTGATAACGTAATCTTATCATTTATATCATATATTTTTCATTGAACTCAACTGATTCATGTGTGATATTTTATCATTAATTTTGAGTCAGTTGGTTAATATTTTCACGATATTAGTAAAAGTAACAATATAATACAAATCTCCTTCAATTGAAGATAGACTTATGTCCTAATTAATGGCGTTTGTCATAGAAATATAATTAAAAAATATTTAATTCTCTTAATTATTAAGATACTTCCACTCGTATTAATTCAATTCATGATAATATGATATAAAAGAATTGATTTAAATTTTTATTCTCGGATAATTTCTCACCCAAAGTTCAAGTATTCTTTATAATTTATTCTTTGACGTGGCTTAGTAGTTAGTTGGACCAAAGTTTACATTAATTATGACTAATAGAATTCATTTTATTTAAATAAAAGTAACATCTTTAAAGATTTAATCAGGTGGTAATAATGACCTATACAATGGAGGAAAAAAAAGAGATCATATAAACTTCTAATCAGAAATTATTTCATGTTATCTCAAACATAAAAGATTTAACATATTAAAATTTCCACCCCTTTTAATTAATTAATCAATTTCTATGTGTGAATTTTATAAATAGCTCAAGTTGATTATAGTTTATAACATATCATCTTAGCTTTGCAATTATTGTTAGATAAAATGTCATAATCATTAACTAATTGTTATAATTAACTAATTACAATTATATTAATTAAAGAATGGTTTAAAGATAAAGTTAAAAGATAAGAACTTTAGCAATAGCTCTTATAAAAGAAATTAATTAATAGATTGTGTCTCACGCATATACCTTTAAGAATTCATAAATATTTAATAAAAACGAGCATGTTGATTATATCCAAATTCGAAGGAAACACTAATTTTCGTAAGGACACTATTGCTAACATAATAACCGCTATACGCAATGCTGATATGAATAGAAAAGGAATGGTTCGATCGGGAAACATATAGTACTCTATTCCATTACACAAATCGGGAGTAATCGAAAAAAAAAAGTGTACTTTGTAACATCAAATCCAACAGCAATCTAAACCTTAGATGATGCAATAATTGTGTTTCATTCATGCGGGTTGCTTATTTAGAGCTCATTCTCTTTGATTAAAATATGTTTATTTGAAAACTACATCTTTTCAAAGTCATTTTTAACCCTGATTAACTAGGAATAGTCATTCTACAATACATCAATGATATATGATTAGTATTTTTTATTGTTGACAAAGTCATGAACATATGACAGCTCGGTCCAATCAAACAGTATGTTTGAGTATAGACAACCTAAATTGTGCAACATTCTTGATGTAAATTACTTGTTTTATTTTTTTTAATTAATCGATCTGGGATGTTTAGATCTTGTTGAGATGTTCAGATACAACTTTTTCATCTACCATTACTTAGCAACGGCTGACAAACTTGATAAGAAAGTATACATGATACAATAGAGAGAGAGAAGAGAGAAACACTCTTCTTTTTTCTCTCTTGCACCATACCGATCACCTACATCATGGTCATTCATTCATCATGGTCATTCATTCAAAGAAGTGCAACTTCCTTCGTCGAAATGCTTGTTCATAATACTCACATATGAATGTAGTTATAGTTAAATCTTGCAATGCAGGTTGGTAAGAACATAATTATAGTTCTTCACATGTTTTGACATAACACAACAAGGTAGACCTCACTAGTATTGAATTAGAATCAAACCTTATATACCTTCATTTAACATTTTTCGTGTGAAGTAAAAGTTAAATGTTTTGTACCTACTTTGATGATATGAAATCCTCTTAAATTTTTTTATTTATGGATCTAGTGTGGAAATATCAGCTGATATTAGTTTTGTCATTACATAGTTTTTTAACCATACAACAATCCAATAAGTAAGATCCGGGATTTTTATATAATCTTCGGTTGAACACATAATGTGAGAAAATAAACCTCAAACAATATGTTTAATTGTGATGTAGGTAGGCAAAATGCACATCCAAAAGCTAGCAACAATTTTTTCTACCTTATCTTACCCCCATTAGCTGGATCTGTACTATGACACTTTGTCTATTTTGATGATTAGAAGACACCCATATCACTAAGTGTCATTTTCTGGGGACCATGTGTGTTTGTATTGTATTATCACCTATTGACATGATATTGTAACAACCTTCCTTAATCAAGTAAAGTTCCCATGAAATATGTGTATTAGTTTGGTTACAAGTTGTGGTTTTTAAAAAAATGAAGGAAGAGATTCTTAAAATGTGAGAAGATATTTTCAGATGGGGTAGCTCATGCATATATAATGTAAGTTCTGGTGAAAAATTTATATTCGTTATTTATTTGATCACAGTTCTGACTATAAAATTATTGTTGTTTTGTAACTATTTACTTCTAGAAAGACCGTTTTGGAATTTTATTACTAAGAAGTAAGAATGTTCTAAGGTAAGCAAATTAATATATTGACTTAAAATTAAACTTGTTTGCATGAAAACCATTCAAATGAATGACATGTGCCGTGAGATCTTAATAACGTGTCAACTGATTCTTTACGATTATATAAATCTTGATTGGTTAGAGGCATGTGCCAAATTTTCAATATATAGAGATCTCCTATTATAAGTTTTCTGAAGATTACAATGTCTCCATCTATTTAGGTCGAAAGACTTATATATATATAATCATTTTGAAACTATATATTATGCTCCATCTTGTATATACAAAAGGTTGTATCTTCATATGATTGTCCTATTTGAACAAGTTAGTATGGGAATACAAAATTCCATTTCTTTTGGTGTATTGTCCTTAGTTGACTTCAATTAGTTATCCAGACTAGCCTAGTTTACTACTAAAAACTTAAAAGTGCATTGCATGAGACAGGTTGTTTCATGATTTCAAAACCTAGCTACTAACAAATATCATGTCGATTCAAACTTTTAAGGTTAATAAGTTCGGATCTAGGATCTCCAACTTTGGAGAGACTCTATTTCAAAATAAACCTCATACATGTTAGTTTTGTGTCAACTTGTAAAGTAATATCTAAAGTGTATTAAACTAGATATACTAATTTGAAATTGTTCACACAAACATACAAGTCAAAACATAATTATATGAGACATAAATTAAAACATCAGACTAATATAGGGACTAAATTGAAAGTGAAAAACAAAAATAGGGATTAGAAAATAAATTTACTACCTTAAGTAAATAATAAAGAGAAACCCTGAACAAAAATTGAAGATTCACAATTTTCTTAGCACAGCAAATGGCAAAATCCCTCAACTGAACCTCATATTAAGTAAATTAAGTTGAGCATAGAATTGATTGAAAAATTATAAGTCATGTGAGAATTTTAATCTTCACCCATTTTCATGTGAATCTTCATCTCATTTTTACCCCATTTCATACACACACACACACATTCAAAGCCTGTGATTCACTTCAATAACACTTCTCATCATCTTTCGCACACTTTCTTTAAATAATTTCACTTTTCTTCTCTCCCTTTTGTTATTGTTTGGTGTTCTTCTCTCCCTTTTTCTTTTCCTTTCAATTCACTCTTTCCCACATGAAGTTAAACCTAATAGACACTTTTGGCTATGAAACTTAGGGTTCAAATGGTAACATCTATTTCTGTTCTCATTCTAATTCTCGACGTTGGTTTTTGCTCGACAAATGGGTTCTGAGTCAAGTAAGATTTTTTCTAAGATTTTTTTTTATATTTTTAGTAATTTATACATACTTAGCCTTTGGTACCTCTGTAGATATTATTGTGTATTACTTCTATATGATGAGTTTTTTTATACTTTCATCTACTAAAAACAATAACTTATGTTGCTCGTGTTTTTGTACATATATACTCTCAAAATATCCTTAGAAACATTTTTAAATATTATTGTGTATTACTTCTATATGATGAGTTTTTTTATACTTTCATCTACTAAAAACAATAACTTATGTTGCTCGTGTTTTTGTACATATATACTCTCGAAATATCCTTAGAAACATTTTTAAATACTACTAAAAGTTTCAAATTCACTACGAAATCTATAGTGTAGTTTAATCATTAATGTTTTTAACAGGTCAGGATGGTTGTGAACGTCAAGATGGAAACGATACGTCGAGAGGGGAAAGACAAAATTTCACAACCTCACAGTTTATAAATTCCAATAATGAAGAAATGGAGAGAAAGAAAGATCATACAGCTGAAATTGCAGGGTCAAGGTTACCAAATTGCTTGAATGCTTGTGGAGCATGCAAGCCTTGCCGATTAGTAACAATGAGCTTTGTTTGTGCATTGAATACTAACAAGGCAGAGACAAGTATATGTCCTATTTCATATAGATGTTTCTGTAATACCAAATCTTATCATATTCCGTAACTATCTCAATTGCGGAAGGGAGACTATGACTCAAACTCGAACCTCTTGAATGAAAAGTACATTCTCAAATGTTAATTATTCGTTTGTTTGAGAAGCCTTTTGTTTTTGTTGCCTTCGCATCGAAATGAAAATATTTCACGTTTAATAAATAAGAAAAAGGTTTAGTAAATTGGAAATCACAGCAAATATTGAGGAGGTAATGTGCATTTAATCCTAAGATTAATTACTTTTCTTTAAAGAATAAAGAAGGAAGAAAATGGTGAACAACAAACAACAAGGGGTAGAACCCAAGAAATATATTTTATATTTCAGCCTTTACAGAATCCAATTTAGCAACAATGACATCTTTGCTCCAGAATGAGGGTCTAATAATAGCTGCTGCTTCTTTCTCAGTCTTCCCACTGCTATTAGTTAGAAAATTAGTAAACCATTTAGCAGAAAGCTTTGGAATTCGCTGTAACGTTACGCGATCAACGTAATAGAGACCGAATGTCACTCCATATCCATTTGACCATTCGAAGTTGTCCATCAATGACCAAACAAAATATCCTCGCACATCAGCACCATTCCTATGAACAAATCCATCTTAGCCTTGAATTTCTAGTTCCAGTACTCTAGGAGTATATATGAACGATGTCATTGTCATGCGATAGATATTCTAATTTCTAATACAAAACATGCATTTTTCCCTTTGATCATAACGTATTTCAGAGGCACAGGAAGATCATATAGTTGTTGTAACTAAGCATTCGACAAGAAGGATGTATAAAAGTAGAAGAATTGTAGTTCATTGATCTTACTCTTACCTCATTGCTCTGATCACAGAGGCAAGGTAGCTTTTGTGGAACTTGATTCGGTTCACATCATTTATAATCTCCTCCAACTGTTCATCTTGTCGGACTGGTGGAGAGTATCCTGTAACATTATAACATACAAGTTTCATAATTCAAACTCCTCGCAGTAAAGAGATTGCATTAGAAGGATTAAAAGCTTTAATAGTAGTGAAGTTGAAAAAATACAAAATTCTCTGTAGATATCAGTGAAAAGATACTTTTCAAACTATAATCGTGATGAAAATCAAACAAATATGAGGTGTATCATAAATTGAATTCAGTAACTAGTCATGATTCAATTGAAATTCGTCGGATTGATAAAATATTCATAAGAACATCAAAGAATGCTCACATAATAATGTTCATTAATAAATACATTAACGCATGCATGTCCATCATACTAATGCATACATACATTATTCCTAACACGTCGGTTTCCTGATATTTTCAAAAATAACTTGTCAGCATGTCCGAGTCTCATTTTCATGCTTTTAGTGTTAACCAAAACAGAGAAGCATGGGAAAGTTACCATTTTCAGTCACAAGCATGGGAAAGTTATGGTACTTTTCCTTCATATAGTTGATGATATTCTCCATTCCTTTAGGATATACAAAGAACCTGGGCATTCCAGTCTGCAACCATAACCCAATATAAACAATCAAAGTTAGTTTACAAGTTATAGCCTCTAGAAACCATAAGAACATGAACTGCTCTTTTAAGCTAAAGCTTACTGGTTCTCCAATTGGAACGCCGTCTTTAACTCCGGTTGTCTCCAAAAATCCCGATATAGGGTGGTCACCTTGACTATTGCAAGGGATCATAAGGCAATCTTTTGCATAAAGAGTTGAGTAGTGGTTGATGCCAATGAAGTCCACACTGCCTCTGAGAAGCATTTTTTCTTTAGCTGTGAAGCTTGGCAGTTGTTTTCCAAGATAGCGGCGCATTTCGGATGGGTATTCTCCATATACCAAGGGATCGAAAACCCTGCTCCGATCCATATTTATTTTGCGAATTTAATTTTTAGCTATATTTGATATTTTAGATGTATGGAGAGAAAAACTTACCACCCTATATTGAAAGCAAATGCCCTGATAGTAGCGGCTATATCTGATTCTTGATCTCTAAGTGGTTCATACATGAATGTGCATGCAACAAGCCCAATTGATCCACCATGTTTTGGCTGCAAAAGTACAGTTCACTTGTTGATAGAAATCTAAACTTTCTCCATATGTAATAAGAAATTGCGTTGAAAATAAAAACAGTTGAGAAGCTAAATCCTTTATGCTATTTAAAACCCAGGTAATTAAGGAGACAGAAACCAAAGTCTTATAACCAGCACAAACGTGACAAAGTCAGGCGAATTGGGATGCATTCCAACAAAAATAGGTTAAAAAACAAACGGGAAAGTTCAAGATGTGATCCATTACTGATTGAATTAATTTACGAGCATGTATATTGAATGTGAGACTTAAATCACTAACAATATGCATGCAACAAGCCCAATTGATCCACCATGTTTTGGCTGCAAAAGTACAGTTCACTTGTTGATAGAAATCTAAACTTTCCCCATATGTACTCAGAATTTGTGTTGAAAATAAAAACAGTTGAGAAGCTCAATCCTTTATGACACTTAAAACCCAGGTGATTAAGGAGACAGAAACCAAAGTCTTTTTAACCAGCACAAACGGGACAAAGTCAGGTGAATTGGGATGCGTTCCAACACAAATAGATTAAAAAACAAACGGGAAAGTTCAAGATGTGATCCATTACTGATTGAATTAATTTAAGAGCATGTATATTGAATGTGAGACTTAAATTTCTACCAATATGCATTGCAGAAAAGCTTTCAAGCTCACAAAGTATACCTGAAAATGCTTGCGGTAAATATCGACAGCCCTGGCATGTGACAGCAACATGTTGTGCATTGCAATGAGGGGCTCCAAGTCTGAATCACCAGCAGAGCAATTCCCAAAAGGGGGTGAACAATGACCTGGTGGGTATGTTCCTCTTATGTAGGACATTAGGATATTCGTGTTTGGTTCATTGATGGTCGTCCAGTACTTCACTCTGTCTCCGAATTCCTTGAAACAAATTTTCGCATAATGTACATAATCTTCCCTGATATAATGGTCGACTTCAAACAATTACTTTAGTTACATAAAAAAACCAGTAGATTCCTAGAACATATGTATAATTCAGAAGTTGGAAATATTTTGAAATATTTCTACAAGGCCGGTAAAAAATAAATGCTGTAAATTTGCATACTCTTATGGAAATATTTCGAAATATTTAAGCTGGAAAAAGCTAAAATTGGATTTGGAAGTATTTAAGCTCTCAAAATTTGGCAAAAGTTTGAAACAGTGTAGAGAAGGGTAAAAGTGTTTACTGTATTTGAGGACTCAGCCAACTACCATATCTTTGTTCCAATTCTTGAGGGATATCATGGTGGTGTATAGTCACAAATGGCTCTGTTCCTGAACCACACATCAACTTCTTAGACAAATTAAAGCCAAACTACGTTTTTCTGTCCTTTGATTATTTTTCATTCTGTCACTGATTTTTATTTTTGGCCAATTTAGTCCTTCAATCTTGACAAAATTGACCAGCAATAAAGTTCAGGGACCAAATTGGAAAGAAAAAATAGAGTTTAGGGACTAAATTGTCCAAAAATAAAGTTTAGGCACGAAAATAAAAGAAAAGTAAAAAGTGGTAAGTAAACTTTCTTTTTTCAATGAGCTACTGCGGATGGTAAGTAAACTTATGGCCAAAAAAACTATAGAAAACTAAAAACTTACCTTTTAGCAAGAGATAGTCTATGATTTTGTTGTAAAACATAATCCCTCTTGCATTAATTTCACCATAACTTCCCTCTGTTACATCTCAAACAAAGCGAAAACTAATTTTAAGAATTTCAAAAAAGCAAGAGAAGGAGTAGCAGAAATTCAAATTCACAGACTTACTGGGTAGAATTCTGGCCCATGAAATAGAAAATCTATATGTATTTACCCCTATAGAATGCATCAAATCAATATCTTCCTACAAATGAGAAAACTCAATAAGATTGAGAGGAAATTCGGTATTTTCTTCTCTATGATTCTTAAGATCTGGTTGTTAAATAGAAAACCCAAAATTTTTTCTAGTTATCACCGTGAAGCGATGATAATGATCATCAGCAGCATCCCCGTTCTCATTGTTTTCAATCTTTCCTGAAGAAACATTTTATCAAACAGTTAATATGCAAACTGATCAGCCTAAAAAAGTAAACCCAAGTTTCTAATTCTGTGTTCACCTGGAATATGACTGAAAACATCCCAATTGGATACACCCTTGCCGTCTTCAAGATATGCTCCTTCTATCTAAACTAAAACCAGCAATCTCAGCCAAAAAAAAATCGAAGAAACTCAAGAAGAAGAAGCAGGAAAGTGAAATGCCTGATATGATGAAGTGCCAGTGCCAAAAAGGAAGTCATTTGGGAAGTGGGTTCTTTCAATTTCTTCCTCATTTTCACGAAAACCTTGAACTGAGAGAACAAAGAATGAATGCAAGAAGAGAAGAGAGAAGAAGAAAGAATAACGATGAAATGCTCTGGTTTTCATTTGGTTAAGCAGTAAGCACTGAATTTCAGACATCAGATGGAGGAAGAAGCATTTGGTTTGGGAGCTAAGCAACAAGTTGTGGGTTTTAATATATCTTTCAATTTTTTATTTATTCATTATTTTCTTATTACTTTCTTCATCATGTGAAACTCAAGGAATAATATTGTAGTACTTTCCAATGGAAAGATTATTTGTGAGAGAACAAATCTTGCCCATATTCAAATCCAACTATCACTAAAGATTTCTTTGTTATTGTTTTAATATTGGCATGACACATATTTTTAAAGTCAAATTCTTTACTATCGCTCTACATTTTTCATAACATCAGTTGACCCTAATGGTATAATTCTCATTCAAACATCTTAGACTTTAAATATTCGAGTCATTTTTTTCTCAATTCCTAAAAAAAATTAGGTAACATTTTCTCCAATTATAATATTTATAGAATTATAAGTTCTGAGTTCTATTTGTCTATTGTATTCTTTAATTGCATATATTTAAACCAAATGTTTTGCAAGTGTTAAATAAAATTAAATATTTAGTGACAAATTAGAAATCTACGGATTAAAACTTTACAAAGTTATATATATTAGAAGTTTTAACGTTCGAGCATAATATGCATACAGTAAGATGTGTTGCATTAAAATTTAACTTGTTGAATTGTACTTTATAGCATTACTCTTTAAATATTATAAAAAAAATTATTAGATTAATGTCACATTCCTAAAAATTATAATGTTAATTGAAAGATCATTTTTCATATTCAAAATTAAAGTATTCCTCTAAATTTATTTGTATGAACTTTTATGTTCAAGATAACATTAGTATTATATAATATTTAATTTTATATATTAACGGACGTAATATTTATATGTAAAATAAAATTTACCATTGAATAAAATATAAAATTTCATTATATAAATGAACAAAATGAGGAAACATGAAAACCTAACTCTACCATATTTAAAGAGGCTTAAAGGATAAAAATAGAAATCAAAATTTCCTTGCCTTTAAACTTATTTTCATATAATATATATATATATAGAAATAGATGTATATATAAATATGGAAAAGTATTTCTCTAAATTTATTTACATGAATTTTATGTTCAATATAATATTAGTATTACAGAATATTTAATTGTATAAAATAGTAGCGTACATATTATTTTATATCTAGAATAAAAGTTACATTAAATAAAATAAAACATTTCATTATATAAATGAACAAAATGAAATAAATGTGAAAAATAAAAATTATACTATATTTTAAAGAGTCTTAAAATGGTACAAATAGAAATAAAAAAATTCCTTTTTTCACGAGGTACAACTATAAATTCCTATTTATTACTGAATCGACCATAGACCAAATCCTCTTTTATTTGAGATTATTGAATACACCAATAATTCTCGAGACATCATGTTACTTCTTCCAAGAGACATGTCAAATCCGAGCTATTTGGTTGAATGAGATGACAATTTCTCATTTTGAATCTATAAAAATCTAAATTTTAACTAAATCAAACATCACAGCATACTATGCCTTCTAACTTTTTAGAGGTTTATCTAAAACATTTGCGGTATAACTAGTAAGACTTTTCCAATATCACACACAATCTATAGTAGTTACTCCCCGTAATTATATTAAAGCACGAAATTGATTGAGGATCACAACGCGTTTCAAATAAGAAAATGGTTTTTTGTATTGTATTTATTATATTATTTAAATATATTACATTATTGAGATTTTCATTTCATAAACTGTTTTCAATACTTAAATATTTATTTTTCTATTTTCTATTTATATTTTTTATAAGGCATTAGTCATCAGTTCAAATTCAACAAGGGATTTCACAAAATACAGCCGTAATATTCTTATTTGATTGAATGTAGAATAGACATATTATTTTGTTGATATTTATAATAAAAATGTAACAAAATAATACTTTTTAATTTAGAAATTTTATTCTAAAATTTTATTCGAATATAGTTTTCTTTGACTTTAATAAATTATCATTTTAATAAATTATCATTAGAATGATTAAGCTCATTTTAAAAATAGTATAGATAATCTTCTAGATGTGTATGTTGACATGAAATACGAAGCTTAGCTGGCCATAGATATTATCCTCCTATACATTACAGCTCATTATTTCTAACCCATTTTTTTCAAAAGAAAAAAGTTATGCGACTTTGTTTCATAACAAATAATTGGGTATATTTAAATAATTCTTAAACTTTTTATGGTTGTAAATTTGATCTCTATTTTTCTAATTTTGTCAATTTAATTTCTAAACTTATGGATCATTAGTATCTTTTATCAAAATTCGTTAACTACATCTGCATATAAATAATTTTTGCCCAAGCGTTTTATCAAAGTATCAAAATAAAAACTTTAAAGACCAAAATTGACAGAAAACGTTTAGATGATTGGCAGATTATGAGACTTCTTGTGGGATTCATATAACCAAGAGTGATTAATACACAATATTATATCATGTGAGTAAATAGACCCTATATTCAACTAAAATTGATAGTTAAAATAAATTTAGAGTGCTGATCATATAACATCAAATCAATTTCTCAAATTAAAAGTTTATGTCTAACATGTCAAACTTATTATCATGTAACGGTAGGGTGAAAATTATTTTACGAAATCGATTGAACCGAATCGAAAATGACTAGTTTGGTTGATTCTTTTTATGTGTTCGGTTTGAGAAAATAAGAGAATCGAAGTTTCGGTAGGTTCAAATTTTTGGTGATTTTCAAACCGAACCGAAAACATTAAATTTATTTGTTTTTTTTATATATAATTTCATATCAAACCAAACCAAACCTAGCCGAACCGAACCGAAACAAAGTTCTGATTTTATATATATATTTTTTCAATAATATCATCTAAAAAATTATTTTTAATTAATAATACTGAACCGAAACGAACCCAAACTCACGGTTCAGTTCGGTTCGACTCGATTCTTTTGACACAAACGCTTATGTTTAGTTCGATTTTATTGCCGCCGAGCCAACATTTCGGTTCGTTCAGTTGTTTACAAAAAAATTGATCGAACTAAACTGTAAACAGTACTACTGTATAGAAGAGGTTAGCGTTTAAATTAACCCAAATTACGAATTGTTTTAAAGCTAAAATTGTTCATAATTAGCATTGAGACACACGACTTTTCATCTCAGGTTTAATTATTTCTTTAATTGGGATTCAACTTTAATGCGTGTTAAATACTAAAAATACTCTCGTACTTGTCAAAGGAAGTTAAAATATTGTGTCTCAAAGAAAATATTGATAACTTACTAAAACTAGTTTTCAAACACGTGAGTCACACGTGATTTTTATAACTATTATTAATAGTACTTACTAATTGACACACAAAAGTCACGAAAACCGCAGTTCATGTTTAAATAACAATTAAATGAACATTTCAACCTGTTAATGGTAAAAAATTCTCATTTGCATCTCAAATTTTTTCCGCCGTGGTTTGTCAATGTCACTCAATACCATTTGCATTAAATGAACTATTAAATTGATTATGAATCTATAATATATTAAAAGTGAATAGTAGATGAGAATCATTTTTAGATAATTTTATTAATTTATTATAGATGTATTGTCCATACTAACCTTATAAGTTACATGTCGTATTTAATAATTTGTTATTTTTAAAATTATAATAAATTGGTCAAGTATGCATTAATTTCAAAATTCATTCATCTATTTAATAAATTTAGAAAAAATGAATTAATAATGGCTTGTAATTGACGATTATTCAGTTTATAATTTGGTCTGTATTTATAGGCTTGTAATACAACTTAATTCTCGAAATAAAGCAAGAATAAATAGAATATTATTTAAGATTGAGTTTATCTTCTAGGACTTTCTTCATCATTTAGATGAATAACTGAGTCTTGCTTATCAGTATTAACAACTTTTTGAATTTGAATCATTTGGCGTAGTGTGAAGGATCTAACGGTTGTAGTGATGGCTACCAGCTCTACCACGGTGATGATCCTCTCTATTGACTTCTCTGACTTTCGTGACTCCCTAGGCGACTTTTATACTTCAACTACTTTGGTTAGACGAGTAGCTTCAAATCATCTTCTTCAAATATGTCAACATGGCAAATTCAACTATTCTCATAATGCTTCTGTGGCATTTGCTTTAATTATTTTTCTTCTCCATTGATGTGGCCGAACACTGAGAATTATTCCCGTTCATTTGCCCCCATTACACTTGATGAAGTCTCTTCATTCATGTGTAATGATTTGATTCCTTGATCTTCAACACTAGATTCATTGAGACCTGCAATAACGACATCTAAAAGTTAGCAATAATAATAGTTACTTTACCGAATGACGTGTGTTTGATGATTGCGTGAGCTCTCTTTTCTGTCATTTCATTCTACCGTCACATCAATGGTCTGTTCTAACGCTCTAATTCTTGTTCTTGCTAAGAGTTTGCTCTGATACTTCGATACTCATTCTCGCTAGGAGTCTACTCTGACGCTTTGATTTCCATTCTCGTTAGGGGTCTGCTCTGACGCTTTGATTTTCCTCAATTATTTCTTTTGTCGCTTCCCATTCTTGTGCTCAGATTTAATTGCCGTTTTTTTATCTTTTCGTCAGAACATGCCATCCTTCTTTCCAGCTGTCAGCCCCTTAATAAGTGTTAGCAGCGACGGTCCATTTTCCCCTACAGATTTTCCTTCAATCGAGCGTGTGTCAATCATCATTTCATTTTTCTTGATTAATTTCTATAACCTTTTGTGTCTGAAGCCAATATAAATTCTTCATTTTTCTTTCATTTTGTTTACTTTCTTCTCTTCTTCTTCGTAAGTCTTCTATTTTCTCTACTCTTCTTTTCTTTTCTGCAAGCAATTCTAGTAGCCATGAGTCGGGGTGGAGTTGAATTTAAGCCTACTGTTCCCCTAGTTAGGAATTCGGCCGAGCTTAGTGAATTTCTTTCTATTTTTCATGAATCATTCCCTTCTGATGTTATAGTTGGATTAGGTGAGAGTAGAGCACCGGGTTATCCTTGTAAGCCTACATACTAAATAACCCTAAGTCCAATGTACTTTGCTTTAGGTCTTAGACTTCCTTTCTCCCAATTTTTTCAAAAGTTCTTCCATTGGTGTGGTCTTACCCCTTCACAATTTACTGCCAGTACCTATACGATCCTCCTTAGTTTTGAGGCTTTGAAGATGAGTTTTGGTTTTGATTTGGGAGTCGATGAATTGAGATGTTGTTACGTAATTAAACCTACGGATGAGATTTACTACCTTTCCAATTGAACTTCAGAAAAGAGGGGGCCAATGGTGACCAATATTCCTTTGGGTGACAAAAACTGGGGGAGGGATACTCTTGTGATTGGCAGAAATTGGGCGGTGATGGCCGCTGGAGAATTCTCAAGAACTGTGGAACTTTCAGTAAGTAGCTGAAGCCCCATTTCCAATATTTCTCTTTAAATCTGCCTTTATTATTTGTTCTCTCTTTTTTTCATTTCTTTTCTTATGTTGGTCCTCTCTTTCCCTACTGATAAGCTTAAGAACATGAATCCTTACATAGCCCAGGAGACTGTAGAGAAGTTAATCCTTGATTTTCATTGCCGGCATAGAAAGTGGTCTAATCTCCTAGACACGCACAGTGACGTCACGCTTGTCTGCTCTCAGCCTTCCAGTTCAATCATGTCCCTTATTGTTGTTGCACTGTCCGTTCTCCTACGAGACCTGCCCATTGTTTCTCGTTTAGCTCCGTCTGCCACATCTACTCCATCGTCTCCTTCTTGCCCAGTGAGAGATTCATGCCACTCTCCCCCCAGCGGTTCTGATTGTGACTATTCATAGGAGAATATCTTACTTCAAAGAGTATAGGAGAAACTAATTATGTCTAAATGCCTTTATACCAAGGTGGGTGAAGTTGGGAGGCGAACTCGCCCTAGATCAGTCGAACCAGCTCTTCAAGGGATCCTCTCGTTCTGAATGTTTCTTCCGTTCAGGGTGATGATTTACCCCTCGTTCTTCTACTCCTCCCATTCTCACTGTTCCCACACCAGCTTTACCAGCCACCAATCAAGACCCTACTTCTGGATCTCAGGGTGCGGTTGGTGGTCCTGGCCCTTGGCGATTCAGGAAATTTGCTGATATACCATCAACAGTCTGCTTCTTAGATGATGCTTTTTCTTCTCACATAGTTGCCCGTAGGATTAATTCTGAGGCTGATTTGGTTAGGACTCGCAACTCAGGAGTTGGCGACCTCGTTTCCTCCCTTGGTCACGACTTAGTCAGAGTATGGTTCTTTGTCCTTTTCATTCTTCTTAATTATTCTATTATTTTTTCTCACCATTTTTGTTTTCTTCTCAGGCCCTTATTCACCATAATGCTCTCTAAGAGCATCACATTGCTCGAGACTTGGCGTTGCAGAAGCTTTGAAGGGATATTGCTCGTTCAACTTGCATCGTTGAAGGCCTTCGTGAAGAAGTTGCTCAGTTGAAAGAGTCAAAGTATGTGCTTGATGAGCAATGAAGAAGCAAGCGGCAGAAGTCGATGGGGCTAAGGCAGATATTCTTAGTCTGACAAAATCTCTAGGAGCTGTAAATGAGGCATTAAAGGCTGCTGAAGAGTCTCTGGCAGCTGTTGAGGCAAGCAAAGCCCAAGCAATAGAACAAAAAGAGAAAGATGTTGGAGAAGAATATCATGCTCTTTTTTATGAAGCCGAGCAGATAATCTATAGTGTGGGTTACAGAGATGGCTCAATGAAGACTCCTCCAAGGAAACCTCTCTGCAATGTTCCTGTCGATGAGCAGAGTGAAGCCACCATTGCTACAAGGCGATCTGAGATCAACCCTTCTGGAGCTGATGACGATACTCCTCTTGTAAAAGATGCCTTATCCCACACTAAGATCTATTGTGAAGTGCAGAATGAGGATAATGCTTTCCTTTGGTTTTATTTTTAAGCAATTTGCAATTGTAGCTTTTTATGTACTTCCATCTTATCAACGTAGAAGTTTTTTCAAATTATTTGCTTTTTATCTTCCTTCAAAGCCATATCAATCAGAATTATTAATCTGGGAAATTTTACCTCACAGACATCTATATATATTACTTCTCTGACTTGAAGTGAAGTAAATAATCCTTGGATAAGAATTTCTACTATGAAGTTTTTTCCTTAATTCTGAAGTTCCGACTTTTTCTTTTTTTGAAATGCCAAAGCTCTTGGGGTTCAGGTTTGAGATTTCTGGTCTGAGTTCAACTCCTGAAACTTTCACGTCATGAGCTTCTGAGCTCTACTCTACCTATTGGTCTGGGCTCAGCTTTTGAAGCTTTTACTTTTGAGCTTTCTAGTCTGAGCTCAACTCTGCCTTCTGGTCTGGGCCCAGCTCTTGAAATTGTTATGAACTTCTCATCTTTTCGTTTTCATTTTTTTAATTCTCTTTCTTCTGTAATTTCCCTTTGACCATCGCGGCTTCTGTTTCAATTTCTTTTGAGAGTAAGACTTATGTATCTGCTCCTTCCTCTGTTATCAAATAGTAATACCCAGTTCCTTCTATGCCACTGATTATGTATGGTCCTTCCCAAGTTGGCCCAAACTTTCCTTCTGATTGAAAGACTTTTCTTATGACTAGATCTCCTTTTTAGAATTCTTTCTTCTTCATTCTTTTCTAAAAATAGGATCTCCTCTTCTGATTATAACGCGCTACTCTGATTACGGCAGCTTCTATTTGCTCCTCCAATTGATCCAGGCTTCTTCTGAGGAGTTCATCGTTATGTTGCTCATTCAACTCTAATCTCACTGTTGGGTTTCCAATTTTGACGGGAATAAGTTCTTCTGCCACAAATGCTAAGGCGGATGGTGTTTCTCCGGTGGCTTCTCTAGAAGTAGTTCTATATGCCCAAAGTACAACTGGTAGTTCCTCTATCCATTTTTATTTTGCAGACTCTAGTCACTTTCTCATCCTATCGAGTATAATACAATTCGATCTCTCAGCTTGCACATTTCCTTGTGGATAGTATGAAGTAGAGAAACGATTGGTGATGTTCAGTCCTCCGCATAAACCTTTAAGAATTTTTCTTGTGAACTGTTGTCCGTTATTTGAGACCAATATCTTAGGTATTCCATATCGGCATATTATAATTTTTTCACAAAAAACCCTTTATTTTATTCTTCCCTGATTCTTGCAAAAGCCTCCACTTTCATCCATTTCGTGAAGTAGTCTGTGGCCACTAGCAATAAGCGTTTCTGAGATGGCACTATAGGGAGTGTACCGATAATGTCGAGTGCCCACTACATGAAAGGCCATGGGCTTGTTACTGTGTTCAGTTTCTCCCAGAGCCATTCTGGTGACTGGGGAAAATCATTGACATTTATCACATTTCTTCACATATTGCTTGGCATCTCGATGCATTCCAGGCCAGTAATATCCCTCATTTATGACTTTGTGAGCTAATGATCTTCCCCCAGTGTGGTTCCCACATACTCCTTCATGAATTTCGGCTAAGAATATTGCGTTTATTTCTCCTTCAAGCATTTTAAGTGCAATACTGGAAAATATTTTCTATATAATAATCCATTTATTAATGTGTACTTTGCACTTTGTTGCTGAAATTTTTTTGCCAGGAGTGTTTCCTCGGGGAGTACTCCCTTTTTGAGATAGAGGATTAAATCATGCTGCCAGCTGGGTTCCTTTTGATTTCCACTTCAGTAACGTTATTCGATGAGGGCTGAATACTTGGTTTCTCCAAGAATTCCATAGGTACATTTCTTTTATGCGGTAATTGTAAAGATGATCCCAAATTTGCTAGCTCATCTGCGTGTCCATTCTCAGTTCTCGAGATTTGTTGAATCTCATAGATTTTGAACGAGTTTAGCAATTCTCTTGCCTGATGTAAATAACTTATCATTCTATCATCTTTAGCTACGTATTCTCTCGTTACCTGTTTGACAATTAACATGGAATCACAAAATATTCTCATGTCAGTTACCTCACATTCTCGTAGCAAAGATACTCCATCTATTAGCGCTTCATATTCAACCTCATTATTCGATGCAATAAATCCAAATGAGATAGATTGCCCATTTTTCCATTCTTCCACTTACCTCTGGGGAGTGCAGTAGACTTTTAACAGGTATGTTAGTTAATACCTTAATGTTGTGTCCCTGTAAATAAGGCCTAAGCTTCCGTGCAGCAGTTACGATCGCTAGTACTAATTTTTTCATCTTTTTATTTCTTGTCTCTATTGCCACCAAGCTTTTACTGATGAAGTATACGGGCTTCTGCTTCTTGTCTTCTTCTCTAATGGGCACGACACTTACAACTGTTTTTAAAATTGTAACATACAAGAGGAGTCGCTCACTAGGCATTGGTTTTGAGAGTAGTGGGGGTGTTGTTAAGTACTCCTTGATTTTGTTTAAGGCCTCTTCATACTCTTCGTTTCATTTGTCTGTAGAGTTCTTTCTCAGTTTATCAAAGAACGACTTGCATTTATCTATTGACCTAAAGATAAACTTGTTGAGTGTCGCGAGTCTCCCCGTCAGTCCTTGAATTTCTTTTTTATTCCTCAGGGAATTCATCTTCATTATAGCCTTCACCTGGTCTGGGTTAACTTCTATCCCCTCACCGGTTTATTAACTGGCCAAGGAATTTCCCTATGGCAACGCCGAAAGTACACTTCTCTGAATTCAGCTTCATTGAGTTCTTTCTTAGGACTGAGAAAGCCTCCTCTAAATCTTGGATATGGTTTTATGGTCCTTTGCTTTTTACCAAAATGTCATCCACGTACACCTCCATATTTCTTCAAATCTGACTCTGGATACTTTGTTCACCAATCTCTGGTATGTGGCTCCTGCATTTTTCAGTCCAAAGGGCATTACTTTATAACAATAGATGCCATATTTAGTAATGAAAGAAGTTTTTTCTTTGTCAGGTTGGAACAGTTTCACCTGGTTATATCCAGTGTAGGTGTCCATAAAGCTTAGGAGTTAATGTCTAAATGTGGGGTCTACCATTTGGTCAATTCTAGGCAGTGAATAGTCATCCTTTGGACAAGCTTTATTTAAGTCGGTGAAATCCACATAGATTCTCCATTTGCCATTCTTTTTTTGTACCATCACCGCATTTTATTGTTTTGCTCCGTTCTGGTGCGAAAATCATTTTCTCTTTATTTTACTGGTTTTACTGCTGGATCCGGGTTCAACTTGTGGGATATAATCTCTTCTGGAATCCCCAGCACTTCTTGCACAGTGGTGGCAAAAACATCTTTGTTTCTTCGTAGAAAGTCGATCAACATGTCTTTCTCTGCTTGTTTGAGGTAGGTGTCGATGTTTGTCATCTTTTGTGTTCCTTCTTCTAAGCACACTAACTCTGTTGTTCCCCCGCCTCGTACCTCAGGTTGTCTGACCCGTCATCCTCTGATCGCTATTGAGTTCCTATGGCTGTCTAAGTTCTACTTCTTCTGTACACTTTTTGTTTGCGGACTCCAATGCAGTCACAGAACAGATGCGGGCTAAAGCCTGGTCTCATTTGATGGTCTTGATTCCTTCTGGTAAGGGGTACTTAAACACTTGGAAGAAGGTTGACGGTACTACTTTAATCTTATGCAGCCATGTTCTTCCCAGAATGACATTGTACGGGGATGAAGTATCTGGAATCACAAACTCAATCATATGATTAAAAGGTTCAGCTCTTACCGGGAGAGTAAGGATCCCTTCTGACTAGCTAATAGCTCCATTAAAACCTATCAACGGTTGTGAGGTCCCCTGCAGCTTCTGATCTCCCATTGACATCTTTCCTAACATGGTCCGGTACAGTATGTTAATCGCGCTACCATCATCTACCAGAACTCTTCTCAAGAGGAAATTACCGACCTGTATCGAAAAGACAAGTGCATCGTTATGGTGTTCATCGTGTTCGAGATCTAGATCATCAAATAGTAGCGGTAGATTCCCGTTGTTAGATGAGTGGTTCTCCATGCGCTTTTCCATCATTGGTTTCTTACAATACCGCTTCCTTTCCTTCCTTGTTGTTCCTTCATGCTTAGTTAGTGCAATGATAGCGCTAACAATGCGAAGAGGTTGTTTCTCGTTGTCACGCTTTTCATCGACACAATCTTCTTTTTTTGCGTCATGTTTCTGCTATTCTCTTTTCATGAACCAGCGCAAATATCCATCTCTTATAAGTTCTTCACTATATTCTTTAAGTTGGAAGAAATCTATGGTGTAATGTCCACTACTCCTGTGGAAAGAAGAATACTTATCCTTATCTTTGTAACTGAGTTCTTTTGTAAGTGGTGTTGGTCTTTTTAACCATGGCTTGTCCTTAATTTGTTTTAAGATCTGATTCACTGGGAGGGTTAATGATGTGTAGACCATGTCCCTTAGATGTACTATACTCGAGTCTTTCATTTGGTACTCTGTCCTTCCCCATTTTCCACCCTTTTCATCAGTTTTGTATGTCCTATCAGTTCTCTTCCTTTCTGATCTAGAGTTCCTTTCTCGCTTCTGTGATTCTTCATTTTTTCGTTTGTTTGCTTTCAATAGAATCTTCTTTTATTCTTCTAGTGTGATATAAGTCTGAGCCTTTTGGAAAGTCTCTGCCATAGATAAAGGTTTTGTTTTGGACAAGTCTTCGAACACGGGTGAGTTTGGTCCTAACCCTCTTCTAAAAGCTAGTCTAGCCATCCGATCATCATAATTTTCGACCTTCTCCATTTCGTCTTTAAATCTATGGTTGTACTCCTGGAAGGATTCTCCTTCCTTGATTATGATCGTGAGGTGGTACTTCATGTCCTCCATTACTGCTCGATATGTGGAGTACTGTTCCAAAAAGACAGAAGACATGACAACAAAGTTAGTAATCAAATGAACAGGGAACGAATGATACCATTTTAAAGCTGTTCCATCCAGACTGGTTGGGAACATTATGCACATTAACTCATCCTCATATTGATACAATGCCATTATCTGCCTGAAATGATGGGGATGATCGACTGGATTCGTCTTCCTTTCGTAACACTTGAACCTTAGAGCCACAAGTTTCGTGGGTACAGGAGCCGCCAGAATCTCTGGACTCAACGGGGTACGGGTGAGAGATTCAATGTCGCTTTTTCTAGTACTCCCCAGGTTCCTCATCTCCAGCATCTTTGGTTACAGAAATTCTTCTACAACTTCTTTGGTGATAATTTTAGACTGTCGTATCTTCTCTGTAACCTCATTTTCTCAGTTCTGAACCTGAATTTTCCTTTATTCCCGTTGCATGTTCCTGCTGTTCTCGTGATTTTCTTGTCTCCCTCTCGCCTGTTATTCTCCAAAAGGATGTACTGTTCTTCGTTATTTGCTATTTGGCTGACCTTAGCACGCGTCCGAGCCATCTCTTGTTGAAGAGCATGAATCTGTTCTTCCATAGCTCTCCACGCAGCGCGCTGCATTTCTGCGTTTCATTCTTCAATCTCTCAGACCCCAGTCAGAATTGTCTGGAGTATCTCTATTGGTGGGGTCGGTTGATCTATTTGGTCATTAGTGTTTCTGGCTTCATTGTCTCTATTATAGACTGCGTTGGATCTGGTTCTAGGCATGTTTGGTGTTTTCAAGTGGGTTTCTTGAGCATTTTTTCTCGGCTCTCAATGAAAGCGCCAAAATGTAAATGATTTTTTTCTCTAAAATAAAAAATATCAAGAGTAGAGAAAGTAGCCATTCTTTAAATCAATTTTAGAAAACAAACAAGAGCCATATATTTCATCAAGCATATCATCTAATCTAGGGATTGGATGTCTATACTTTACCGTTATCTTGTTAATGACTCTACAATCCACACACATGCGCCATGTTCCATCTCTCTTTGGTACTAAGATGATAGGAATCGAACATGGACTAAGACTCTCCCTCACGAAACTCTTTTGAACTAACTCATCCACTTAACTTTGTATCTCCTTGGTTTCCTCAAGATTAGCTCTATAAGTGGGTCGATTTGGCAAGGTACCATCGGATATGAAATCTATTTGATGCTCAATACCTCTTAAAGGAGGTAATCCATGTGGAATCTCCTCGGGAAATAGGTCCTCGAACTCCTGCAATAAAGACAACACAACACAAGGCAAAGAGGGATTAAGGTCATTATTAGAAAAATAAACATCCTTGTACATGAGTATAAGCAGTTGTTGCCTTGCAATAAGAACACTCTTAAACTCACTTTTTTTCCAGCAAAAGCACTCACTCTCTTGTTTTTCTCTCCTTTTAATACGTTTTGCTGCTCACTTTTCTCTCACCCTCACTCTTTTCTTGAATTTTGTTCGATAAAAACTTGCTAGTCCATGAAAACTTCTTACCTCGTTTGCATTCTTAGTTCCTTGATATATTACCCTTACCTTTTATTCATCAACGCTAATCCCTTGCGAACTAACAACGAATCCAAGAAACATAACAGATTCGATGCAAAAGGAGCACTTCTTAAGATTAGCAAACAATTGGTGCTCTCTCAACACACTAAAAATAACAAACAAGTGTTACACATGTTCATCAAGATTTTTTCTATAAACTAAAATATCATCAAAGTAAACTACCACAAATGTTCTCATGAAAAGAATGAAAAACATGATTCAGTAACCTCATGAATGTTGTAGTGCATTAGTTAAACCAAAAGGCATTACTAACCACTCATACAATCCATACATAGTTTTAAAAGCTGTTTTCCATTCTTTTTTGGGTAAATTAAAAGATTGTATTAACCGAAGAAGATACTTACAAATATACAAGGGGAAAACCCCAGGTAAACAAACAAAACAAAGATTAAGTTGGAAACAATCAAAACACAGATTGGAACCAACTCAACGACCAAAAAGATTACAACAAGAGAGCATTGAGTATTAAAAATAGAAGCATTCACCCCCAAGCAAGCTGAATGCTTATGTTCTTTTCAGTCATAGAGAAACCACTAAGCTCCAAAATCTTCCCCTAATGGCATTAACCATGCAAGCCAATACCACTTTCTTGTCTCTCAGGCTACCTTAAAAAACTCTAGCCTTTCTTTCTCTCCAAATATGGTAGACAAAGGTGCAGAACATAAGCTTATGTAAAAGCCCCAAAAGGTCACCAATCTTAGATTTCACAAGAAGCAAAGAGATCAACTGATTCCAATTCCTAGGAGAGGAGACCAATCCACACCAACCAACCAAACTCTACCAGTATGACTGGAGAAAGGGCAAGAAACAAACATGTGCTTAGAAGTTTCCACAGGATGCAGGCAAAGCACAGAACAAATAATGTTAGGAACCCTAGAAGTGGAGGTCCAAACAGCCAATCTATCCCCAGTTGTAAGCCTATTAACAACAGCAAGCTAAGTAATGAGGCTATATCTAGGGATGTGCTTCTTAAACCAAATAAGAGGAGCCCATCTCACTTGATCACCAGCTGGCGCAAGAGCCCTATAAGTATACCCACAGAGAATATAGCAAAAGGAGAAAGAGCCCAAAGACAAGAGTCCAAAGAGTGTTCCCTAGGAGGGGGAGAGGGACCTGCCTAATAGTGATAAGCTTATGAGAGTTAGAAGTAGGCCAGTTCCAAGTACCGTTATGAATGACTGAGCTCACCTTTGACATGTATTTATAGGATTGTAATAAAACTTAATTCCTGAAATAAAACAAGAATAAACAGAATATTCATTGAGATTGAGTTTATCTTTCAGGATTTGCTTCATTTTTAGGTGAATAACTGAGCTTTGCTTATTGGTATTAACAACTTTTTGAATTTGAATCATTTGGCGTAGTATGGCAAATCTGACTGTTGTAGTGATTGCTACCAACTCTGCCACGGTGATGATTCCCTTGATTGACTTCTCTGACTTTCATGACTCCCTAAGCAACTTTTATACTTCAGCTACTTTGGTTAGGCGAGTAGCTCTAGATCAACTTCTTCAGACATGCCAACATGACAAATTTAACTATTCCCATAATACTTCCATGACATTTGCTTTAATTATTTTTCTTCTCCGTGGATGTGACCGAACACCGAGAATTATTTTCATTCAAAATAATTTTAAGTTAATTTTAATTGATAACTTTGATTGAATTGTAGTAAGTTATTTAAAAAAAATTATATAGAGAAAAATTAACTTTGTACTAAATTATTTTTAATGTAGAAGAAAAATTATTATTCCTAAAAATTTTAAATAATATATTTTAAAATATATAACATATTAAAAGTGGGGAGAACATGATAATCATTTTTGGATAATTTATCCACTTATTATTGATGAATTACTCAACTATAACCTTATAAGTTACATGTGAAATTTAATAATTTGTTATTTTTTAAATTATAATAAATTGATCAAGTATGCATTAATTTTAAAATTCATTCATCAATTTAATAAATTAAAAAAAATAATTAATAAATAATTTTAAGTTAACTTTAATTGATAACTTTGATTGAATTGTAATAAGTTATTTAAAAAGTTATATAGAGAAAACTCAACTTTGTACTAAATCATTTTTAATGTAGAAGAAAAAGAAATTATCCCTATAAAACTTAAATAATAGATTTTAAAATATAATTAAGTTATAGCACACTTTTAAAATTTTTGTTTATGATATATTTTATATGTTAATATAGTCAATATTTTACATAAATATAGTTACCCAAAAGTTGCAAAAAAAATTGCAATATAAATGAAAAATTAAAATCAAGCTAAAAATAAAACATGAATAGATATTTAATTCTAATGGCATCACTCTTTCTTTTGATTTTGAGAGTATATTTCTACTACATATTATTTATTTTTCTAAAAACATACATGTGACATTCTATAACTTGGTTGGATGATAACATATCAACAAATAATAATAATATAACATTTTTTTTATCTTACTCATATGAATTCAAAATAAATATGATGTTAAATATATTTTTACTTACATAAACACAACATGACTATAAGTAATAATCATAACTAAAAATAAAATAGATTTATTTACATGTGCAACGCACGTATGTAATGACTAGTTCTTTTAATTTGTCTCCACCCTCTTTTTATTTCTCTCTTGATATTTACTTTTTTTTGGTACATGAACATGTTTCTTTTATCTATACCATATAAATATGAATGAATGAATTTTGATTTATGCAACATTTGGGAAATGTTACTAATTTAAGCTCCAATAAGGAAGTTCAAGACATTAACAATGACATCGTAGTTTAAAAACGGTTCACTCATCTTAGCATTTTTATATATGTTATAAATAATCTCCTACAAATTCCTCGTAATATTCCTCTTTTAGATTTTAAGTGTAAAGAATAGGTACAACTATTCTTGATGACTTGAGTGCAAGAAACAGTAAAAGAAGAAAGAGAGAAGAAGAAGAAGATGCAGAGAGCTTCTTGAAGTTATCTTGGTCAAGTCACTTCATTAACTCATATGGAGTAAGAGGCTATTGTATTAATAGGAGAATAATATAAAGATTAAAAGATAGAACAACGAGTAACACAATAATAGAAGATAGTAATAAAAGCTAACTAACTACTTTTAACTAACTCTCAACTTGTTACATTAGGTTTGCACATCACACTTCTTATTACTAAGGACAAACAGTTTTTTCTGGTGGCTTTAAGCCACTTAATGTATTTTTCTCTTTTAATGATATTTTCTATTCTCGATCAAATCTTAGTATTTTTATGTGTGTTATAAATTATAGATTGATTACAAATAATAGATTATAAATTATAGATAAATAATGATAAGATTCAGCTGTAAAAAATTGTATATCATAAAAAACACTAAAAACTCAAGATTTGTTGTCTCTCTCAATTTTTATCTATTAAATCATTTTTTTAATTTTGGTGGCTTTTGTTACCTAATCAACTCCTTCACATTTGTATTCCCTATTTTTTTACTAAAATATAAAATATACACTTATAGTTTGCATTTGCAATCTATACTCTTACAATTTTTTTTTATATATTTTTAAACTTATGTAGTTTAGATAACTTCAAAACATACCCGTCTATGACAAATTTTTCGTTAAAATGACCGAAATCTAACTCCATTTTCACCATTCGTCTTCCCGTTGAAGGAAGACATCGTTGCTTCCATTTTGCCAACTTCCCTCCATTATATTTATGCACCACTTTTTTTTTCCTATAAACAATTCCCTTCATTTTCCCTTTTTTTGGCATTCATTTTCCTATTCCTTCCGCCGGACAGCCCCTCTGCAGCAGCCACTCTCCCTGTGCAGCAGCAGCCCCGTTGTGAAGCTCCATAAAATCAACACAAAAAAAAAACTATTTAGTTAACCCACCAATTCAGCAACAACAACAAAAAACAGACCACCCGTATCGGTAAAAATAAGAAAAAAAATGAGACCACAATCTAAAAAGTGCACACAATGGAGACTAAAGAACTATATAGATCGTTTAATATAGCCAAGACTAGAAAACTAGACTTTTTATTATGATTTCTATAATGTTAAGTATGCAGGAGGATAATGTCAAAAAGTACTCGGACATGTTTTTTCGTTTTGGGCTAAAACGGCGGTACAAAAGTCCACACTCCTCATGGCTGGCCAAAAGCCCTAGCACTCCTCTCTCTAGTCTCTTCAATTTGCAATGATCCATAATTGATTGCCGATCTCTGTTGCCTTTGTGGACATGGTGGATGTTCTTCTCTGATCTCTTAGTTTAAATTTTGAAAAAGTAAATTTGAGTAAGAACAGTAAAAATGATCAATTTTCAAACTCAAACTATAAAGATGGTTGAAACTTTTTTTAAATGGCCAAAATAATGGAAATAATTTATTTGCATATGTATAACTTTTGTAAATAAATTATTTACTTTAGCTATTTTCTGACATTCTTATAAAAAAAATTCCAACAAAGTTCAAACTGAAAAGTTGATTTTTCATATTATTATCATTTTTTTACATTTTACTACCATGAATCAAACTAGGCCGTTAATGGAATCTTTTGTTTTATTTTAAAACATTGATTCAAAATTTTATAAAATTAACCTTCTGTCTATGGAGGAGGAGTCAGAGATACATTAATGAGGGCATGTTTCATCACGCCTCTTGTTTTTCCTCTTTCAGACGATAACTCTGAAACCCGCGTGCCCTCTTTTATCTAAAATCCTTTTTCCAAAGTATGATAATTGCAAGGGTAGATTTTGGGAAAAAAATATAGGCCACAGGGGTTCTAGAATCATGTAGTATCAAAAGGCGAAAATGAAGAACACATGATGGCCAAATGACATCAATAACATTTATATGATGATGGTTTGATCGATTGAAGATTGTTTTTTTTTTTTTAACTTTTTTAAACTTTTAATGTTTTAGTTATTACGAAATAAAGTACAATGTTTAAATGGTTACAACCCTCGTAGTTAGGGGAATATAATGTACTTTTTTCTTTAAATTTTAAATAATTGCGTGAAATTGTAATATTAAAATTTTCAATGTTTTTCTTATGAATTATGGGACACATCAATCTTATTTATATGTTGAGTAAACAGAATGAATAGACTCATATTTTGCTCTTTAAAATTAATTTGAACATCAAATTATTCAAAAAAAATATCAAGTTATCAATATCATTTTAAATAATATGTGCAATTAACCATCGATTTACATGAGGAAGTGAAGTTTATGTTGTGTGTCAAACTACTAACTTGTTCATTTGTTGATAAGAATTTAAACTCAGTTACTTATACTATTTCTAATATTAATAAGATCAAAGCTACAGTTTCTTTATTTTTTTTCTTATTGACAATAATGTATTTGTAGTTTGATTGATAGAGAGAGTTATTAATCAAATAGTTTTTGACCATTTATGATGTAATTATTGCCTTCATGTTGAGCAATAACATTATGATTCGTTCAAAAACATTTATTACAAAATTCTATAGCTAGCCACTACAAGAAAAATTATTTATAATGGCGGTTGATGCAATTGCCGCTGTACAAAACACGGTATCAGCATTACTGGCGTTTTTAAAAACCGCTGGGATGGTAATTCCTTTCCCGGCGGTTTGATAAACCGCCGTGATAATGTTCTCTAAAACCGCCACCCTATTATCTTCCCTCTCATTTTCCCTCCTCACTTTACCCTCACGCATTTTCCCTCATTTAGATGCCTCAAATACCTTAAGAATATAAAATCCTTCTCTACAGGTGCCTCCGTTGATCATTCCGCCCGTTTTCATCACCGTCCTAGTTGTGAACTTTCATCGTACTACTCTTCACCATTTGGATATGATGATAAACTTGTAAAGGATTTTTTGGTATGGAAAATCATCTACGAACGATACTAAAGATAAAAATTTAATGAGAGAATGAGAGAATAAAAACATGATGATTTACGTGAAAAATCCTTAAAGAAAAAAAAATCACGGGAACACTTTTGATATTCTCTTGTATTTTGGATTTTACATCGTTGTATCGGTCCCAGTTCCTCATTTATGTTGTTACATATGCCTTTATTTATAAGCTGGTCATATGATCTTGCTACATCTCTCAAAACGAGAATTTTCTTCTAGGAATGGAATATTCATTGTATTCTAGAGGAGTTCAACCATAATTAAGAGATTACAACTTGATTTGGGGGATTTACAAGCATAATTAACAAAATGCCAGAATATTCCCCCAGATTTGGGGGAATTCAACTGTAACGGCTAAACCACCCTTAAATGGGTCTTCTTTCCTTCCTTTTAACGCTCATGCCCTGCAACATCGACGACCTTCATGGTTTCCTCCTTCCCGCTTAGCTTTCCCTATTGCTCTTCCGTTTTGCCACATCGACAGTCTACGCGACTTCCTTTAAATGGTCCTTTTTGTACACATGTCTTAGGTGGGGTTTTCCTTGTTCCGTGATAATTAGATAATAATAAATCTCCTTATTCTGTTACAAGAAGTCGGAGATTGGTAGATATCTCCAAGTAATATTTTGTCTGATACTTCCCTCCACAACCGTCAGATTGATCTAATGGACTTGATTGATTTCCTTGGATTGTCACGTTGGCGAGCTGTGCACTTTCGTCTGATTGGTCTCCTCTTCATAACCGCATAATTGATCCTACGGTTCTCATTTTATCTTCTCTTTGGAGTGTTCAATCTAGAGTTTGCCACATGTAATGTGAGAATTTTGACTGCTTATTGGCCCCCATTACACTCAACATAATTTTATTTGTTGAGGTGTAATGTTTTATCTTTTCTTATTTTAACGTTACGCCTGTCCATTTATGTTCTCTTGTGTTTCTTGGAGACATGCCCATTTTTGTTCTCTCGTTTGCCAGTGGTGGTTTCTTCTTTTCTTTCCATCGTTATGTTCTTTTGTTTCCATTTACAAATGTTTTACGGTTGTCGAGCAACTTTTTGTCGGTTTGTCGACTATGATTACTTCTCCTTTATTTCCTGTTATGTCTTTCCATTCCTTTCACCACAGACTCATTGTTAGAGTTTTTCCCGTTTCTTCATTTTTCATTTCCCTTCTCTCGTACGTTAAGATCCGTGACAAGAATGTTGTACAAGAGCAATAATATAATAATTTATTTAAATGAGTGAGGAACGAGTGTACCATTTCATAATTGCATCGCAGGAGTTTGAGTTTGATGTTCCACATTTATTGGTAGAGTTCCTCTCGTTTCATTGTTTTTCTTTTTCCTTTCCCGTTCCTTTTTTCCTTATGGGGAGCCATTTGTACTTCTGCATTTATCAATATAGATTACTCTATTTTTACAAATTTTGTTCTATTGAACTCTCTTTTTGTTGTACTTCATTCAAAGACTTGGCAAAATTTGGGGATTAAAAATTTGGTATTGTGCTGATTTCAAGCTTTCAACGAAACCCGTTTTCAAACACTTAAAAAACCTTTTCTTCTTAGTTCTCTTGAGAATGATTATTTCCATAGTAGAATTAGTTTCAAACATTTCAAGTTTCAATATCTTTTGTCTCAGAATCCATTCTCGTGACCTCGATATTTGTTGGAGAATAAATACCTTTGCAAAATTCATTCTGAGGAAAAAATTTACTTTTATAGTCTGCCATCTCTTAAGGACTTTGGTTCTAATAAAGAACCATGGCCCCATGTTCATTCTGAGAGAATGATTTAAGTTCAAATAAAGAACCATGGTTCCGTTTGCACTTTGAGATGGACTTAGGACTGCCCGTTTTCTTTTGAGATGAGGAGTTATGTTCAAATAAAGAACCATATGGCCCCATTTTCGCTTTGAGACAAGGTCTGAGGTTCAAAAAAAAGAACCATGCCCCTATTTTCATTCTGAGATGACTTAGGTTCAAATAAAAAATCATGACCCCATTTTTCTTTGAGAGAACGACTTAGGTTCAAATAAATAACTATGGTCTCATCTTCATTCTGAGAAAAGGACTTACAAACTGCCCACTCCCAATGACTTAGGCTCAAATAAAGAACCATAGTCGCGTTTTACTTTTAGAAAACATGTGCCCTCATTTTCTTCCGAGAACAAGGCTTATGAGTTGTCTGCTTTTTTCTTTGTCCACTTTCAAAAACTTTGAATTTTGGTTTTCTCTTTTGGAACGGATGTGATTTCTTACTTTACTTATGTTTCCTTTGAGCTCGCCTACTTTGTCATCTTTAACTATTGGCTTTGTTCATCATACTTTATCACTTTGTTTCATTCATTGTTTGTTTTCTCGTACTCCTTTATTTATTTTCTACATTTTATAGATAAGGTTTTTTTCGCTCTCAAGGGCTTTGGTTACTAGGTCGCCGATCTTTTGATTTCTTTTTTTTAGAGAGAAGGCGTCCCCACTCTCAAAGCTTTAGATGTAAAGACCGTCAACCTTATTTTCATAATTTAGAGAGAGGGTTTTTTTCCCCTTTCGAGGATTTAGGCTATTAGGCCGTTTTCATTTTCTCCTACTCATTTTTTTTACATTTTAGAGAGAAGATTTTTCCCGCTCTCAAGGACTTTCGCTACTAGGCCGCCGACCTTTAATTTTCACATTTTAAAGAGAACGTTTCTCCACTCCCAAGGGCTTAGGTCACGAGATCGCCGACCTTTAATTTTCACATTTTATGGAGAAGGTTTCCCCGCTCCTAAGAGCTTAGGCCACGATACCATCGACCTTGTTTTGTTTGCTTTTCTGTAGAAGATAAAGAGTTGACACCATGAATTTGTCTTGTAAGTTCGGGTCAACTTTGTTTTTAAGCAGTCTACACACATCATGCCATAACTTTCTATTAGAAGCTCATACTTTCACTCCGTAAAATTCTTTAGGAGGCTGACTTCTGTATTTTGGTAAAAGTATATGAATCACCATGTAGTTGGCCAATTCACGGAGTATAATTTCTGAATTTTACCATTCTACATAATCTCCATTCCCGGCTAGCTTTAATAAAAATGGTCATAACTTTTGTTTAAGAGCTTCAAATCAAGTTTTACAAAATTATTCAAGAAGTAGACATCCATATATTTCTAAGGATATATAAATTTTCATATAATATTATCTAAATTGGTACAGTTGAAAATTTAAATGTCAAAAACGTAAATATGTTTACTTTCCTGAACAGCACCAACAAAAACTATCATAACTTATGATCAAGAGCTCCAAATTGATTTCTGTAAAATTCTACAAAAAGTAGACCTCCATATTTTTCTGATGACATAATATTTGTCATGTAATTTCCTTCCAAAAATTTCCGTTTCCGTTCTTGTTTCCGTATTTATAGCCGTTTTTGTTTCCGTTGTCATTCCCGTAGTGGATGCCGTACCCATTTTTCGTTCTCATACCCATTCCGGTTGCCATGATTTTTCCCTTCCCGTTGTCGAGACAGTCCTTTTCCCACCATTAGGAAATTTCATTCCCGTTCTCAAGATATTTCTTTTCCATTGTCAAGACAATTCATTTCCCTTTCTCAAGACAATTCTTTTCCTGCCGTTAGGACATTTCTTCCCGTTCTCATGATTTTTCTGTTGTCAAAAAAATTCCTTTCACTTTCTCAAGACATTTCTTTTCCCGCCGTCAGAACATTTCTTTCCCGTTCTCAAGACTCCTCCATTGTCAAGACAATTCCTTTTTCTTTCTCAAGACATTTCTTTTCCCGCCGTCAAGACATTTCTTTCCTGTTCTCAAGACTTTTTCGTTGTCAAGAAAATTCCTTTTCCTTTCTCAAGACATTTCTTTTCCCACCGTCAGGACATTTCTTTCCAGTTCTCAAGACTTTTCCGTAGTCAAAACAATTCATTTACCTTTCTCAAGATACTTCTTTTCCCGCCGTAGGACATTACTTTCCCATTCTTAAGACTTTTCCGTTGTCAAGACAATTCATTTTCCTTTCTCAAAACATTTATTTCCCGCCGTCATGACATTTCTTTCCCGTTCTCGAGACTTTTCTGTTTTCAAGACAGTTTCTTTCCGTTTCTCAAGACACTTCTTTTCCCGTCATGAGGACATTTCTTTCCCATTCTCAAGAAGTTTCCGTTGTCAAGACAATTCCTTTCCATTTTTCTTAAGACATTTCTTTTCCCGCCGTCAGGACATTTGTTTCCCATTCTCAAGACTTTTCCATTGTCAAGGCAATTCCTTTCCCTTTCTCAAGACATTTCTTTTCCCGCCGTTAGGATATTTCTTTCCCGTTGTCATGGCGTCTCTGATGAGTGTGTTTCACACTTATATTTTAGATAATCTTAACTGTAATTTTAATTGTTCTTTGAGTTTTATTGTTTGATTTATGTTTATTTTTGTTTCTATCTTGTAGGTTTTTTATTCAATTGCATTTGGATTGATTTGGAAGTCAAAAATTCAGAAAAATCACAAAACAAACGGAACTGGGCAGGAGGGCCAGCGTCGTGGCGTTGACTTCCCAGACTCGCGACGCTGGCGCGATTTTAGATTTATTTTACTATTTTTTTATCCAATCTAATCCTTGACGAATCTTAGTATATAAATATAATATTTTAAGATTCTTAGAGGGCTTTGGGGATGTTAGAGGCATAGGATAAAGCTTTTTGGAGAGGAAACGAAGATAAATTCAACTGGGAGACAGATCTCAACTTCAATTCATCCTCAAATCTAGTTTTTTCTTCTCTTTTGCTCTATATTCATGAATATTATTAGGATATCTTCTTATTCTAGTATATTCTAAATTTCTTATATAGGGCTACAACGTAGCCAAACCATGATTGTTCATAAGTTTTAATGTTTAATTCAATCGATGTTTATTCAGTATTATTGAGTATTATAATCTGTTCTTAATGCTTGTGATTGTCTGACCAACTATTGCATGATTTTTTATTTAATTTCTAAGACTGAGAAATGATGATTGAATTTGCTTTCTGTTTATAACACCATTAACATTTCATAATTTAGAGATAATTATGAATCTAGTGTAGCAAATATAATTTCTTGTGCTTAATGAGTTTCATTATATTGAATCTTGGCATAGATGTATAATTCGTATTTATGATTCATTATTATTGATGCTTGAGAAAGATTAATAACTATATTAGAGAAATTTGCTATCAATGTTCTGAATAAACGTTAATTGATTGAGAATTGGAATTTAGAGCATGTTTGTTTGGTATAATCGAAAACTCTTAGCTTTTAACTATTCAAATTTTATCTTTGTCAAATTTTTATCGTTTTAGTTTAGTTAAAAAACCCAACTTTTCATCATTCTCAAGTAGAATTAAGATTTAATTAATTTTAATTATTAATATCAATCAATCATGTGAACAATACTTTATTTTTATAAAAAAAATTATTTGAAGATGATAGTGCACACTTGCACTATAAAAAAACTGCAACACGTTTTTGATGCCGTTACCGGGGATCGATTGTGTTTGTTAATATTGGAGTCAGATATCTTGTATTTTACTTTGAGTCTTATTTGTTTTATTTACGGTTGTTTATTTTATTTTTTTGAATTTTCAAGCGTTCTCTGAGGTGTATGAGAAAATTTGGAAGCAAGAATTTGACTCTCCTTAATTTCAAAATTAAGTGAACTTGTCGACGTAATAGAGAAGTAAGGAGAGAAGCTTCTACACAACCTCAAGAAACCATGGAAGACGTTCGAGAAAGTCCTGAAATCGTGAACAACCAAAATAATTGAAAAATTCAAGATTATGCAATGTCGGTTGTCAATGAGGCTGCATTAGCCATTCGACACCCTATTATTAATGCCAACAACTTCATGTTTAAGCGGGTTATCATTCACATGGTGCAAGAAAATCAGTTCAGTGATCTACCTAATGACGATCCAAATGTTCACATAACATTTTTCTCAAAATTTGTGAAACATTCAAGCATAGTAATGTCTCATCTGATGCAATCAGGCTGAGATTATTCTCATTCTCACTTCGGGATAAGGCTCAGAGTTGGTTGGACTCTTTGGCAGCCAGATCAATCACAACTTGGAATAGTCTCTCTGAGAAACTTTTAGAAAAGTTCTTTTAGCTAAAACAACCAAAATGAGGAATGAGATCACTACATTTGCCCAACATGATATGGAGTCTCTTTATGAAACATGAGAGAGGTTCAAAGAGATGTTGAGAGCATGCCCACATCATGGACTACCTGGATGGCTGCAAGTTCAAACTTTTTACAATGGTTTGGGGAATTCAACAATGACGCTAGTGGATGCAGCAGCAGAAGGTGCTTTGATTGGTAAAACAAATGATGATGATTGTGCCTTGCTAGAAGAAATGACTGCTAATGCTTATCAATGGCCAACTGAGCGTAATGTATCAAAAAAGACTCATGGAGTTCACGAAGTAGATGCACTTACTGCATTCAAAACTCAAGTAACTACACTTTCAAAGCAATTTAGCTATTTCACTGCCAATGCTAGTGCAGTTCAAGCTTCACGGGAAGTTTATAATTTGTGCGATGGACCTCATCTTAGTACTAAATGTCAAGTTGGTAATCATTTTGCATATTCTCAGTCAGAACATGTTAATTTTGTTGAGAATTACAACATACAGAATAACCCATTCTCCAGCACTTACAACCAAGGGTGGCGAAATCACCATAATTTCTCTTGGAAGAATAATTAGAATGTGATGAATCCACCAGTTGCTACTTAGCCTCAGTTTCAGCCTCAGCAACCTAAAATTTCTCTGGAAGATGCTATTGCTTAGCTCATAGTTAATACTACTCAATTTATGGCTAGAGCAGATGCTACACTTCAGAGGCAAGGAACAAGTATTCATAGGAAAGAAACCAATATTCAGAGTCAAGCTGCATCTATCTGAAATTTGGAGCTTCAAATGGGTCAACTGTCAAAAATATTAACTTAGAGACCATAAGGTTCTCTACCGAGCAACACCAAGAGGCATCCAAAAGAATAAGTAAATGTCATTACTCTTCGCAGAGGCAAGGAGTTAGCAGAACTTCAAAAAGCCACTGTTGAAAATTCTCAGCCAATTGAAATGGAAGTTGAGACAATGGGTGATAACCTTGCCAATAGCTCAGAAAAGAAGGAAGGCAAGCCTAAGTCAAAACTCTTTCTTGATAATCCTCCACCATATGTTCCACCTATTCCATCCCCTCAACGATTCCAAAAGCAGAAATTGAACAAGCAGTTTTCTAACTTTCTTGATGTGTTTAGGAAACTATATATAAACATCCATTTTACTAATGCTTTGGAACAAATGTCGAGCTATGTCAAATTCATGAAGGATATTCTCTCAAACAAGAGAAAGATAGAGGAGTATGAGACAGTTGCAATTACTGAGGAGTGTAATGCTATCTTGTAGAATAAATTACCTCTGAAGTTAAAAGACCCTGAGAGTTTTAGTATTCCTTGCACCATTGGGAATTCATATTTTGAAAAGGCATTATGTGATCTTGGGGCTGGTATCAATTTGATACCATATTTAGTTTACAAGAAGCTAGGTCTTGGAGAAGCTAAGCCCATGACGCTATCTTTACAGTTAGCTGATCGATTTATCAGATATACATTGGGGATTATTGAGGATGTTTTGGTAAATGTGGATAATTCCCAGCTGATTTTATTGTTCTTGGCATGGAGGAAAATCAAGAAATTCCAATTATTCTTGGTAGTCCATTTTTAGCTACAGGAAGAATTCTGATTGATATGCAAAACGAGGAACTTATTCTGAGAGTGTAAGATGATCAGGTAAATTTTAATGTTTTCAAAGCAATTAAACATCCAAATGATATGAATAGTTATTTGCGGGTGGATAATGCAGAATTTGGAAAAGGTAAACCTAGACACCTACCATTCATTGAAAAATCATCGGTGTAGACCTCTACCTTCACTACACCCTTATGGAAGAAGCATCCACTTTGCCTGTCATTATCTCTATTTCGTTAAATGGTGAACAAGAAGACAAGCTATTGAGGGTTTTGAGAGAGCAACAAATGATTTTAGGCTAGTCAATTTCTAACACAAAGGGAATTATAAAGTTCGTGGACAATGGGTGAAGTCTGGATGATAATTATGTCTGGCTGAAGACATTAAAACAAGCGCTACCGGGAGGCAACCAGATTATAATTCTTTTATTTCTTTTTTTTTGTTTTTTAATTTTCTTTTGCGTATTTTATTTTTGTTCTTCTTCAGGTTTTTATATAAAAAAAATTATGGACGAATTTGGCTCATGCACCACTTTCCTCTCAGTTGGATACAACAAGAATAATGCAGAGACTGATGAGTATGATAGCTCATCATTATTTACGAAAGCCCTCTCTACTTACTCCTTTTACATATTTTTTTTTCATTGAGGACAATGAAAGTTTTTAGTTTGGAGGTGGTGGCTTTAATTAATATTTCATTTTTTGGCGTTCTGTTGTTGACAACGCTTACACCTATGATGAGATTAGTTTTGAATTATTGATAGCTTTGAAAAAATTATTGAATTTGTGTATCGATGTGTGTTTGAACCAAGTATTGATTTGCATTACACTAGAGAATCCTGACATATTGAGCACCTAGCCTTGAGCATTTGACTATCTTTTTTTTTTCTTAGAGAAGGTTTATGTGAATTAAGAAATCATTATGATCTCATAAGAACTCTAGAACCAATTTGATTGTTGTTCGAGGCAAAATTCTAGGCTACACTTCACTTAGGACATGGTTTAGGCCATCTTTGCAATCTTATAAAAAGTTTTCCCAAGTATCCCTTTTCACTCATAATATTTGAATGTTTTGGGAAAATACTTGGAGCTATGATAATCTGGGTGAATGGGAGGAGTTTTGATATAAAAAATGGTGAATAAATTTGATTTCTTAGCCTCTTGGACTTGAGTGACTAAGCTCGAAGAGGTGTCTTAAAATCTAATACCCTAAGACCAACTAGTTTGGGAGTTATTAGCTAAAAGCTCGTTAAGGAAAGGAGATGCTTAAGAAAATCAAATTAACAAAAAGAATGGTTGAGAATGATTGAATATTCAAGAGGTGGAATGATAAGTTTGGGGTGTTACAAGATAAGTTGAGTTAAGCTCGTTGATTTCTAGAATACATGTGTGACTATGGGTAAAGATTGAGCCAAAATAATATCTTTTATCCTACCATAAACCTTAGCCATACATTATAATCCTATGAAAGTCCTAATAATCATAAGTGATGTGGTTTGCCTACATTAGTGGAGAGTGGCATGAAAAAATTGTTATGGAGTTCTAATCTATTTATAGATTATTAGATCCACTTTTACAAGACTTGATTGCATAAATTCATCTAGGTTTAAGAGATTGGATGACTTAAGGTGACACATACACACTCTCAGGACTTTTCAAGTTGTAATGTAAGTTGGTAATTGTGTTAAAGTTTTACATAATCATAATTCAGAAGTTTTTCTTGGGTTATCACCATTTGAAATTTCTAAGACAAGTTTAATTAGTCAAAAACACTACGTCACTATTTCTTTAGCTTTTCAGAATTAGTGTTTATTGTTTTTCTTGTTTGATTTTTGTTTTGTTTTGCTCGAGGACTAGCAAAAAAATAAGTTTGGGGGTATTTGATGAGTGTGTTTCACACTTTTATTTTAGATAATCTTAACTTTAATTTTAATTATTCTTTGAGTTTTATTGTTTGATTTATGTTTATGTTTGTTTCTATCTTGTAGGTTTGATATTCAATTACATTTGGATTGATTTGGAAAGATTTGGAAGTCAAAAATTCAGAAAAATCACAAAAAGAACGGGACTAGGTAGGAGGGCCACCGTCGCGGTGCTAACTTCCCAGAGTCGCGACGCGGACACGATTTTAGATTTGTTTTACTATTGTTTGCTCCATCTAATCCTTGACGAACCCTAGTGTATAAATATAATACTTTAAGATTCTTGGAGGGCTCTAGGGACGTGAGAGGTAGAGTAGGAAGCTTTTTGGAGAGGAAATGAAGATGAATCCAACCGGGAGTCGGATCTTAACTTCAATTCATCCTCAAATCTAGTTTTTTCTTCTCTTTTCCTCTATGTTCATGAATATTATTAGGATATCGTCTTATTCAAGTATGCTCTATATTTCTTATCTAGGGATACGACGTAGCCAAATCATGATTGTTCATAAATTTTGACTTTTAATTTAATCGATATTTTTTCAGTATTATTGAGTGTTACAATCCGTTCTTAATGCTTGTGATTGTCTGGCTAACTATTGCATGATTTTAGATTTAATTCTGAGACTGAGAAGTGATGATTGAATCTGCTCTTTGTTTATAACACCATTAGAATTTAATAAATTAGAGATAACTATGAATCTAGTGTAACAACTATAATTTCTTGTGCTTAATGAATTTCGTTATATTGAGTCTTGACAGAGATGTATGATTCATATTTATGATTCATTATTATCGATGCTTGAGAAAGATTGATAATTATATTAGAGAAATTCGCTATCAATGTTCTGAATAAACATCAATTGATTCATAATTAGAATCTAGAACATGTTTGGTTTGGTGAAATCGAAAACCCTAGAGTTTTTAACTTCTCAAATTTTATCTTTGTCAAATCTCTCTCGTTTTAGTTTAATTAGAATTTTATTTTGGTTAAAAATCCGAACATTTCATCTTTCTCAAGTAGAATTAAGGTTTAATTAATTTCAATTATTAATATCAATCAATCTTATGGATGATACTATATTTTTATAGAAATTTATTACTTGACGACGATAGTGTACACATGCACTTAAAAAATCGCAACAGTCTCTGTTCCTGTAGTCACGACCTTTCCATTCCCGTCGTCAAGACAAATCCGTTCTCGTTGTTTGTTTATCCTTTATTTTTATGCACTTTTTCACATAGAGAAAAAGGAAAGAGAAAAATTCTTGGATATACACCGAGCAAAATTTTATGTTTTTTTTGCTTGAGATAATCTTGAATTCAAAATTTGAATCAGGTTCCAAAATTTAAGATAATCTCATCATAACAAGTTTCAGATATGATATTTCAAAATTTAAAATATAATTAAGCATTTAAATCAAATTAGAATTTAAAATTCAAAACTTTGTTCCTCACAAATCAAATAAGTTTTTTGTAGGACTTTGCCAGATCAATTCCTTTTTTTAGAAACTAATAATGATGTAAAAGAAATAAGCCAATCGAATATGCAAGGAACGAGTTTACCATTTTTCGTTTAGTTTCCAGTTCTATACTTGTTATCGTTTCCGTAGTCGATGCTGTACATGTTTTTCATTTTTGTATTTGGTTGTCGTACTCGTTGTCATTTCTGTTTTCGCTTCCGCTTTCGTTTATACCTCCCCTTTCGTTCTTGATGGGGCGTTTCATTTGGTTTTGAGCATTTTGGATGAGATTTCTTGAGTTTTTCTCTCATTCTTAATAAGAGCACCAAAGTGTGAAGGGTTTTTTTCAGTATGAAAAACCCTATACGAACGAATAATAAAGATAATAATTTAATGCGAGAATGAGAGAATAAATACTTCATGATTTACGTGAAAAACCTTAAAGTGAAGAAAAATCATGGGAAGCCTTTTGATATTCTCTTGTACTCTAGATTTTACATCGTTGTATCGGTCTGAGTTCCTCATTTATATTGTTACATATGCCTCTATTTATAAGCTACTCATATAATCTTGCTACAACTCTGAAAACATGAGTTTTCTCCTAAGAATGGAATATTTACTGTATTCTAGGGGAATTCAACCATAATTAAGAGATTAGAGCTTGATTTGGAGGATTTATAAGTATAATTAACAAATTACCAGAATATTCACCCAGATTTAGGGGAATTCGGTTGTAACGGCTAAACCACCATTAAATGAGTCTTCTTTACTTCATTTTAACGCTCATGTCCTGCCATGTCGACGGCCTTCGTGGCTTCCTTCTTCCTGCTTAGCTTTCCTGGTTGCTCTTCCTTTTTACCACATCGACGGTCTACGCGACTTTCTTTGGTTGGTCCTTTTTGTACACGTGTCTTATGCGGGGTTTTCCCTATTCGATGATAATTATATAATAATAAATCTCCTTATTCTGTTATAAGATTTTAAGGATTGATAGATATCTCGAATGAATATTCTCTCTGATGCTTCCCTCCATAACTGTCTGATTGATCTAATGGCCTTAATTGATTTCATCGGATTGCCACGTTGGTGAACCGTGCACTTTCGTCTGATTGATATCCTCTTTATAACCGTCTAATTGATCATACCATTCTTATTTTATCTTCTCTTGGATCGAATCTTCGATCTAGAACTTGTCACATATAATTATAGAATTTTAGCCGTACAAAACCCTATTTCGTCATCGGACAAGTTGAGCTCTAAACTCATTTTCTTTAAGGTTGTTGTATTTGTAATTTTAAGAACTTTGAATCAGCAAACTATGGGTTACCTGAGCTTCAGGGGAGACTCTAAGATGCCATTAGCGAGAAGGCTTCATAATCGTTTTATACTTTTCATACTTCCTGTCTTTCTTTTTCTTGTTCATCTTTATCTCTCTCTATTTGTTTGTGTTATGCGTGTTGAAGTTTGCATGTGTATTTGAAGTTTCATTAATTTTGTGTTTTGGATTTGTGGGCAATTGGAGAAAAGAGGATACCCAAGAAGGAAGAAGAAATGGGGAACTTGTTCTGTTGTGTGAAAGTAGACCAATCGACAGTAGCAATCAAGGAAAGATTTGAGAGGTACAACGATGCACTTGAGCCTAGTTTGCATACTGTGTTGCTTGGTGCTTTGGTAGCCAAATTGCTGGCCATCTCACTCTTCGTTTGCAACAGTTGGATGTTCGCTGTGAAACCAAGACCAAGGTTTTGCTTCACATCACATCATAGATAAACATATTTTTCATTTCATTCCATCGCATGATCCTTTCCTTCATTTCTATCAAATTCTGATAAAGATATTTTATATGAGTAGAAATTGACTCTATACATAGCTTAATTAGTGTGAATTGAGGTGCAGAACAATGTATTTATGACAATTGTTGCATCAGTACAATACCGTGCGTTCAGAAACAACGCAAACGATGCTTCCTGCAAACTTAGCAATACAAGATTCAAGGCCTATCTTTTTTATGGTCTGATCTCAAAACAGAACTCAAATTACTACAACCTTCTTCTTCTATGTGTTTTTTTTTTTGGGTATTTTCATGAACTGATAATGGATCATTAATATTTTGGGTATTTCAAAGTCTAATTGAGAGTCGTGATTTCAATATCATATAGATGACTTCAAAAATGTAGTTCTATTGTACTTATTGTTTGAAGCCGGAACTGCATCGTGTTTGAATTTGTTGCATATGCAACTAGTTTGGCACTTTTCCTATTAGAGAACTTCTTGCAGGTATAAACGCGAAAGAAAATGTCATGATTACAAACTGTTTGATATTTGTTCTCTGTGAAAAAAATTGACAATCATTTTTCATGGACTGTAAATTCTGCAATAAAAATGTATAAATATATAAATCATTTTTTTTCTTTTTAATCTTAGCTAAAGAGAAATTGCAGGGTTGAGCTTAGTAATACGCAAGAAAAAGGGTTTGAGAATTTTGATGTGGGGAGAATAAAATGAAGAGTTTGTGGAAATTCTTCATGAAGCACAAGAAAGAACAAGCGAGTAGTGTTTTGTCCAAGTGGGCTGGAATTTACTGCAATATTTGTCAAGCAAGAAATTAAAGCACATTAGGGCTTCATCGGGACAATGAAGTCTAGCCCAGATGGCCAATATTTGGCAAGTGGAGGTCAAGATAGAGTTGTGCGCATTTGGCAAGTTACATCCACTGACTCTTCTAACAAGTGTTGGACTCTGATGGCCATTGTGATGATAAAGCAAAGCTAGGCAAGGCAAGTCAAGTCACTTCAAGAAACATTCGAAATCTGCCGCCATTGTCATTTTCACAGAAGGTTTTTCATATTCAGGATTCACCCTTGTACGAGTTTCGAGCGATGTAAGTCAATTTTCTTTTAGAAATTTATTAATTGCTATAAAAAACTGGAAGCTAATTCGGTTTTCTTGTTGCAGTACCTTCTTTCGTCTTGCATGGTTAAAACTGGCAAGTCGGTTGTGATCGATGCTTATATGTTTCCAGCACCAGAATTACAGTAAATCGAACAATGCTATGTGATTTTTTTTTCTTCTCAATATTCTGTTTTTATTTACTCATTTTTCTTATTTTGGAAGTATGAATTTACTTTAATTGGACATATTCAGATTACTAAATGAGCATGTGTCCTCATGTCACGCCCCGATCCCCGATGGTTAAACAAACGTGTAATTTCACAATTTTGTAATTTCCAATTCGAAACAAACCTTAATTTTGAGACAATTCCCAAATTGAAAATTCATAATTTATCCATGATAGAAAATCCCTGATCTTAAATAGCGGAAGCATTAAACTTATCCACGATCATAATTTTAATCATAAAATAGCGGAAGTGATAAAGTGTCTTAAATGTATAATTAATAAAACCTCGAAGAACTGAATTAAATTCTGAAATAAAGTCAAAACTTGAAATCCATAATTCATGAAACTTTCACTCATCATAATTCGTAGAAAATCATAACGTAAAAGAAACTACTTAAATAACTAAGTTTAATAGAAATCATTTTCCTAAGTTTTAAATCAAATCATAAACTGAAAACATAAATTCCTCTGATCTAACTGGTTATGGCAGTCTCCCACTCATGCTGCTCGCCGTCACCACCCGCATCATAGATAACTGTGAGGGAATGAGTATTTTAAAATACTTAGCAAGCAAACTCACATAATAACATGCATCCACATGTCATAAATGCAATAGTGACATAACATAACTGAACTTGACGTATAACATAAATGAAGTAAAGTAACGTACTTGATCATGACATGACTTAACATAGCACTCAAATAACACGTGTCTCAAATAGAATCATTTAGCAATCTTAATCATATCTTGGCTTGTCATATCCTCTAGTTAACAACCTAATCAGAACTGATCACACGTTAACTAAAACACATCATGACAAATTAGGCGACGAAAGATGACACACATCGGGCGACAGAACATATGGCACTCATAGGTGACGAAAAACGTGAACAGATGGCACCTCATAAATGACTTAAAACATTTACAGATGACACCCAATGAATGACCAAAACATGAACAGATGACACCCCATTCGTTTAACAGAACATAACGTGAACAGCCCTGATTTCTTGTTAACTAAAGGTCATGCTTAAGTTCATATTTTGCTTAATTACCACTTGAATGAATTAACCTCATAACTTGCAAAATCCAACGTATGATAATAATTAATCATATAATGCATACTGATTCATATAACACAATCAAACATGATAACATACTAAGATAAAATCAGTCATACTCAAACATTTATCTCATGATAATCACATTAATAACTGAACATTAATCAATTACCAAAGTGTTAATGAAACATAGTAATTATCAAAAAATGGTTAAACAGAAAATAAATACATGATCCTATTATAATATCAGAGTCATATCGTTATGTAAGTCAATTTACACAAACATATATATAAACATAACATGCTTATAGACAATTAAAACTGATGAGAATAACACATATTACATTTTTCACACGTAGGTCACATTAAAATGTAAATTCACTTACACAAGCATATATATATATATATCACACATGGGTCACATTACAATATAAATTCACTTACACAAAACATATATATATTTATATCAACGGGAGTCACACCATCATGTAAGCTCACTTACCTGAAACGAAAGAATTAATTAAACAATTAATAACCTCAAATCCAAAAAAAAAATATAATCACTAAATTGTTTGGAAATAAAACAATATAAACACATTTTTAATATCATAAAATAGAAAATATAGATTTAATTAAAACAGTGCAAAACGGTCAGAACGAGGTCGGAAAACAATATATCGGGTCTAGAGTCAAAAGATAAAGCTTCGGGTCAAATGGTTCAGACCGGGCTGATTCTGACCAGTCCGATTCAGTTTTATCTGATGGACCGGTTCAGGCTGGTCCGAGTAAACTGAACTGGTTCGGTTCGTGATGAACCAGTTCAGGACAGAACAACTGGGTGCAAGACCCAGTTGTAGAACAGAAAGCATGAGAAAACAGGGGTGGAAGAGAGAGAGAAAACGAGAAGGAAAGAGAAACAAAGAGGGGAAGAAAAACAGTCAGGGAACCTGAGAGGGGAAGAGAGAGAGAGGGATGTAGAGAGAAGCAGAGAGAGATAGAGAGAGAGAGAAACAGAGGGCATGAGAAAGGGAAACAGAGGGACATAGAAAAGACAGAGAAAGACGAAGAAAGAAATTGGGAGAGAGAAACAGAATGAGAAAGAGGGAAGGGGAAAGACCGAAAGAGAGCAGCCATTAAGACAGAAAAAAATTAGAGAAAAGATGGAAAATGAATAAAGGGGGAAGAAATAGAGATGAAGATGAAAGAGAGAGAGACCAAAAGAAAGAGACAAAAACATAGAGGGAGGGAGACGAAGCAAGGACGAGAGAGAGAGAGAGAGAGAGGCAAAACCAGAGAGAGAAAGAGATAGAGAGAGAGTGAGAGAAGAAAGATGCAGAGAGAGACAGAGAGCGAGAGAGAGTGAAACATAGGGAGAGAGAAAAGATATAGAAAGAAGAGAATAGGAAAGAAATTGGGAGAGAGCAACAGAAGAAGAAAGAGGGAAAAAATGAAAATTGACAATAAGGGATGCCCAAAAATGAAACGGAGAAGAGGGATTGGGAGCTTACGAACTGCGGAGATCAACGTTGGTAAGTTGCCAAAAATGAAATGAAGAAGGAGATGAAGAACATAAGCTTGGCGTGATTGAAGATGGTGCTTCGTTGTGGAGAAAATGTCGTTGGTTGGCGGTGGAAGCTAAGAGAAAACAGAGGGTGAGAGAGCCTTCGCAGGGATGCGTTCAAAGAGAGAGATGAATAGTGAGAGGTTGAAGGAGAATAATATATATATAATATTAGGTTAAAGGTTGGTTTAGGGTGTATGGATATGTACGGTGTGAGTGAGCTAAAGTTTTATAATATAAAATAAAACTCTTTTAAAATTGAAAAATTGAATTTTAAACTAAATCATATATAATTAAAATTATTTTACCAAAAATTACAAATAATCACTTTATCTTTTAAATCAATTTTATAAAAATGTCCATTTACGAAAGGTCGGGATATTACAACTTATGTCTCTTCTTTCTCCTCCTATTCTTCTAGAGCCTCATGTATATATATATGTGCTTTTCAATTGATGACAACCAAATATGAACCTTATGGTGATAGAAACCGTCAGCTAGCATCTCTGGATATATAGCTCTATCTAGGATGATTTTATCTTATATCAATATCGAGTGTGATTTTACCAACTGGAATTTGTATGAGTTCACTCAAACTAAAGTTCTAGTGTCAAATTTGAAGAGTTTGAAATTAAGCCTAACTAAACATGTTATATACCATAAATCATAAGATCGTCAAGTTTTTATGAATTTTATTAAACCCTAATCTTAGATACATATTCCATTTTGATTTCAATGAGAAACGATGTGGAGAACTTAATTGTGGAAGATTTATATGGTTTCATAGATTAATGAATGATAAAATGACGGATCAGATCTTCCAAATTGACTCAAGCCATTAAGTTCTTCTCCATGATTCCTCTTGAAGGAATAAAGATAAATGGTTGAAACAAAACTGACTTGTTTGTGTAATTTGGGAACCATAACCCTTTTAAATAACTAAGCAGTTAATAACTATTGATATTTATAATTTGGTCCTTTAACAAATTAAATATCATTTTCGGTATCTATACATTAATTCTATGATAATTATACATATAAGTCTTAGAACTTTAATTTCTTAATTAGATCATTTTAACTAGGCTTATTCAAAGATAACACAACACATTTAATTTTACATGTGTCGTCTCACATGTTGAATTTGTTCAACAATCTCTCACTGGGTCACATATGTAACTTTATAAATGTGTTTACTTTATTATGAGCTAAATGTGTTGTAATATGGGTAAATGAATTAAAACGTTATTTAGTAAAGTAGATTTTAAGAAAAATTATAGAGAGAGTAATGTTGAATTGTTATTTGACCAGGTTAAATAAATTTACCATGCCAAATGAGAATACTTGAAACAAACGTGGAAAATGCTGGAAAATAAGTTTACCACGTACTTTACCATGGAGATAACCTCAACCAAACGCCTCCGATGGGTTCTGTTTCATCTCTCAGCAGCACCATTCATGCTAAGTGAACATGACATGGTGTTCTGTGAGACTATTCCACATTTCTCTAAGAATTAGGCAAATGGCCCTAGACGTTATTCTCCTGAACCGTCAAATCTACCATAATATTCACCATCACGGTTAGATTTGACATTTTAATCCTTTTGTTGAGTTGGTTTTCAACTTCAGCCTTAGATAATTTGAACACGTCCAAGGACTCTGATTTATCATGAATAATAAATAGATAATCATATCTTGAGTAGTCCTATATAAACGTTATTAAATATTGTTGACCATTCCATGAAACCTTAGGGAATAACTCACAAATGTCTGTATGAATCAATTCTCATACGTTTGTTACTCTATTGGCACTTAATTTCTTTTGTTTGGTATGCTTTCCCTTGATACACTCAACACAGACGTCAATGTCTAAAAAAATCAAGGAATTCTAAAATGTCATCTGACATAAGCCTTTGAATTCTCATTATGAAGATATAACCTAAGCGCTTGTGCCAAAGTGTGGCTGAATTTTCCTTATGATTTTTATTTTAGTACCTCGTGACTCCACATGCAAGGCTTCACTATAAGAGTTATTAACATCAAGTAAATATAAGTTATCATAAACATTAAGAAAACTAGCTCCAACAAGGTTTGAATTTATTGATAAACTAAACTGATTGTTTTCAAATGAACAACAATAACCTAATTTATCCAACTTAGAAATAGAAACCAAATTCTGTCTAAACGATGATACAACACAAGTATCAAATAAATCTAAATAAATTCAGTTCTCAATAACAACTTGTAATGCCTAATAGCCTTTACTTCTACCGATTCTCCATATCTCACATAGATGTATCTCAGGTAACCCAACATAGAAACACTTATGTGAGTAGAGGCACTAGAATCTAACCATCAAGTGTTTCTAGGTACTGAAGCCTAGTTTACCTCAAAACAGACCAAAGTAAGAGACATACATTTCTTGACACGACATGCGTGATATTTGGCACAATCATTTTTTACATGTCCTGACTTTCCACAAAAGAAACAACTGTCATTATCTCTACGTTGTTTCTTTTCTGTTGGACCCTTATCAGCTTCTTTATCATTATTTATCTTTTTGTTTTTGCCCTTAGAGGTGTCTTTATCTTTTTGTTTTTTCCCTTAGAGGTGCTAGCCAAATGAGCACTTTCAGTATGAACATGCTTCTTCTTCTCTTCCTCTTGCACACAATATGAAATGAGCTCATTGAGAGTCCATTTCTCCTTCTAACAATTATAACTGATTTTAAACTAACCGTATTATGCAGGAAGAGAGATCGATACCCAATGTATGAGCAACTCATCCGACAGCTTGAGCTTGAGTACCTTAAGTTTTGAAGCAATGTTATACATTTTCATAATGTACTCCCTTACGTTCCATTTGCATTATAATTCATGTGAATCAAGCGTCACAAAAATGTGCTTATTTTTTCCTTATCATTTTTGACAAAACACTTTTCAATCTCAGCAAGGAACTCTTTGGCATTGGTTATCCCTTCGGATACCGCACCCTTGAATGCCTCCAGAATGCCACACTTTATGATGATCAACAGACTCATGCGGTTTGAGCGATCCCACCTTTCAAAGTTCTTCCTACCATTATTTGAACTTTCATCCATCTTGAGTGCAAGGTCCAGATTCATGCAACCAAGAACAATCAACATGTTCTATTTTCAATCCTTAAAGTTGGTCCCAGTCAAAATAGGAATGTTGTTGAGGTTTGTAGATATCGTAGTCACATTAACTGTAAACAGAACAAAAGAATTATCTATATATGCTCATATCAAAAGCAAACGTAGTATTCGATAAATTCAAATAATCGGTTAGTCCCTCATCATGATACATAGCAAAACATTAATATCAAGTCTTTGGACAATGATACTTTTGTTGTAATGATCAAACACTGATAATAATTCATGTCAAATAATAAATCTATCTTTGACTTAATTTTGTTATTCACATGTAAAACTATATAATTGTCACATTTTGACCATTACACATATGTATGTAATTCGGCTAAATATTAACCTTTCTTTGAGCTGGGTAATACCCGTATGAATTTACACACATACAACCATCAAACACACTCATAAATAATCTACACAAGAGAGATCACTTTAATGACATCTTGCTTTAATTTGCTCATTCAGAATGTTAGATAACATGATTAATCCATAAATACATAACAAAATAATTGAATTTAATTGAGAGAAAAACCACCTTAATTAATTTGAATCAGAAAGAAAATTATGTCCCTTTATGGTACCGCAAAGGAGGAGATAGTTGCCCATAAACGGTACGGTACCTCAAAGGAGGGAAAATTTCCCCTCACCGGTACCATACCGCATAGCACCAGATAACGGCCCATTCCCCATCTTTTTTTTAGAATTTAATTATTTATCATGATTTTACATCATAAATCTTTAAAACTCAATATGGATATGCAATTCATACAATTCATAAATTTATTCATAAAAATATATCATAAGATCAAAATTCTTAAATTTCTAGATTCTTGGAACCCAAATTTTATATTTTTCCCAAATCTTCAAATTTTAATCTCTCTACAAAAAATCAATAATGGGATGTTCTAATACCACTTCAATGGTGTGAATGCAAGGTGTATCGTGAGTGAGTGCGAGAGTGGTCTAATCTTTAGTAAGTGATGGAACAATGCATGATAATGCTGGAGAGGACGCCCGAAGGTGAAAGGGGAAGTACTATAAACACTGAAGAATGGTGACAAAATATTTTCTCTCTCTAGAAGTGAGAGTTTCTCTCTCTAAGGTTTTTTCCTCCTCTAAAATGAAGGAGGCCATCCTTTTATATGTGACAAAAATGAGGGGGGGAGGACCGTTGCAACTAATCACTTGATTAGTTGCAAGCTCACCAATCCAAAAGCGTCACCTTAGTTAATTAGTCATGCTTAGGTGGATAAGAGGAAGATCTCACATGTACCAATCGGATGGCGCCACATGGGTCTTATGGAGTGATACGTCTTGTATGAAAGTACGTCATTGTCGTCTTAGAGTTGTATTATGAAGGGTGTGTTGGGGGTTATACCCTCAAAGCATGTGTATTGATATTTTGCTATGACATTTAAAGGTGAGTACATTTTGCTTATAATTGTTCTTTTAAATTATTGTTAAATAATTTATATAAATATCTGAAAATTTCATATTCATTAATAATGACTATGATCTTCTATTAGTACGAGATGATTAAGATCATAGATAATGAATAAAATTATCAACAACATATTAAAGTATGAAATCTTTAATAAATGGTTGCCAGTACGGTTTACTAAGTATTATGAATACGTGTGATCTAGATCTGGATCATTGATGTGGATAGCCATCGTAGTGAATGTACTTTATATAATAAGATTATAAATGACAGGACCGATATGAATTAATATCTTTATTAACGTCTCATTTATCATAAAGATTTAATACACATCAATTCGATGATCATATGTAGATGATACTGAATCCTGAGTAGTCATGAACTCTTATGCATGTCTACTAGATCTTTTGATTCACTCGTTAAAGTCTATTTGTTAATCAAGCTAGTGACTTTTTTTTTGGATATTCAGTGATATAGATAATTGGAAACATGATCTTACAAGATTTAGAATCTAAACTTTCCTAACGATTCGTATATTGGTTCTCTTAAGTTTTAATTCTAGAACTGATTGGTTATTGAGCTAAAATTTATAATAAGATTATTAATTAACCATTCACTAATGGATCAATGATACTTAAGGATCAAGAGGCAGTTAGAAGGGTAAAACGGTAATTTTAACTAGTTTTAATTTAAGAACCAATAATTGGAGGACAAAATTACATGAAATGATAATGTCAGTGGACTACATGAGAATACTCTTTAAATACATTCTATAATCTCTAAGAGTGCAATTCCATATTTATAGTGGAGTAATAATAGAATTAATAAATACGATTATTTAATTAAAAAGTTTAACTAATAATCTCATTTATTGAAGCTTAAGATTATAGGTCAATGGTCTCCAAGTCACCTCTATACTATGTTGTCTAGGGTGTGAATATTTCAGGACATGAGAAAAGGACTAACTTGCAAAAGAAATTTTTATTCTGGGGTAAGTATATAATTATGAGATAATTATATTTAATTAATTAAGAATTAATTAATTGAATTATTTATATATTTAAATGTAATTTTCAAAAATTATGTATATAAAAATATTTATCAATGTTTTTTAATTATTGATAACTGAGACAGAATATCTAATTTATGAAATTAGATAATTAAATTATTATTAGATAATAATTTTATTCAACTAAATCTATTATTTGTGAAATAACGGATAAATTAGTTGATATGGATAATCATATATGTTAATTTTGAATTAAGTGATATCTAGATAATTATCTGATTAAAATAAAAAATTAATTCGGAGTAATTGTCACGTGTCAATCCCTAATAGGGTATCAGAAATTGACATGTACTATTGTGGTGTCACATGGCACTACAGTAGTGAGTGTGCAAAGACTGTAGTGCCATTGTCACATGTCAATCGCTAATAGAGTATTAGAAATTGACATGTACTATTGTGGTGTCACATGGCACTACAGTAGTGAGCGCAACACTGTAGTCCACATGACACTATAGGTTAACAACGCATAAACTTATGGTTCTCACCATTGAGTTTTTCGAGTATAAGAAAAGAAGGAATAAGGTAGCGTATGGTAGATATATTAAAAACTAAAAAGAAATAAATAATACATCATTCAATATAATTGAAATAAATATAAAAAAATTTCAGAAAGCAAATGTGATGCATGAATGCAATATATTAAACACATAAACTTAACAATTACCAATACACGATAAGACAACCCAACAAATAATGTGCCACCTTAGGGTCGGTCATATTAATTTTAAACTGTCTATGGGATATTCTCATCCTTATTAATTAAAATCTAAAATATCTCATATTTTCTCTTTTAAGAATACCGTACCATTTATTTGGTCAAGTCACAATTACCCGCCCAAAGATTAATTGTGACTTTATGAGTGTAACCCATTATTTCAGAATCTATGACTTAATTTAGAAGAAGCCAACCTCGATATTGATATAGTTAGAAACCTTCCTTAGGGGGATGAAAACAAAGCTGTCTCGATGTCCTCACCATATTTCATGTTGTTGTACTAATAATGGAGACCATATGTCACATTAACATGTAAGGAAGGTTAAATTAACTTAGGCCAATTATATTAGATTAATAATTACTTTTACATTCATAGGGTTGTTGTAACTAGTAATTAATTAACTAGTTAACTAAACATATGCCTTTAAAGTGGTGTAATTACCAAGTTTAACTGATTAAAAAGTTGTTTACATGTAGTTGATTTCGGAAAGTAATCCATGTAAAAATAATAGCGATCCTAATAAATCATATTTCTACACATGAGATGTATGATTAAATAAAGTTGTGTGCAGTTTCATATATGGCATGTGATCGACTAATGCATGGTCATATTATTAATCAAATCAATAAATATTTATTTAAATAAATATAATAAATAAATAAATGATGAACCGAGTGACTATTGTGTATTTTTAAAATTACAACCTTTCAAAAAATAGACAAAAATTACAAAGCGGGCTTCAAGAATATATATTTTCAAAAAATGCTCATTCTCCATTAAATATCATTCTCTATAATCGTCAAGATTTGATCAAAACTTTTTTAACTAAGAAAAAATATTTTTTTAATTAAATAATTCCATTAATTATCCTTTTTAAATTACTTGAATTTGGTTAGTTAAAAAACAATTTAATGACTTATCAAATTTGGGTCAGATCCAATCAATTAATTAATTTTAATTTTAAAAAATTAGAAACGATAACTATCATTTTAAAAGATGAGATTAGGGTTTTCGCGAAGCGTCACAGGAATAGGGAAACACGGTATCAGGGCATCACAAGGATTACCACCGGTGGAGGTAGCGTGACAGTCCCACTACTGTCGCAGACTGCCCAACCACTGCCGGCAGCGCCACTCCCGACACCACAATCGGCGTCTTGCGATAGCAGCGGGACAATCCGACCCTTGCCGCTGGCGGTGGAGTTCCGTCACGGAACTCCTCCTTCGCTTCTCCTCTGCATCCGTCTTGTGTGTTCTTCGTCTTCTCGCGTACAAAATTTTTACAACATAATATTCAAAATAGAATTATAAAAAATGCTATGCCCCAAACAGCTTACACAAGATCTAAAGAAAAATAAGAACATAGCCTAAACCCAAAAGTCAGCATACAATTAATGATTCATTATTAACCATACATTCAAAAAACATAACCATCCATCCATTTATACATATTAAAATATATATAGAATAATGTAAGAAAACCCCACACAGTATTTAATGTATATGTATATAAAGATCACTCTGATATCAATTGTTGGAATTGCGGCGCATGCGTAATAGAAATGGGGTTTTCGAAAATTTTGATGGCTGAGAAACAATGGCGACGTCACAAATCCAATTTTTTTTTGTGAAAATCAATTTTTCTACACGCATCCAATATATATATATACATTAAAGTAATAGACGTTCGAAGAAAAGGATTTTACCTCTTGAAATCTATCAAGAGTCATCGCTAGCTTTTAGTAAAAACAACGAACGCTCAATTCCACAATGAACAAACATTGAAATCCACACCATGGTCTTCCAAACTAATCCTCAAACGCAGTAGGACGTGTGTGAACACGTAGAATGAATCAAAAATAATTTTTTATCTCTAGATGTACTCAACACATGACATCTAGAGATTTAGAGAATGGATTTTGATACAGAACTCTGTGAGAGAATTAGAGAGTCCGCAGTGCTTTAATTAATGATTAATCAGTCATATGCTTAATAAGGCCAATAGAATATTATCTATTTATATTCTAGTCACGGCACTTTAGGTTTAGGGTTTCCATAAAATAATAAATTAATTATAAATGTGTCACTATAGTGGGACCCACTACATCTGCGTCACACTGCAATGTCGTGTAACACTGCAGTGTGTCACGCCAATCTCTGATTCAAAATCAATGATCAGCGTGTGACAGTCGGATATGCCATGTGGTAATTTTTCAAATTTATTATTTAATCAGATAAATATCTAAATATCAGTTAATTCAAAAATTAACTTATCTGATAAAACCTATCAACTAACTTATCTGTTAATTCAAAATTAACAGATTAGTTAATTCAAATTATTATCTTATGATAATTTATTATTATTTAATTTCATAAATCAAATATACTATCTCATCATCGATTAATTCATAACTAATCGATATATAGTTAATTAGTTGTAATTTTCAAAATTTACAATAATTTAATTTAATTAATTAATTGTCAATTAATTAATAATACATAATTATCTCGTAATTATATACTTGCCCCGAAAACTTAATTCATTTTGCAAGCTAGTCATTTTCTTATTTCTTAAACATTCACACCCTAAATTGTGTAGTACAGAGGTGGCTTGAATGCCATAGACCTAAAATTCTAAGCTTCAATCAATCAGATTATTAATTACACTCTTTAATTAAATAATCTCATGTATTAATTCTATTATTACTCTACTATAAATATGAAATTCCACTCTTAGTAATTACATAATATATTTACAGAGAAATCTCCTGTAGTCTATTGATATAACGGCGTACTCCTTGCTTCTGGGGACATTGATCCGAAGCTTGAGTACGGTTTGTGCGCCGTTTTCTTCTCTACCATGATGAATCAATTGATTTAATGTAGGTATCGCTCTTTCCTTCGCCCTTCCCCTCTATTTTGCCCTATCAATAGTGATTACTCCTGATCCGAAGCACCCCTTAGTCAGCACTGGCGAAAAAGAGGTAGGCTTTATTGAAGAAGAAAAAGGGGCAGGACGGGTGCTTGTTGGACCCCCACCCCCGTTTCCCGAGAAACTTTTGGTGGTCTTTCTTTTTGGCTTACTCCCCTTCCTGTTCTATTAATCAGAAGCATCCAACAATTCCACGCCGGTTTAGAATTTGATTCTAAGGGCTAAGGCTTTCCTTATCCCCCATCCCCTTTCTTTCCTCTTTGGCGGGCGTCCCGCCATGTAGAAAGACTCACCCTAGCCACTATAGCGACCCCACCCCCAACTCTAGCTGAGAAGCACCCTCCATCCACTTCCCATTTTTCGTGTGCCCAAAAGCCTGGTCGGTTTATGAGCCCCTTTCTGATTCCCTCACCTAATCCCATGAGAAGCAAGCCCAGAGGGCCTTGCCTTAACCTGTCCCCAGACAGCCGCTGGGATTGCTAAATGCTCCGCCACGAAGCAAGCTCTCTCGAATACGACATATGCGAAAGTGGCTAAAGAAGTTGAAGGAAGAAAGTAGTTAGGCAACTGTATGCACGAGGGTACATTATGAGTATTCTAAGAATAGGCAACATTGACAGAAATGAATGTTCTAAAGTCGCCGCTCTGTAATAACGAGGTTTTCAAGTAAGCTGGAATAACTTACTTATATATCACATTATAGAACAACCCTTTCTCCTTCTGAATGCGACGAAGCGAGCCGGGATAAATCCTCTTCCCTTAGTTTATGCTAATCGATTGAGTAGTCATAGGAGTTGCATTAAAGCTCCTATGAGGGCTTCTTGCTACTGCCCCACCATAAGAGCAATAAGCCAGTCACAGGCAAACAACCTTTTGAGTCTATGACTTTCGAAATTGAATGCCCAAAAGACCTACTGGTCGGCTACTGCTACCTACGATCCAGTGTGCGGGGTGCTCGCTGATCGTAAACCTTTCCCAAGAAAGAAGGTATTCAGATCTCTTTCATTAAAGGAGCTAAAATGCCACTTCGAATGATGAAAGAGGTTATTTTAGGCTCCCTCCAACTAGTAGCTAGTAGCTCCGTCGTTGATCTCTCCTCTTCCAGATCGGTTGTGACTCGTATGTCCAGACAACGACTATCGATTCCTAACGAACCCATATCTTCTTCTACCATTCGACCAGATCTTCTAGATGGTATTCTAATTATCCGTCCTTAGCACAAGCACTAAGTAAGTAAACTACCTCGAGCAACTTGACTAATAGGGCTTTTCTCGCTTGTTTAGTAAAATCAAGCTTTGGTTTCGTTTCACTTCCTTAACGGACCTACGGACTAGCTAAGGTACGCATACCACGGTGGGGTCTTCGACTAGGGTGAGGTCGTAACAAGATAGCCATAGGGGAACCTGTGGCTGGATTGAATCCTTCGCGATGGAAAGGCCCTCTTCCCCATTCCCAACTAAGGGGAAGCATCTACTTCTAAAAAATGGAAAAGAAAAAGCAGTGAGCTCCGCAACAAAAGTGAAGCGAGCCGCGCTACTAGCGCGCATCTTTTTTTTTTGCTGGCTTCAAATCAAAGCTTGACTTATAAGGAAGGGCTTTAAAGCGCCTAACCTAGGTTGGGAAAAGCCCTTTCTTTGTTCTTAGTCAAGCCTAAACGCCATTCTTTCGAAAGCGCTCACGAGCAAGAAAACAGATGCGCTAACGAGCAACGGCTTTTGTGCAAGTTGCTTAATCCCTTACTTGTAGCTTTTGAGCCCAAGCCTACGTTTTCTTAGTAAGTAAGCTTAAGCTGCGCGAAAGGTTGCTTTTCAAATTATATAATGGAAGGCGTTATCTTAAGGGGCCTTTTCTTGCTGGGCTTGAATGCGGAGCCTTCTTATTATGAAAAGGGGAAATGGGCTACCAACATAGGGGACTTGGGGTCTGTAGGACAAGAACCCTACACCAGCTGAGATCCTTTCGTGTGCACGGCATACCGAAAGCCATTAGTAACTTTGTGACGGGGGCGACCATGGATTAACTAACAAGATGAAATAACTATCATCCAAAAACATGAATTGAACGTCTCTAGCTTTAAAAACTCATGTTTTTCACCTCAAATTTGCTATAATAGCGCCATAGAAGCCCTAAACTAGCTAAACTAAGTACGTGCAATAGTGCGGGAAGAGCCCCGTTTGAAAACTTCATGTAGTTATGTTCTCCAATTATTGATTCGTAAATTAGAGTTGGTCAAAATTATCATTTTATCATTCTAATTACCTTTTGATCCTTAAGTACCATTAATTTACTAGTGAATGGTTAATTTACAACTGTATTATAAATTTGAGTTTAATAACTATTTAGTCATAAAATTAACACTTAAATGAACCAATATACTATCCATTAGAAAAACTTGAATTTCAAATCTTGTAAGACCATGTTTCTTGCCATCCATGTCACTGAATCTCCAAAATAAAAGTCACTAGCCTGTTTTACAAACAAGTCTTAACGAGTGAATCAAAATATCCAGTAGACATGTATATGAATGCATGACTACTTAGGATTTAGACTGATCTACATATGATCATCTGATTGATGTGCATTAAATATTTATGATAAACGGTAAGTTAATAAAGTTATTAATTCATATCGGTCATGTCCTATATAATCTAATCATATAAAGTACATTCACTAAGATGTTCATCCACATAAGCGATCTAGATCTAGATAAAATGTTTAGCGAACCGTACCGACAACCATTTATTAAAAATTCAATACTTTTATATGTTGCGAACTATTTATTCATTATCTATGATCTTAATACTCTCGTACTAATAAAAGGTCATAGTCTAATTAATGAATATAAAAATTTCAGATATTTATATTAATTATTCAATAATGATTCAGAGAATACAATTATAAGAAAAAATACATTTTTTTATCGATTTTCAAATTAAATTTTTACATATATTTTGAGGGCACTGTGCCCAATAAAGAGATACTATTAAATTACTAACAAAGTCTCATCTCACAATTGCAATATCCAGATGATCACATTCACGACCTAGAAGCAGCATACATAGCCTATTAGCAATTTAGCAGTGAGGAAGCATTTATTGAGGTGGAAAATATTGTTGGTAGAATTTTCCAAGAAAACCTAGTTGATCACGGCCTGAGGTTGAAGAGTGGTTTTACACATGATTAAAAAATGTGTGTTTAACTCTAGTAGCATATAAACGACCAATTACATATTTTCATCAAATATTAAGGTACTAGATATGTATTGAGAAGACAACCTCATATTTGAATATACGATATTGAAATGATTGCGAGAGGTCTTTTTTGAAAAATTTATATAGATATATTGAAGCATAATATTTTCTTTAAGTGTGGATTTTTTACGAATGTATACATTATATATGTATTACAGAAATTATACGTTGTATAGAGAGTTTAATGAGAAAATATAGTTCAAGCTATAAGCACAACTATCATGGTAGCTAGATGTAAAATCAAATGTCCAAGATTTTCAAACTTGAGATTCAAATTTCAATTTCTTGTAGGAAATAAAAGAAAGTAGGTGCTGGAATAATATGTTTTCTAATAAAAATAGTAAAATTTAATTTTCAAAATTTTCGCCGTCCAAATGTTGCTCCTAACTACAATATGCTGCACGTGGTGTTAGGAAAAAAATATCCAAACTTTAGTCCTAGCACCAAAATCGACCAACCTTTTAATGAAAAATACTATAGTTTATTTTGTAACTTTTTCTTTGACATGAGATATTATAATCAACTTATACTAAGCTGACCACACGTTTTGGCACATATTACGAATGATTGCATGCATCATCATTTAAGAAATATTCGGTATATCTAAAGTATTGAATATTCAGTATTATTTCATATTATTATTAATCATGTGTTTAAAAATATTATATTTTATTTAAATTTAAAGAGAGATAATAAATAAATTTTTAAAATTTATAAAAAATTTAGCCGTATCATCAAATAATATAAAACAGTTCTAAATATAAATATTAAGTACTCCAAGACAATCAGAAATTTTTTAATCTACAGATCACCTTTCCCTGTACAAAAATTCTCTCTATGGCTTTCTCTCGCTACCTAATATATTCCACGTACGTGTATATAAAAATCCAAAAGTGGTGGATCAATAAAAGAAGAAAGAACACTCCAGCGCAGCGAATTTCTCAAACTTTGACTTTAAAAAATCATCTACAAACATATTAAATTATTAGTATTAACTGCCAAAACATAAAAGTGTCCAAAAAACCATGCATAACATCATCCACACTTGGAAGCTAAAGTTATAGTAGTTGATGAGTGAAAGAAACCCTAACCAAACAGTTGGTTCAATGCTTAGACTGCATCTGTCTAATATATATAGGTATGGTTTTCATATTTGCTTGTTTGGGTCTAAATCTAGAGCTGGAGTCATTCAAATGATAACTTTGAGCTTCTTTCCTAAATATACATTTACAAATATGATAGAGATTAATATGAGCAACTGATTTGTTTACTCAGCTATCTGCATACTCATTTCTCCTTACCAACGAAATTGGGTTTTTTGAAAACATTGTTGTTTGAAAAATCAAATCAGATAAATTGATTAAGTTTTTAAAAAAAAATTCAAGTTCGTTTTTATTATAGAATTATTTTTCTGACATTTCTTATTAAATACTATTTGATTTGAGCAAGTAATTTTTGAATTTAATATTTTTGTTTGTTAAAATTACTTGCTTTTGGTAAGTAGTTTTCTCATTATTTATTTGTTCAATTCATAAAATTTATTTGATTTGAACTAATAGTTTGTCAGAACTATTTGATTTGATTTGAGTAAATATTTTATAAAAATTATTTAATCTGAACAAGTTGTTTTTGTTGTATTCATTTTTATTGTTTAAATTATTTTAGAGTCGAGATTTGTTTTACATAAAATGTAAAAAAAATATTTTCACAAGCTATAAAATATCTTATTCTCTAGAAAAAAAATTAGATATTTTTATAAAAAAAAGTGACAAGCCAAATAGCTAACGTGGACCCTAGAAAGAGGCCAACCCTCACCATGTCTTTATCTCACGTGTTGCGACGTGTCCTTTATCCTCTATTGGCGACGTGGTTTTGGCTCCCACGCGTTTAAAACGCATCCGTGTTCTCTGTTTTAACACTCATTTTACTTAGAATTACTCAAAATTATGGTTAGAAAGAACTTTTAGAACTTTCTTCAATATTTATGGTTATGGTTAGAATTTGTAATCTCTTTTCCTAAACAAAGAAAAATATTAAAAAAGTGTTTTTTTAATCCTTTAAAATTCAAATTTATAGTTATTCTCAATTAGTTCTTGGAAGTTTCTTAATAAATTTCGAATAAAACTTTTCATCATCACCAGACAAACCAAGCACACTGTGATATTAATTATAAATGTCATATTATCGAGATTTATTGAGATTTAATATAAATACTTAATTCCAAATTTAAAATATTCAAAACAATTATTGTAAATTTAACTTGATTGGCAAGTTGATTGGTCCGGTTAGTTAAGATTCCATATCCATATCTTAAAAGTCGTGAGTTCGAGTTAAATTCTCTAATTCTTTTAAAATTTATAATGTAATTTTGATAAAAAAATTACTAAAAAAATTATTTGACAACTTAAACTTATAGTCAAAAATAAATAATCAAAATAAATTTGAATTCAAAATTTTGAACCTGTTATTTTCATAACCCCTCTTAACTGAGACATGAAAGTCAAATCAATTCAATTCCACGGTACATATTCGGTTGAACAAATTCTTCTTTTTATCAATCAATTTTTTTTAAAAATTATTTCTCCAAAACATAATAATTTCTGGATGTATATGATAATATATATATAGATAGATAGATAAATATGATATATAGTAAAAATAAGTTATTTGAATGGATATATATGAATCAAAGTATGCTCCTCTACATCTTTAGGTCTACATGGAAAACAATAAATTATAATAATTAGGTCTACATGGAAAACAATAAATTATAAAATAATTATTGAACTTAAAAATGGTGGTTTTTTAAAAAAGGTACTTTTATTAGCACTAGAAGAAGAATGTAAACTTTTCTCCCCATTAAATTTGCCTTCATGCATAACTTTTCATGATAAAAAAAGGACTTTAAAACGAGGAATCAAGTCGACACGTATCCCCATAACTCGATGACTCACTTTTGTATTTTTCGTTACGGTTCAATGCACTAATGCTTGTGGACCGTACTCAAACCAGATAAGGAGGTCGGCCGCAATGTAAAGACAAAGTTATTTAGAAGGACACGTGGTAAGCTCATAGACGTCTGAAAAACTCATATGGGTCCCATTAATCCAACAGTAGGAAGGAGACGACCGTATCTGTCTTGCTCATTTCTATAGCCTATATATACATCATCATTTCAGAGCATTTGAAAAAAAAAATCTTTAGATTATTGAATTTTCCACTTCCCATTCTCTCTCTAAATTCTCATAAATTGCTAAAAAATATATATATACTTATATATTTCTCTCTCTAGGAAGAACATGGGTGTGGCAGAGATTGACACAGTTACCCAGCTAAGTTTACCACCTGGATTTAGGTTTTATCCAACTGATGAGGAGCTTTTGGTCCAATATTTATGTAGAAAGGTTGCTGGTCACCATTTTAGCCTCCAAATTATTGGTGATATTGATCTTTACAAGTTTGATCCATGGGTTCTCCCAAGTAAGGAATTACAACGAAATATATATAATCCCCATTTATTCATTTATATTTGAAATTAATTTGGTTTTGTTCATTAAAGTTTATTTTGTTAAATATCTATTTACTAAAGTTGAATTTAATTGTTTGTACAGGTAAAGCGATATTTGGAGAAAAAGAATGGTACTTTTTTAGTCCACGAGACCGGAAATATCCAAATGGGTCAAGGCCTAATAGGGTTGCTGGTACCGGGTATTGGAAGGCCACTGGCACTGACAAGATTATAACAACTGAAGGTCGCAAAGTTGGGATTAAGAAAGCACTTGTGTTTTACATTGGGAAAGCTCCTAAAGGAACTAAAACTAATTGGATCATGCACGAGTATCGCCTTATTGATTCATCACGGAAAACTGGAAGTTCCAAGGTAAGCTTTGAATTTTTATTAAATAGTCTCTCTTATTGCTTTATATGATATAAATAAAGACAGTCTTGACGTCGAATTAAATATTGTGGGAGTTTATGTTTCTAATTTATGTTTTTACTTTTTACAGTTAGATGAATGGGTTTTATGCCGGATATATAAGAAGAACTCTTCGTCCGACCAAAAGCCAACGACGAGCATTTCCAGCATAGAACACAGCCACGGCTCGACAGCTTCATCATCGTCCCACATCGACGACGTTCTCGACTCACTACCGGCTATCGACGACCACTTCTTTAATTTGCCGCGCTTAAACTCTCTCAAATCCTTACAACAACAACAAGATAAGCTCAGTTTTCAGTATCTCAGTACCGGCAATTTCGATTGGGCGAGTCTTGCAGGCCTTAATTCGTTCACTGAACTCGTGCCCTTTAATCAAACTCAGTTTCAATCTCAAGGAACTATGACTTATAATTGCAACGACGTTTACAATTCTTCAATCCCGCCGCTCCGTCAGGTTGACTCGCCGCCGCAGAAGATGGGGAAGTCTGTGGAAGAGGAGGTTCAGAGTGGGCTCAGAACTCAGCGAGTAGACAACTCAGGCTTCTTTCAGTCAAACTCGAACTCATTGACTCAGAGCTTCACCAGTTCGGTTGACCCGTATGGTTTTCAGTACCCGATGAATTCAAGTGGGTTCGGGACCTCGGGTTGAGGCAGGTGGAGAATGGCAGTTCTGTAGATATTTAGAATTCTTTGGGCTAACATTTTGGGCATAGATGTTAGATTCCATTCCGAAAATTTTAGATATTTTTAGCCTTAGATTAGAAAGAGTCAAAAGGTGACATTCCAGTGGGGTTATTACAATGACAGCAAGGTGCACCAAAATGACAAATGAACTTTGCCTTTTTCTTTTTGGATGGTTAAAGAGAGCATTTTCAAAACAGGGGGCTTTAAAACTTAGTTCAAACTGGCTGAATACAGCTTGAAGTATGTGATTTTAAGAACTGAAAATGTTCCATGACTTAATCGGAATCAACTATTCAGAGATACGTTGACAGACAAAAACTTAAGATTCTTAAAGTATGAGTGATTCTGTACTCTTTTACATATGTTTTATCGTTACATGTAATGATATCTTATACTAAATAATTTAGGTTTGGATTTTACGTATTTATGTTGATGAAATGATATTCTAGGACCAAAAAGTTATTAATCCTTTGGATATACATTGATTACCCATCAATAGATTGTGAAAATTAATTATTGTGTTTCTTATTTTATTTTGCTTCTTGTAATTTATGTCACGTATATCTTATTTTCTCCTCTCTCCTTATTCTCTTTGCCTAACCACTCGTTTTAATATATAAATATTTGGGCAGTAGAAATTCTAATTACAAAAAAAACGAAAAAAAAAACATGAGGTCTATTAGCCAGAGTAGATAATAAGACATCATCTTTAGTACGATGTAATTCAAATTCATTCATCAACGTTCATCAACCACTTTGGTTTTGATAATGAATTAGAATTTTGTCATTTTTTTCTCCATCTATTTTGTCAAATTAATACATTAACGTGAGTATGATAGAACTACGTGGGTTATTACAATTAAAGTGTAAAATGATAATGATGTGATTTAACATGATTAAATATCATAGTACGCGTGGTAATATCTGAACCGTAGGAAAGAACAACATGACGTAGTCATAAAATCAATTTAGACGATTGCGAGAAAGAAATTAGTTAAGACACATGGTAAGCAAATACAGCAAGTTGGAGGAGCGTTAATCAAGGTCATCCAATGTGCATATTTACTATAAAATTTGAGGAATATTGGACTATCCCCAAAGTGAAGCTGAATCTTTCCTCAGACGGGAATATCTCCTAAGATCAACGATTTTTGTAGTAATTTCATTACTAAAGATGTGATATCAGATTCTATAAAAAGCTTATAAATAAAGGCAAATTGCAGCATTCATGGATCCATAGAAAATCAAATACAAACTACGTTACTCAATTGCTCATCGTCTTCATTCTCTTAAGCTTTCTATTATTTTTCGTGTGAGGGACAAAAATTCCTATATATTTTGGTGCTTTCATTGAGAGTTGAGAGAAAACCTAAAGAAAATAACCTCTCAAAAATTGTACGATGCCTAGAACTAGGTCGAACACTTCCCTGCTCGAGGGAAACAAAATCGAGAATGGGGATGAGAATGTCAATCAACCCATTCCGCCAATGGAGAAGATCCAAACAATCATGAACGGGATGTAGAGATGGAGCAGAGGAACGCTCAAGCACTACGCACAACGTGGCAGGCCATGCAAGACCAATTCAATGCTTTACAATGGGAAGTTGCGCAGGCAAGAGCGGAGGTGAGTCAACGAACTAATCATGAAGAATGGGAGATCCTTCTGAGGAAACTAGGCCAGAAACCTGACGAGACTACAATGAGAACAGTAGGAACGTACGAGGAAGGAACGAATCTGGAGAAACCGTGGAATGTTGTCCACTTGAAAAAGTACTTTGTTTAAGTTTTCCCTTTTTGGACATTGTTATAATGAATAATTCTTCCAGTGGGTTTTTCTCCCCGCAAGGGGTTTTCCACGTAAAAGCTTGTGTTTATTCTACTCCCTTCTATTTGATAAAATGTGAAAACTAAAGGTCGACGGTCTTGTAGTCTAAGCCCTTGGGAATGGGGAAACCTATTCCCTAAAATGTGAAAACTAAAGGTCAGCGTTCTTGTGACCTAAGCCCTTGAGAACGGAAAAACCTATTCCCTAAAATGTGGAAACTAAAGGTCGGCGGTCTTATGACCTAAGCTATTAGGAATGGGAAAAAAGATATCTTCTAAACTCTCTTTTTCAAGAAAGGAAGGCTGACAACGGGAAGACGTAACGACAGTAAGACATGATCTATAGTTCTGAAAGGTGAGGTTTGGGGGATACATGTGAAATATCCGAGATAAACGGCAGTGAGAATAGGAAATGAAAAGTCGCGGCCCACAGGTGCATATTCCTTTTACATACTTTATTGTTACTTTTGTGACGTTAATAATTGCAGGTCTCGGAAAACGTTGCAAAAAGGTAGTGGAATCATATCGTGTGTTCTTGAGAAACGGATTATAATCATCACACCTCGTAATAGAATTTTGTTGAGTGTAATGGGAAAAATGAACAGGATTACCTATCACAGTACGTGTGACAAGACCGTAGGAAAGAACATCATGTCGTAGCCATAAGATTAGCTTAGATGATTACGAGAAGGAAATTAGTCAGGACACATGGTAAGAAAATACATCAAGCCGGAGGAGCATTAATCAAGGTCATCCAAAGGGAAAATTTACTCCAAAATTTAAGGAATATTGGGTAATCCCCAAAGCGAAGCTAAATATTTCCTAAAACAGGAATATCTCCTAATATCAAGTCAAAAATCCTTAGATATGGGAATATACCTCACAATATTTGTAGTAATTTCATCATTAAAGATGTGATATCAGATTCTATAAAAAACCTATAAATAAAGGTCAATCGTAGCATTCATGGATGCATAAAAAATCAAATACAAACTACGTTACTCCATTGTTCATCGTCTTCATTCTCTCAAGCTTTCTATCATTTTCGTGTGAGGGAGAAACAATCTTTTATATTTTGGTGCTCTCATTGAGAACTGAGAGAAAACCTCAAGAAAATAACCTCTTGAAAATTGAACGATGCCTAGAACTAGGTGAAAAGCTACCCTCAACGAGGGAAATGGAACCAGGAATGAGGATGAGAATGTCAATCAACCCATTTCACCGACGACGATGCTCCAAACGATCATGAACGGGATGCAGGAGATGGGGCAGAGGAACATTGAAGCACTACGCACGACATGGTAGACCATGCAAGCATAATTCGATGTTTTACAATTGGAAGTTGCACAGGCAAGAGTAGAGATGAGTCAATGAACTAACCACGAAGACTGGGAGATCCGTTATAAGGAAACCGAGTGAGAAACCATACGAGACTACAATGAGAATAGTAGGAACGTGCGAGATGAGGACACGAAAATCCAGTCTCAACTTCATACAAGGGGGACAGTGGGAGAACCACATCCACCGAAGGTCATGACCGAAGAGGCAATGGAGGAGATGCCGGAAAGGAAGATGATGTTCTCAACACACGAGATCTAGAGATTTATTGAGAAGGACTTTAGTGAGACGATTCTCTAAAGAACGTGATGGTTATGCTTTTAAAGATTTGATTAACGTTTAATCACAAAAGAAAATATTTCTGACACCAATCGTATTCTCAATTCAACTCTTGATTGACGAACTGATGATCTAATCAACTGATTCTCTCCTCTTCTTTTTTCAACCACTTAGGCCATCAGAATAATATTTGTATATATTCTAGATAATAACGTATCAGATTTTTAGGGATAAACTGAAATAATATTTAATTGTAAAATTACCAATTGCAGTGGGCCCACTGTAATTGTGTACAACTGCAGTACTACATGACACTGTAGTATGCCGTGAGCCAGCACAGTGTCTTAGAGATTATAAAATGTATTTACAGAACTAACATTTAAGAAAACCAATATACAATCCGTTAGGAAAGCTTAGATTCTAAATCTTGTAAGATCATGTCCCCAACCATCCACATCACTGAATCTCCAAAACAAAAGTCACTAGCCAAAGTAATAAATTAACTTTAACGATTGAATCAAAATATCCAATAAACATGCATATGGTTTCATGACTACTTAGGATTCAGACTGATCTACATATGATCATCAAATTGATTTGTATTAAGTTTTTATGATAAACGATACATTAATAAAGATATTAATTCACATCGATTCTGTCATATATAATCTTATTATATAAAGTACCTTCACTAAGATGTCTATCCATATCAATGACTCGGATCTAGATCACACGCATTCATAATGTTTAGTGAACCGTCCTAGCAACCATTCATTAAATATTCTATACTCTAATATGTTGCTGAGAATTTAATTCATTATCAATGATTTTAATCCTCTCATACTAATACAAGACATTGTCCCATTGATGAATATAGAATTTCAGATATTATATAAATCATTCAACAATAATTTAAAAGAAAAATTATAAGAAAAATATAATCCTACTTAAATTTCATATCAAAATGTCAATACACATGTTTTGAGGACATAACCCCCAACAATCTCCCACTTGCCCTAAAGCAAAGGTGGAATCTCTCTTAATCTCATGTTACACACGTAACTCTCAAATGATTTTGCAGGAAGTGTCTTTGTAAAAGGATCAGCCAGGTTTTGTTCCAATACTATCTTCATAACAGTCACATCCCCTCGATACACGATCTATCTTACAAGATGATATCTCCTCTCTATGTACTTGCCCCTCTTGTGAATCCTCGGTTCCTTGGAATTCGCTACCGACCTACTGTTATCACAGTACAATATCAATGGCTTGTCCATATCTGGAACTATTCTAGATCAGAATAGAACTTTCTAAGCCATACCGCCTCTTTTGCAGCTTCCATAGTGGAATCTGCAATGCTGAATTATTTAATACTTCTCCAGACTATAGCTCCTCCACCGAAAGTGAATAATGATCATCGATTTTTTATTGTCTCTATCTGATTGAAAATCAGAATCAGTAAATCCAGTGGGGTTCAGGTCTCCACCTGAATAAACGAGCATATAGTTTCTCGTTCTCCTAAGATACTTAAGAATGTGCTTTACTGTAATCCAGTGTTCCAAACCTACATTCGATTGATAACTATTGACAATTCTCACTACATAACAAATGTATGGTCTCGTACACAACATGGCATACATAAAACTTCCAACTGCTGAAGCATATAGAACCTTTCTCATATCCTCTTCCTCATGAGGTATCTTAGGACATTGTTCCTTGGAGAGGACAATTCCATGGTTGGTTGTTGACCTTTCTTGGAATTCTCCATAGAGAATATCTCCAGTATCTTATCAATATAAGATGCCTCAGAAAGTGTCAAAAACTTGTTCTTTCTATCCCTTAAGATTTGGATGCCTAGAACATAACTCGCTTCTCCCAAATCTTTCATTTGAAATTTCTCAGCTAACCACTTCTTTACCATTGACAAAGTTTCTAAATCATTCCCAATTATTAGAATATCATCAACATAAAGAATTAAGAAAACCATTATCTTATATTTGGTGTATTTATAAACACAGGGTTCGTCAACATTTTGCTCGAAGTCATAAGACTTTATAATCTCATCAAAGGTAAGATTCCAAGATCGAGATGCTTGTTTTAATCAATTAATGGATTTAAGCAACTTGCATACTTTCTAATCTTGCCCCTTTTGTACGAACCCTTCTGGTTGCATCATATAGATGTTTTATTCAAGAGAGTCGTTTAGAAAAGCTATCTTGACTTCCATTTGCTATATCTCATAGTCAAAACTAGCGGCTATGGACAAAATGATGCGAATGGATTTTAGCATGACCACAGGGGAGAATGTCTCTTCATAATCGACTCCCTCCCTTTGAAAGTTTCTACTTTTCCATCTGCACCTCTCTTCTTTTTGAAGATCCATTTACATCTAATGGTTCCGACATATTCAGGTGGATGTACAAGGTCCCAGATGCAATGGAATACATAGATTCCATTTCCTAGTTTATGGCATCTTACCGTTTCTCCTTTTCAGGATCATCCATTGCTTCTTAATAAGATAATAGATCGTCCTTATTAGTGTCTGACACTAGGACATAAGCCTCTAGTTCGTAGTGAACTGGTTGTCTCACAACCCTCGTACTACGACATTGCACGGGGGCTTCCTTTGTAGAAATTGTGATTTCTCGGGTTTGTCACTTATCCGTAGAAGTTGAAGGTGGTCTGATCTCATTACTCGCTAATTCCTTGAGAACTAGTTTGCTATGAGGTTTATAGTTTTGCATATAATCATACTCAAGAAATATTTCATTTGTCGACACAAACACTTTTTGATCATTGTGACTATAAAAGTACCCACCTCTAGTCTCTAGAGAATAGCTAACAAATATGCATACCTCAGATCTTAAGTCTAACTTTTTGGTCTTGGGTCAAAGAACGTGAGCTGGACACCTCCATATACGAAAATGATGCAAACTAGGTTTGGAGCTATTCCATAACTCTACAGACGTCTTGCTTATAGACTTATAGGGCACTATATTGAGAATGTAAGTTACCGTGAGTAGTGCATATCTCTAAAATTTAAGTGACAATGATGAGTAGCTTAACATCGACCTAACTATATCCAATAAGGTTCGATTTATCCTCTCTGCAACACCATTTTGCTGTGGTGTTCCAAGTGCTGTCATTTGGGATAGGATTCCACTCTCCAGTAAATATCCTTGAATTCTAAATCCAAGCATTCACCACCTTGATCAGAGCGAAGGGTTTTTAATGATTTACCTAATTGCTTTTCAGTTTCAGCCTTGAAGTCTTTAAACCTTTCAAAAGTTTCATACTTTCGATGTATTACGTAACTATAACCGTATCTTGAGTAGTCGTCAATAAAAGTGTTAAAAATACTCATACTCACCTCTAGCTTGTGCATTGATCGGTCCACATACATCACTATGCACTAACTCAAGTGATTCCTTGGCTTTTTAGCCATTCCCTGTGAAAAGTCTCTTGGTCATCGTAACCTCTAGACAAGATTCACAAACAGGAAGGGTTCCAACTTTTAGCTCTCTCAAAACACCATGCTTTGGTAACCTGTTTAACTTATCTAAATTAATATGTCCCAACCTAACATGCCATAAATATGTGTTATCATCATGAGAAACTCTTTGTCGTTTGTTATTTTTAGGGTTTTCTACTTTAAATAATTCAGAATTATTTAACGCGCGTTCAATAGATTTAAGTATATACGATCTGTTTATAATGTTAGCATGGAAAATATCGAATCCATTCTCAGGACATTGCTCAGTAAGAACGAACTTATTGTTCTCACGAATCAACATTAAGTTCATATTTGATTTCTAATGTACGAAATTATCAAAATTCATTTCTCAAGAGGGAGTAAAGCACTAACATGGTTGCCCATGGTAGACATAATATTGATAACTGAAATTTAAAACATACATGATTCAATATAATTGATAAATTCTAGAATTTAAAAAGTAAACATGATACATGAATGCAATCATAATAAACACATAAATTTAGCATTTACTAATCACGATTAAACAATCCAACAATTAATATGCCGCATTAGAGTTGGCCAAATTAATCTCAGCCTGTCTATGAGACATTTTCATCTTTATTAATTAAAACTTAAAATATCTCATATTTTCAGTTATAATAATAAGGCATCGCTTGTTCGCTCAAGTCACAACTATCCACATGAAAGCTTCATTGTGATTTTGTAAGCGTAACCCATCATTTCAGATTTGATGACTTCATTTAGAATATACCGCCTTAGGATCGGTCAAAACTAAACTACATCACTTTCTCCTATCTTCTTAAGAAGTCCAACCGTAATATTGGTACAGCTCGAAACCTTCCTTAGGGAAATGAAAACAAAACCATCTCGAGGCACTCACTACACCTCACGGTGTTGTACTAATGATGGAGACCACGAGTTACATTGACATGTCAACCTTCTCCCACTCACTATTTTAGGATAATGTATTTCTATTTTAGCTAATCAATTAATTTCAAATTAATTACTAGTTAAAATAATAACCTTATGAATATTTAATTATCAGTTAACTCAATCTCATTGATTTAAGTTCATTTAACTTTATGAATCGCCTAAGTCATACTTACGTAAACTTAGATTAACTAATTAATTATATTCATCAGATTTTAATAAAACTCTTTTATTAAAGTCGGTTAACCTAAATGTTATTATAGCCTTTAGTGTGGTGTGATTACCAAGTTTTAACTAGTCAAAACCAAACCTTTTACATGAAATTGATTTCATAAAGTAATACATATAAACATATTAGGATAATCATAATAAATTATGTTTCTACAAATGAGATGAATGATTAAATAAAACTGTAAAGATTTTTATGTATGGCATGTGATCGATTAACGCATGGACATGTTATCAAACATAACAATTAAATAATTATTTAACAATTAAATAAAATAATAATGGACCGAGTGACTATTGAGTATTTCTAAATTACAACCTTAAAAATAAAGAAATGAAATTACAAAGTGGGCTTCAAGAATACATATTTCCCAAATATTGCCTTTTCCTCCTGATGTCAATCTTCATAATCTTCAAGCTTTGTCGCGCCGGACAACCACTGTTCACCGCCGGTACAGTACCCCCGACACTGTTCACCTCCGGCGGAGCAGTAAATTTATGGTGTGAACAATGTTTTTGCAGATGTACAATGTTTTCACGGGATGAACAATATTTTCGCGAATGAACAGTGTTTTCGCGGATGAACATTGTTTTCGCGAATGAACAATGTTTTCGTGTGAATGGTAAATTTCTTCCGTTCATCTCGTGCGTTCTTCATCTTCTTGCATTCAGAATAATTACGATAGTATTCAAAATAAAATTACATAAATTCCTACGCTTCAACTCGGCTTACACAAGATCTAGGAAATATTAAAACAAAGCCTAACCCAATAATCACCATACAATTGACAATCCATTATTTTTCATACATTCAAAAAATATAACCATCCATCATCATACGTATATCATATTATATGAATAATGTAAGAAAACCCACACAACCTTTAACATATAAATATAAAGACAGCTCTGATACCACTTTTTGGTCAGGTCATCGCGACGCTTGCTAGGCGAAAGTGTGGAGGCGCGTGGCTTTTTAAAAAAATTAAACTTTTAATAAAAAATGAATCTTTTAATAAAACAAAACTTACGCAACGCCACGATAGCCAAAATAAAAACTTTTATTGAAAACTCTTTTTCAATCAGTTACGATCCGTTATATATTTATAAGTTAAATCTACAACATACAAGGTTAGGAATCATATACCTCTTGTAGTCTACATCAAGTGTCATTGCAAAAACCGATCGATCCTCCGTTCCTACCAAATCGTTCAAACGATCAGTAGACTCCGAGATCTACACCAAGATTTTTCAAGTCCATCCTCAATGTACTAGGACGTGTGTGTGCATGTAGAATATTACAAGACACTTTTTTGTCTCTAAATGTTCTCAACATATGAGATCTAGAGATTTATTGAGAAGGATTTTGGTGAGATGATTTTCTAAAAGAACGTGATTATTATTCTTTTAGAGATTTGATTAACGTTTAACCACAGAAGAAAATATCTCTGACACCAATCATGTTCTCAATTTAACTCTTGATTGGCGAAGTGATGATCTATCAATTGATTCTCTCATCTTCTTTCAACCACTTACGCCATTAGAATAACGACTGTATATATTCTACATAATGGCATATCGGATTTAAGGGATAAACTGAAATAATATTTAATTACAAAATTATCAATTGCAATGAGACTCATTGTACTTGTGCGCAACTGCAATGCCACATGACATTATTGTGTGCCGTGAGTCAACACAGTGACTCACACCACTGTAGTGCCATGTGGCACTACAGTGTTGCACACTCACTACTGTAGTGCCAGGTGGCACCACAGTAGTCCATGTCAATTTCTGATATCCTATCAGTGATTGACACGTGCCAATTAATGTAAATTAAATATTTATTTTAATCAGTTAATTCAAAATTAATATATCTGATTATTCCGATAAACTAACTTATCTGTTATTTTATAAATAAGAGATTTAGTTGATTTAAATTATTATCTAATTTCATAAATTAAATGATAATTAAAAAATGATAATTATATATATATAATTTTCGAAAATTATATTTAATATATAAAAAATTTAATTAAATAAATCTTAATTAAATAATTACATATAATTATCTCATAATTATATACTTGTCCTAGAATAAAAATTCCTTTTGCAAGTCAGTCTTTTTCATATTTTGAAATATTCACACTCTAGACAACGTAATATAGAGGTGACTTAGGGACCATGGATCTATAATCCTAAACTCCAACAAACGAGATTATTAATTAAATTTTTTAATTAAATAATCTTATTTATTAGTTCCATTGTTACTTCACTATAAATATGGAATTGCACTCTTAGAGATTATAAAATGTATTTATAGAGTATTCTCATGTAATCTACTGACATAATCATTTCATGTAGTTCTGTCCTCCAATTATTTGTTCGAAATTAGAATTTGTCAAAATTATCGTTTTACCTTTCTAATTACCTCTTGATCCGTAAGTACCATTAATTCATTAGTGAATGATTAATTTATAATCTTATTATAAATTTGAGCTCAATAACCATTCAGTTCCAAAATTAACACTTAAGAGAACCAATATACGAGCGGTTATGAAAGCTTAGATTCTAAATCTTGTAAGATCATGTCCTCAGCCATCCACATCATTGAATCTCCAAAACAAAAGTCATTATCCTGATTAACAAATAGACATTAACGAGTGAATCAAAAGATCCAGTAGGCATGCATAGAAGTTCATGAGTACTCAGGATTCAGCCTGATTTATATATGATCATCGAATTGATGTTTATTAAACCTTTATGATAAATAACACGTTAATTAATATATTAATTCACATCGTTTCTGTCATATATAATCTTATTATATAAAGTATATTCACTAAGTGAACCGTACTAGCAACCCTTCATTAAAAATTTCATACTTTAATATGTTACTGACAATTTTATTCATTATCTATGATCTTAATCCCTTTGTACTAATACAAGATCATAGTCTCATTAATGAGTATGAAATTTTTAGATATTTATATAAATTATTCAACAATAATTTAAAAGAACAACTATAAGAAAAGTGTAATCCTCTTTAAATTTTATATCAAAATGTCAATACACATGTTTTGAGGGCATAACTCCCAACAAGATAAATGTCAGTTAAAATAGGAAATGAAGCATCGTGACCCACATGTGTGTATTCCTTTTTACTTACTTTATTGTTACTTTTTATGACATTAATAATTACATGTCTCAAAAAATGGTGTCGAAAAGTAGTGGAATCACATCATGTTTTCTTGAGAAACAGACTATAATCATTACACCTCAACAAAAAAAATTTTGTTTAGTGTAATGTGTGGCAAATAAACATGATTAAATATCACAGCATGTGAGACAAGATCTGAATTGTAGGAAAGAACGACATGTTGTACCCATAAGATCAGTTTAGACGATTGCGAGAGGAAATTAGTCAGGACACATGGCAAGCAAATACATCAAACCAGAGGAGTGTTAATCAAGGTTATCTAACGGACATATTTACTCTAAAATTTGAGGAATTTAGTAGTAATTCCATTATTAAAGATGTCGGATTTCGTAAAAAACATATAAATAAAGGCCAATTGTAACATTTATGGATTCATATAAAATCAAATACAAAATATGTTACTTTATCGTTCATCGTCTTCATTCTTTCAAGCTTTCTATTATTTTTCGTGTGAGGGTGAAAAAATTCTTTACAGTGGTATTAGACCAATGATTTGAACAATATCAATTTCTCTCACTCTCCCCCAAATACTGTTTTTTTTTCAAACAAACTAAGCTAGCTTTCATTTTTAATCAGAAAACAAGTTAAATTTTAGAAGATCAAGAAAAGTAAAAACAAAAGGCTTGTTATCCTTATTGAGAGGTTTAAACCAGGTGGGGGTAGTATATTAGTCTTAAATAAACATAAACAAGAAGATATTTGGGTATGTGTCTCAGAAGGTCGATTTGGGTCATTTAATTTCTTTTAGGATTTTTTAGCTAAACGTGCCACCTATTTATTTCACAAAGTGGCCAAAATTAATTATTATTAATAGACTTATCCATGTTTTAATAACTCAACTTACCATAATATCCCACAAGAGAGTTTTTAAAAAACTATTATAATAAATAGAACTGAGGGAAAGTCAAGTTAAAGAAAAGGCATGAAAATCTGTTACGAAATTTTATAAATAAATGGTTAAAAATAGAATGTGGATTAGAAAATGTAAGTAATAGAGGCATCGTTAATTAAAATAAATTTGAAGACAAACGAAAACAATCTAAAATATTATAACCCATAAATAACATGATACACATTCAATTAGTTAGATTTAAATTAAAGAGAATATGTGAAATTGAAAAGTTAGAATTTAGTAACTAAAATATCTTTTTACCATATTTCAAAGTTAACACTATTATATTTAATTAATGAAAATGATTCTTTATTGTTATAATAAAATATAGCTACATTGATGAATTATTATAACACCTATTTTTTATGTAACTTCCCGTAAATAAACATTTTTAATGACATGAAAAATATAGTAAATAATTACAACAAGAAAACAAAAAGGTTTTCTAAAATGTAATTAGCAACAACAGCTAATAGATAAATATTTCATGTAAAAAGAATATATATTTACATATGTTATTGAAATGATTATTACAGTATCTATTAGTTGATCAACAACTAATATCGCATATTTACTTATGAGTGTATAGAATTTATTATAATTATCTTTAGATAATAATTTATGTTATCATAGCAATAAATTAATAACAATAAATTAAAAGTAAATATTTGATAGTAAGAATATTTATGTATGCATGTTATTGTAAATATTAATTACAGTGTCTATTAACTGATTACTAACGACTATCACATATTTACACATTTGAGAATAATAATCTGTATTTTAATTATATTCGGATAATATCTACTAACTAATTATGCTCTAGTACATTTTATCTTAAATATTATATTAGTTATTTTTTAAAGTTTATTTTCCTAATAATTATTAGTCACGCGACAGTAATAATAAAATCTGAAGTCTTAAAATGAAAGAAATATAAAATCTGATTTTTGAATATATAAAGAAGGAAATTGAAAAATTGGTTAATACTAATATGGAGTACAAAGCATTATTGAGATATATTATTTTATTTAAAATAAAAAAAAGATAGCGGAAGACGAAAGATTGAAAATTGAGATATTATTAATCTATTGACTTAGAAACAAATTGAAAACAAGATAAAAATCTTGAAAATACCCAAAAATAACTCCATAGTTGACAAATATTCAATATTTTCAAAAGCAATTAATGGAGTAGTTAGAATTGTAAAGGCAAAAGTCAGTGCATTTGGTATATCATCTAAAATTATTTAATACTTATATTAATTATTCAAAACTAAAACTTAGTTTATTGTTTGTTTAAAATAAAAATTTTATTCATTATTTATATATAATAGTTTAAACATAAAGATTGCTGAGTATAAAAGAAATAGTCAACCGTAAATAGCTATTGCCTTAAATATACTTAAAAATGATTAAAAAAATAACATTCCTTTAAAATGATTAAATGCTACAAATTCTATTTGTTTTAACCAATAACCTTATAGCCAGTTGAACATGAGACAATTCTGAGCCCAACAAATACTCTCAAAGAAACCGATCTTATATGACATCCACACAATTGGTCACTTTAGCCCGACACAGGATTTTTAGTTGTTGAGTAGCCTGTTCAGGCCGATCTGAGCCGTTGAATAAAAATTATTGACACAAAATAATCAAATATTCTATCTGATTTGGATCAGAGGAAGTGATCCAATTTTTTTTGCTAGAAATAGTCTCATTAATTTGAAAGCAATATTTAAAAAATGTAATGTAGTATCACAATACTTAATAATGTTATGAGTTGACAGTGTGTATGATTTCACCTTAATGAATATGTAAAAAAATATAAGTTATATATTACAATATGTATAAGTGTTCACGTCACATGTACATTTTTATATCATAATAGTGTAAGCACCGTTGTGTTACCATATAACTTCAACTAACATCTAGGATATATATATATATATTATCATTCTTATGCACTTTTAAGCAATTATCTTGTATATGCAATCACCCTTTAAGAAATGTTCTCTCATAATCATCTTTTAAGAGTAAGAAATATCTTGCATGTGATTCTCACAAACGTACTTTAGAAATATTAATTTGAGTCAAATAGTAATTTTCAATTGCATACTATCTTCAGATTAAAACATCTTGGAATTACTTAATACCCCTCGAAGTTTCGTTTGTCATAGTAAAATTAATTTTTGTTTTTGGTTTAGTAGCTAAACGTAGAAGGTTTTTGAGTTACAATTAATTTTAAAATCTAATAAAGAAATTGACAAAACCAAAAATATATTAGATGTGATGAATTACCATTTGCCTTGCCCCTGCTTTCAAATTTTTTTGCCCCTGCTTCAGTTTATATAGGGAAGTTGGCTAAAATTCTCAGCAGAGTTGGCAGGCAGATTGGGTTATTCCTCTAAGGAATTAAATTCTCCGATGCCAAACAATGATCACCATGCTTTCCGATAAAGTTGAAGATAATGCCTTCCATTCAATAATTGGGATTCTTTACTTACACACCTTGCTCTTGAGTCTCTGCCTGTCCCTTTTTCTTTTATTTTTTTGGATCTTTTTATACCTTTGAGACTAATGATTATCCCATTTCCAAATATAGATACACAATGCTGAAATAGTTTACCAAACGTGCAAGTTACTTCCATTGTAACTTTTGATATTCTTTGACAAAAAAAAACTGGATATTGTACTAATACAAGTTACTGTTCGGATTACATCCCTTTAATCATTGACTGGTTTGGATTAGGTCAAACACAAAGAACGAAAAAAGAAGAAAAAGAAAAGGAAAGAAACAAATTTACAATAATGACATATGAAGAAAAAAAGAAAAAAAAACATTCATAGTCACTTACACCACCAGGGGTCACATTTTAATAAATAACATGTACCATTGTTACAAAGATGCGAGAGAGAGAAAGAGAGGAGATCTCATATCATTCTTATTAATTTCTAAAACTCAAATATATACTAATAAAAATTAGTGATTTTTTTGGCAAATAACAATATTATAGGGTCTTATTAGATTTTTATCGACCTTTAAAAATATAGATTTTTGTCAGATCTGTTTTTAAACCCATGATTTTTGTAAAATAAATACCATAAATGTCTTTCACATTTATTTTTGAAATTATCATTTAAATATCATGTTTTCTCTATCAATTATTCTCCCCCAATATTTCTCTCAAAATTAATGTAAATATAAATAAATATTTACATATATATCTCAATCAATAACTTTTCCTCTCTCTCCAATTCATATTTTTCTCTTTAAAATCTCTCTCTATCATTTCAATCTCTCTCAAATCAAATCAAAACTCTCTCTGTCAACATAATGCACTAAATAAATTTTTTTAATTTTTTAATCAAATCGATATTATTTACTTTATCAACCTCTCTCTCTTTTATAAAACATGAACTAAATATTTTAATAAAATTAAAATATTAATTATTATTTACCAATACTATCTCTCATTCAATTAATTTTTCTCTCTCTCTGAATAATAGTAGCACTTTCTCTCTCTCTTTAACGCCTAAAAGGAGTAGGACTCTCTCTCTCTCTTTCAACCTAAAAGTTACCGGAGAAGATAAAGGGTTGCCGTCAATTTCTACTGTAAATAAAGAGTTTAAAACCCGTTGCTAGTCGCCGGACGAAGGAAGTTTCTGGTCTGAAAGCCTTCCACAACTACCTCGAGACGTAAAACAACTGAAAAGGTAATGTAAATCAACATTCATCGTCGGAATTAATCGCCGATTTAATGGTATCCACATATTTTTTTGGTGAAAAATCGTTCATATATTGACACGCATGTCTATCGCCAATTTCATGTTAATACATACCGACACAGAGATAAAATTTGAATTCATGATAATACATACCAACACAGAGACAAAATTTACACTTATCAACAAAGTATAGTTCATGTTAATAAAAATTGACAACGAGATGAATTCATAATACTAACACAAAGAATAAACATGAACTAATCTATGTCAAATTGTATTAACACGAATTATACACATTAAGAAAGAGATTAATTCAAGCTAATACATACTGACACATAATAAATTTACATGGAATAAAGTAACAAAAATCAAATTTATGGTGTCCATAAAATCCATCAATATTTCTCTCAAAATTAATAAAATCAAATTTACGCTGTCAATAAAATCTACTTTACAGTGTCAATAAAATATCTCTCTCAAAATTAATGTAAAAAAATATAAAGATAATAAATATTTATATATCTATCTCAATTAACCATTCCCCCCTATCAAATCTAAATTTTATTCACTAAAATCTCTTTTTATCATTTCACTCCTCATCTCTCTCAAATCAAATCAAAACTTTCTCTCTCACCATAAAATATTAAACAAATATTTAATATTTAATATTTTAATTAAATTAATATTATTTATCTTATCAATAACTTTATCTCATCATAATTCATTAACTAAATATTTTATATTTAATATTTTAATAAAATCAAAACATTAATAATTATTTACAAAGCTCTCTCTCCCCCCTTTTAATTAATGTTTCTCACTTTCCCTGAAAAATGAGTAGCATTATCTCTCTCTCTCCCCCCTCTCTCAATCACAATTAATGTAAAGTTAAACACACAAATAGCAATAGATGTATATCGTCATATTTCTCTCCAACAAATACTCTCTCTATCTCAATTTGTATTTATCTCTCTCACAAAATCATCAAATATCTATTTCTCTCTCTCAAATCAAATCAAATATCTCTCTCTCTAACCAAAAATGCATTAACTTTATGTTTATTATTTAATTCAATTCAAAATATTAATTTAATGGTTTAAAATAGAAAAAAAGTAAGAATGGGGAAAATAGTTTAAATTCGAAAAATGTTTATCAGTTAATTAATCATGATGGTAAATACTAACAAACGATGCAATTAAAAACATAAAACTTGATAGAAATATAAAGAATTTAAAAGGATGACAAAAATATAATTAAATGTGTAGAAACGGCTATTTAGTGTAATTTCTGTAAAAATTAATAGTAATTAGTTTTCTAAACTAGTCAATATGAATAATTTTAGGTTTTTTTTGTCAAAAATACATCGCATTACCGATATCAAATAGGAAACATCATATCACGTTCCACAAAATGTATAGCTTTGGGAAAGGATTACAAAGAATGACAACATCATCAAAATTACAACTCTCTCTAGCACAAGTGTGAGCTGTGATATTTCTATCTCTAGGACAATATCGAAACTCAGAAAACACAAAACTATCAATAAACAAAAAAAATATTAGCAGCAATATGACCAATGTCATGATTATTAAAAAGTTTGTTGTTGACAACTTCGATGAGGTCTGAATAGTTTGAGAAAATAAGGATATTGGCAGGAGAATTTGTCCAGCTTTCTTCCAGTCCCCACCTAAGAGCTTCGGCTTCAATGGATAAAACCAGTAGAGACTGTCTGATTCTTTTGTAGTCCACCGTGAGTAGTTTCCCACCTGGATCCCATAAAGCCCAACCAATTCCACCTTTGCCATTAGAGAATCCAGTAGTATCAGAAAACAATAACCAATGGGTACCATTTGAGCCATTGTTTTGATCTTCTGCAACACCTGAAAAATTGAACAATCAACCTCTTGAAGGTAGAAGAAAAATTTGAAATTTTCTCCTCTACAATCAAAACTACCTGTTTTGGATCAAATTGAACTCCTTTAAACAACTTGAACTCCAAAAATATCACAGATGAAAAATGAAGCAAGCAAGAAGCTCGTCAAAATGTTTCTGCTCATTAAAAAAGTGCAGCACCGAATTCCATTTATCCAAACTAGATCTTCCCCATAAATGAGAAGAATGGAGGCTAAACCTGCTATAAAACTAGAATATATCCGCAGACGAAGAACTAAAAAACAAATGACAAGTGAATTCAGACTCAATCACACATAAAGGACATCTATCATCAATTCATGTCCCTCTTCTAGTCAGATTAAACTTGCACGCCAAATAATCATTAAAAAGACACCACATGAAATTCAAAATATTTTGGGGAATTTGAAGTCGCCATAAACTCTTCCAAACCCCCATGTCACCATCAAATCTGCTATATCCATTTGTTTTTTTCTTCCTCAATCTACCCACGTTGATTAAATTAGTAGTCAAATGATAGCTAGATTTAACATAATAGTGTCCAGTTTTATTAAAGTGCCAAATAATTTCATCATCTCTATTGAACCTGCTGATAAGAAAAGCGTAAATCATCACGACACCATCCAGTAATAACACAGACTCGATAATACTCTAGTTCCAACTCACTTTGTTTGGAAGAATCAACTCACTTACCCTGGAATAAAGTAACACCTTGGCGTCGAGACTTTGAAAGTAAATGGTCTTAGAACCCAAGGGTCTTCCCAAGTGTTAATATTCTCGCCATTACCCACGTACCACCTAAGACCGCCTTTTAAGAGCTTTCTTCCTTCCATTAGACTTTTCCACGCCCAAGAAAGACGCCTTCCTAAATTTGCTTCCATAACATCATTATTACGAAAATACTTTCTTTTCAGCATTACATGTAATAAAATAGATGGATTTGTAAAGACCTACTGACACTGCGTAGCTGGACGAGTTAAATTAAATGTACTCATATCCCCAGTACCATCTTTGGATTTCGGCTTCAGGAGATTAGTCCAAGACCCCCAGTGAATTCCCTTCTTAAACGAGGAACTATTCCACAAAAAATCAGCAACTTTACTACATATTTTCTGACAAAGGGAAATGAGAGTTTTAAAGTAAGACATCCTATAATTTGGCATTGAAAAAGCCACAGCCTTAATTAAAACTTCTCTCCTAGCTTGAGATGGAAACTGCTCTAACCACCGTGAAATTTCAGATACGACTATGTCATAAATATTATTGAAAATTTGACTTGTGTTAAGCCCAAAATCAGATTCAATCCCCGGATATTTAGACAAAGAAACCTCATTCTTTAGTTCAAAGAAACCAGCCAAACAATTCTTGATATTATCAGGGGTATTTGCACTGAAGACAATAAGAATTTTCTGAATATTAACTTCCTGACTAGACGTTGTTCTATACTCATTTAGTGCCTGCATAACAACCCCCAATTCACTCATATTCGCCTTACCAAACAATAAAGAATCATCGGTAAAATAAATGGGATATCTCCGGACCTTCCGTGTGCAAACAAAATCTCAAAATTCTATTCATATATTTTCCCTTTCTTTCTTGTACGAAACGATAGCATATATGAGTAATTAAAATATTATTGACGATTTGCTGACTAGGAATAAAAGCGCTTTGGAAAGGACTAATGATCTTGCTAATCACCAATATGATCATATTGGACAATATCTTCGCAATCAACTTGTATAATACATTACATAAGCTAATTGGTCTAAACTGATTAAATAAATCAGATTCTTTACTTTAGGGATAAGCACAATAGAACTCAGGTTTAACTCAGCAGGCATCACACAATCAAAGAATTTTTTTTGCACAAGATTGATAACATCATTACTAACAGTTGCCCAATTCTATTGGAAGAATTAGGTTGTATTGAATCCGTCAAGTCTTGACGCTTTACGCAGATCCATGTCACGCAAAACAACTAAAATTTCATCTATGCTCACTTCAATGTCAAGCATGGCCCGATCCTGCTCATTTAATATTGAGTTGATATGCATTAGGAAGTGATCAATAACTTCACTTGAGGGTTGGGAAGACTGGAACAATTATGAGAAAAAACCCACAGCCAAAATCTGCATTGCTTAATCTTCGAAACCCATCTATTAGAAGATTAAAATAGCCCATGAATATTATTTCTTCTCCGGCGAACGTTGACCTTGGAGTGGAAAAATTGTGAATTTCTGTTCCCGTCCTTAAGCCTCTGAGCTCTGGCTCAATCCTTTCAATAAGCTTCCTCCTCTACCTTTGCCAACTTCAAATTGGTTTCCATAGCTCTAATTTTTTATTAATCATGAATAGGGTGGGAGTCTACCTCTTGGAGCTCCTTTTCTAGGGCTTGGGATAGTTTCTTCATGTTGGCAAAAGGGTAACCATTTCTCCATTTGACTAATTCAGATCTAGTAGATTCGAACATAGTCAAAATCCCCTTTATGTCCGATCCGTAATTCATAGTCCAAGTCTTCTCTATTGTCTTCGTACACCCAGCCCATTTCATCCATCTTCTATCGAATCGGAACATAGGAGGGATTTTAGTATATTTGGATTATGTATTCAAAAGTATTACCACGTGGTCTGATCGCGGGGATGAGCTTTGAGATAAGAAGGCTCGCGAACAATGAGATAACCAGTCAAAGCTTACCAAGCATCGATCAAGTCTTTCCTTCATGAGATATTGCGATTCACGTTATAAAGCCATGTAAAATCTGGACCCACCTAACTGATATTAATAAGATTCCTCTCATGCATGAATTCTTTGAGTGGCTCACAAATTCTCATCAATCTTGCAGTTCCTCCCAACTTCTCCTTTGGGTGTAAAATATCATTAAGGTCTCCTAAAATCACACATAGTTCTAACGAATCTGAAATCCTTTTTGAGAAACAATCAAGCTAGTCCTTTCTTACTTCCAAAATCAGTCTCAAATAAACGACAAAAATCCTCCATGTTAATTTCTTAGTCGGGTCTGTAATTAATCCTTCAATGAAAAAAGAACAATATTTGGTAACAGAAAAAATTGAATTGTCTCTCCAAAACAACACAAGACCCCGACTAATACCCGTAGATTCCACTTCTAGCATATTAAACAAACCCAAGATATTCTTGAACTTCTCAACAACTCTTCCTTTGTTCTTAGTTTCAGACAAAAAAAATAATCCGGGGAATGGGCATAACAAAGCCCTCAAACCAAGGAAACTGTCAGGAGGTTCCCCACACCTTGACAATTTCATGCTTGGACTTTCATTGATCCACCTCGGGCCGGTTAAGGTCGGCTACCACCATCTCACAAATCGATTCGCTGGAACTAATCCCTTCATTGAATTTTTTAGGACTCAATTCTCCCTCCATTCCACCAATTATATCGGGCTCTATACGATACTAGCAAGGTTTTAGAAACTTAATACAAAATTAGACAACAAGTTTCATAATCATAAAAAAATAGCCAATGTTTATGGGTCCACTATTAAAAATATGTATCTACCGATTATACCTCTTCGCTAACATTTATTAAATTAACAAAAATCTAGATCTCCCTCTGGAACTAAAAAAATCTAGAGATTTGCAATCTTTACCATTTCTATATCTCTCTCCCTATCTCTCCCCCCTCTATCATTCTCTCCTCATCTCTCTCACTTATTTACACACACACACACACATATATTATATGTATATACATATTATATATATATTATATACAACATCTACTATATACATATATATACATATACATGTAAATATTATACACACACACATATGTAATATGTATATATATATATGTCTAAGAATTTCATTATATACTCTGATTAATCTGCTATGACTTCTACAACCTCCTATAAAGTTTTACTCTTCACTCATTTCCCTTTCAATAACTACCCTACCCTTGGGTTTTAAGCCTCACAGAAGGTCTTACCAGAGTCCCTCAAGAAAACTTAGCAGAAATTGATACGTCAAATTCAAAGATTAGAAAATCAAATATGTAGAGAAATAATTAATAATAAAAATAGTCAGCTACTTGGGCGGAGAAGCAGATTAATAAAAAAAATTAAAGCAAGTAAGCGAGTAAATAACAATAATTAACAATAATCAACCACTTAGGCGGAGAAGAAACGAACAATAATTAAACAAGTAATAAATACCCTACCAGGTTTAGCTTTGATATCAAAAGAGGCGGAATTGCATTTAATTTAGAGACAATGTATTAAAAAGACAAGTATTTATTGAAAGAAAATTAAAACTTACAAGATTACAAGATTGAAAATTGATTTGCAACTATTAATTAGTGCTCCCGCTCACTAATTAATGTTGAGAAGAAAAAAATAAAGGATTACAAAAGATGAGGAAGAAGAAAGCTTTATTTTTCAAAACAAGTTTTTATCTTAAAATGAGTATGAGTGAAAATAAGTTATGAATCACAAATGAAAGAAAACATCCTATTTATAGGCAAAGAAAGTGGAGTCACCAGGAACACATCGTTAAACTGCACTATTCTTTTCTACTTAAAGTAAAAACATTTTGCATTACAACTTTTGATTAAATAAAGAGAAAAGGGCAAATAGTTGTCTAATCTTTAGACATCTTGCACAATAATTCCACTAGAAGACAAAATACAAATATTCGTTGATAATTGTTATCTTGAAAATCGTATCTTGATTATTGCTTCATGTTCGAGAAGTCATATTATCTGTCTTGAAAATTGTTATGACTATTGCTTCATCATGATATTTGAAATTGCTATATCTTTAAATTTCTTGATTCCTTGATTATTCCATCATTGGCATTTTACCACAGATAAATTCCTTTAATTTACTTATTCATTTTGATTGATATAGAGGTTTGTCGATTTTGCCAAAAGAATATTTTTTTTCTTTTCTTTTGTTTATTTATTCATTCTTCATCACTGAAATTGATGTCATCAAATGGGTCTTGAAAATCTTGAAATGCATCGTAAGCCCATTGTGGTAAGACGTGACCCTTTTGAGTATTTTGGTCCTTCAATTGTTGAGGGTTTGTCCCTTTGGTGGATTTGATATTTGACTTAATTGAGTGGCTTGGCTCTACAGATGATTCAGAGTTAGAATTATTATTGTCTTCCAAAAGTAGCAACATTTTTTGGATCAATCCTTGCTTACGTTTGGATTTAGGCTTCGTGGATTTTGATTTTGATTTTTAAGTGGGATTGGATTTCTTGGATGAATTTGAATGAGATTTCGTGGTTTGGTGCTATTGGTTAATGTGCTCATTAATTTTTAATGGAGCCTGAGCAAAAGAGTTTGCCAATTTTAGGTTAGGGTGGATATTTACAAATTCATGGTTAATGGAGGCAATGATTTTCTAGGTGTTAAATTTGTCCCACCATTTAACATAATAATGTCGAGTGAGGATTCTATCTCCGGTTGCATATTGCCACTTTTGGATCCATTGTATTTTTATTTTTTTGAGAAACATAAGAGTTGAGGGAAGGAAGCCTCAATTGGTAATGGCTTCTATATTTTTAGAAATAAATTAAAACATTGTTGAAAATCTATTAAAAATAATTTCAGGGTAGGACCGTGAATAGACCACCGTCTTAAGAACCAATTTAGAAAATTAATTTTAAATTTTTTATCAAAATTCAAAAACCAAGAGTGAGAGAAATCAGTATTTTTGATGCAGGAAGATTATATACCAAGCATCAATATAATCAGAATAATTGTATTGTACTTTATTTAAAAGTATTTTAAGAGCCGAAGGATGAGCCTTCCAGTTCTCTATAGTCACAATTTTTAAGAATATAGAAGGAAAGATAGATGATCTTTCCTTCATGACTTTTAATTGGGTTAATATATATGGATTTAATTTCCAAAAGAATTTGTAGAAACTCAGAATTTTATCCTTGTGACCACATAGTGAAATCAAGAATGAAATGATTTTTTGTAATTTTGGCAGAATCTTTTATATGACAAATGGGGGCCCGATATGAAAAATATTTTTGCTGGGATTTTTTTGAAAGTAAGGGGATGATTTTGTGATTAGATGATTGAGAGATTGTACATCAAAATGTTGGGAAATTAAAAAAAAATGGTCAAATTTATTGACAAGAGCTAGTTGGTAATTGAGTCTGATGGACCCAAGGATTGTTAATTAGCTTGGCAGGGAGTAGAAGACTCCTCTTTAATTTGGGCCTTAAGGGCCAATTGTGGAGTCGATGACTCCTCTATAATCGAACTATTCATCGACCTCACATGCTTTCTAAAAGTGATACTGATTCTTGTTTTAGTTAAGAATTCAACAGTATGCCTATGACTTTTTTGAGATCCGTCAGACATGATGAAAAAAGTTCATTTCAGTATAAAAAATTCTTTGACTGATTTGACTGAAAACTCAATTTTGAAAATTACCTATCCCAACAGGTTCACAGTTAAAATTTTACTGTCTTTATAACATATTTCATTATCATTGTGGAAATGTATTTTCTCACCATTGAATCAGTATTGCGTAGAAGTCGTGTTTCAACCCAACTTCTTCCAGAATTCTGTATAATTCATTGACCCACTCATTTCCTATATATTTAAACCCGTTATGACCATAATCAATGAATGAAAATTTTGAGCAAAACGTAGTTGTCCTTCCATTGAATTTTTTGATTTTAAATGAATTTTGGTTGAGCATTTTGGGATTTACCTTTTCAATTTATTTAAGATTCTTAGAAATATTTAATAGGCCAATATTTTCAAAATCTTCCATGGCACAATCTTGAAATGCTCGCCTGTATGAAAATGGGTTAGACAAGAGGACATCATTAATGTAAACAATAAAAAAGTCAGTAAATTAGTTAGAATTTTCATTCATTATATTTAGAAATTCACTATAAGTATTCTTAAGACCAAAAGGAATTACATCCCATTCATAATGGCCAAATGGAGTTACAAATAAAGTTTTATACTTATAATTCTCATTTATTTGGATTTGTAAAAAGTCAGATTTCATATCAAACTTAGAGAATACAACAGTATCAGCAAGCCTGTTGATTAAGTCCCTCTTATTTTGTATATGATATCTCATCTATTCTAAAACATTATTAAAGGGTTTATATTTAATGAGCAAGGAGATTTGGTTATCCTGATAATATTTTTATTAAGAAATTCTGTAATTTCCTTTGTACAGAATTCAAGTATTTCAGAATTCATCTAAATTGGTCGTGCCTTTATAAGGATATTCTTCTCATCAAATTCATTAATATAAGACAAACTGACAGTATGATGCTTCATATACCAGAATGCATTAAGAATATCATCACATAATTCTCTATAAATTTTCTCTTCAAAGATTATGATTTGTTTTTTAAGAGTAGGATTTTGAAGTTGCTCTTCAATTCTTTTGAATTTTATTTCATCTTAAAGAAAACATAATTATTTTTCTTTACAAGAAATTAAATTCTTAGTTTTATAAATAGAATCTTGTTTCAAAGTTTTCAATTTCTCATTGTGAGAAAAATAAAAAAATTTAAATTTGACAGGCTTATCCATGGGATAAGTAATAATTCCATCATGCTTTGTTATGAAAGATACAACAAAGAAATGAATGATATACTCAAAATAATTATATGTCATATTTTTCACAAAAACAAAATGATGTTTTAAAACATACATTGTCTTAGCAAATATATACTTTGGGGATTTTATTGATATGCATACGAGTACCATTGGCAGATGACAAAGATTTATTGTCTTCTTAAAGTACTTGGTAGGAACAAATCCTTCTTTCATATAATTTAAATCAGCTCATGAATCAATAAGAGCCATGGAGATGAAACCTAAGTCTTGGATAATAATTCTGACCATTAGGTGCCATTTTTTAAGTTTGATGTGATTAAGGGTTTGAAGGAAGTTTGATGTGATTAAGGGTTTTTTCGATATAGAGAATCCTCTACGAACAATTGATAAAGATCATAATTCAAAGAGAGAATGAGAGAATAAATACACCATCATTTATGTGAAAACCCTTTAAAAGGAAGAAAATCACGGGAAGATTGTTGTTATTCACTGGTGTAAATGATTTTACACATTTGTTGATGAGAGAAGAGAGGAAGGGTCGTGCCTTTTGTTGAGGTTTGCTCAAATGATGATAATAATAATAAAAAAAAGGGGATGATCACATCTCCTATGCTTTCAGTTGATGGGATTGTTTTCAGCTCTTTTGTCCTCAGCAACTCAATCAGTCATAGCCACTTGGTGGTTCCTCGTGGTTCGGGCTAATCAATCACAACCACTTAACCGTAAGTCTGAACCCTCCTTTCCATTCTGATGTTCTATCATGTCCAGGAGATAATGATTTCATGTTCTCCAGATGTTAGTTCCCATTCTATTGTTGTTTCCCGTTCTGCGAGTGATGGTCTCCTGTTCTAGAAGTGATAGTCACCCCATTCCAGAAGCAATAGTCCACCCATTCCAGAAGTGAGAGTCATCCCGTTCCAGAATCAATAGTCACCTGTCCCAGAAGTGATAGTCACCCCACTCCAGAAGTGATAGTTCACCCGTTCCAGAAGTGATAGTCACCCCGTTCTAGAAGTGATAGTCATATGTTCCATAAGCGATAGTCACACCGTTCTAGCATTTTTTCTATACACATGTCTTGGGCGATTTTTTTCTATTCATTTTCCCCCTATTACACTAATTGAGTTTCACTTATTGATGTGTAATTATTTGTCCTTTCTTTACTCAGCTCTTCTTTTCTCACTGCGCTGAAGGTATTTCCTTAACTTCTTTTTTTCTGTTCTGAAATTCTTTTCTCAACTTCTTTTATTTTATGTTCTGAAGATTTTCCCATTCTTAAGACATTTCATTTTTCATTCTCTAGACTTTTCCGTTCTGACGATGTTTCTTTCCCGTTCTTCAGACTTTCCTGTTCGGAAGACATTTATTTCGTTCTCCAGACTTTCCTGTTCTGAAGACATTTCCTTTTTCATTCTCTAGACTTTCCCCAGTTTCAGGACTTTTCTATTCTTGAGACTTTTCCCGGTCTCAGGACTTTTCTGTTTCCAAGCTAATTCTGTACCCGTTCTAAGGACTTTCTTGTTGCCAAGCTAATTCTGTTCCTGTTCTCAAGACTTTTCCTTACTTGAGAACTTTCCCATTTTTTAGGACTTTTCCGATCTCAGGACTTTTATGTTCTCGGGACTTTTCCCGGTCTCAGGACTTTTCCCATTCTCAGAACTTTCCTGTTCTGAAGATATTTTTTAGAACGGCGTATGTAGACGGACTTAGGCTCATTCAGTGGAACCATAGCCCATTTTTTATTTTCTTCTGAGAGTAGGACTTATGAGTTGCCCCTCCCAAGAACTTACGCCCTTAGTTCCTTCTAAGAGTAGGACTTATGAACTGTCCCTCCAAAGGACTTACACCTTTAGTTCCTTCTAAGAGTAGGACTTATGAATTGCCCTCCCAAGGACTTATGAATTGCCCTTCCCAAGGACTTACGCCCTTAGTTTCTTCTGAGAGTAAGACTTATAAACTGCCATTGCCAAGGACTTACGCCCTTAGTTACTTCTGAGAGTAGGACTTATAAATTTCCCATCGCAAGGACTTACGCCCTTTGTTCCTTCTGAGAGTAAGACTTATGAATTGCCCCTCCCAAGGACTTAAGTCCTTAGTTCCTTCTAAGAGTATGACTTATGAACTGCCCATCTTAAGGACTTATGTCCTTAGTGCCTTCTGAGAGTAGTACTTATGAATTCCCCTCCCAAGGACTTACACCCTTAATTCCATTATCAAAAAAGAGAGAGTTGATAACCAACACCCATAAGTTTTGATTGAGAGCTCCAAATCAAATTCTGTGAGATTATTTAATAAGTAAACTTTTGTATTTTCATGATGATATAAGATTCACCCTATAGTTGGCTTCCAATAAATACAGATTAATTTTTGAAGTTGATCATTCTGCATAATTTGTTTTCCAGAGGAGTCTCCAAGAAAATTGTCATAATCCTTTTTTACCCAGCTCTTCTTTTCTCAGCGTTTCTTTACTGAGCTGATAGTCTTTCCTCAACTTCTTTTCTTTTCCGTTCTGAAGTTCTTTTCTCAACTATTTTATCTGTTATAAGGTTCTTTTCTCAACTTCTTTTCTTTTCTTTTCCATTCTGACAACAAAAGACGTTTCCTTTTTCGTTCTCCAAACTTTCCCATTCTGAACACATTTCATTCCCGTTCTCAGTATGTTCCTTTTGTCAAGCTAATTTCGTTCCCATTCTCAGGATTTTTCCTTACTCGAGAACTTTCCCGTTTTTCAGGACTTTTTCGTTCTCAAGACCTTTCTGTCTTGAGATTTTTCAACTCAAAACTTTAAATCAAATTAAAACTCAAAACTTTGTTTATCACGAGTCAAATAAGTTCTCCTCTCATCTTTTTTTAAGTTGATAATGATGTAAAAGAAATAAGCCAATCGAATATGATAGAATGAGTCTACCATTTTCTATTTTGTTTCCAATTTTGTACTTGTTGTCGTTCCCATCTCTACATCCAACCCAATGTCATTTCTGTTCCCGTTTTTTTGTTGAGGGGGTGTTTGATTTGGTTTTTGGCATTTTGGGAGGGATTTCTTCAAGTTTTTCTCTCGCTTTCAATGAAAGCATCAAATGTAAATGATTTTTTCCGGTATAGAGAACCCTCTACAAATAAATGATAAAGATCATAATTTAAAGAGAGAATGAGAGAATAAAGACACCATCATTTACGTGGAAAGCCCTTAAAGGGAAGAAAAATTATGGGAAGAGGGTTGTTATTCAATGGTGTATAGGATTTTACACACTTGTTGATGAGAGAAGAGAGGAAGGGCAGTGCCTTTTATTAAGGTTTGCTGAGGGGATGATAATATAATAAAAATAAAAGGGGATGATCACATCTCCTATGCTTTCATCTATTTTGTTCTCAGTAACTCAATCAGTCATAGCCACTTGGTGGTTTCTCGTGAGATGTTTTTTTCATCAGGAATGCAACATTCTTGTAAATCTTGTGACTAAGAGTTTTACAATCTGATTGTGAGAAAAATTGTGGGTGGTAATATAATTATTGGCCACCATAGCCATGTGCTGTTGAAGACTTCTTATTCTAAAAGCCCATCAATATTCCATTCATATAACTTTTCAACAGAGACATAAAATTGATTAACTAAAGAAGATTCAGTGATTTGAATATCTGGAGGAATGAGCATTTACGCCATTTCCTTTCAAGTTTATTAATTTCAAGATTTTTAAATATTTCTTCTACAATGTGAATGATAAGGATTCATGAATTATGGAGAATTCATAAGAAGAATCTGACCTATGACTTTGAGAATTAGAATTATTATCTTGGTTAGTCACCTTAACAGAAGAAGATGACTCAATAGACTTATTTTTAAGTTCTTGGAGCATTTGGTCAATCTTATTTTTTAGAGAGACAATTTTTAGAGTAGTTTTATCCGAAAGATTTATTAAATGAGTTTCTTTCTGAAGATTGTCAGAATTAGGAACATGAATATCATCTACCTTATTTTCAATTTTTTCTAATTATTTTTCTATTGTTATTAAACTTTAGTTCGTATAATTATGTTGTTCAACAACCTTTTTATTGGGATCATCTTCCTTAGAAATTTAAAAGGAGACGCAGAAAATTAATTTTTATGATTGATGATAATTTTTTCGTGTGGGGGAAGACTAGCAGACACCCAACTGGAATCTTCTCTGACCCATTTGGTCTTAGAAATGACTTTATATTTTTTTTCATAAATGTCTTCAATATAATCAAGGAAGAACATATCAATCCTAAATTCTTGCATGAATGTCTTCCATTCAGCAATGATAACTTTTTCTTGATCCATATTATAAGTCTCTCTAAATTTATTACGTCTATTAAGGTTAGTTGAGACATTTATATGTTGGATTAAACCCTCACAATCAGGCTTGTATTATTGGCTTAAGGTGCCTATATTAAGAACTAAGAGTTGTGGATTAATATGAGGTAAGGCTCCTTGAAAATTAGAGGCAGTAGGTGATTCAGATTCATCAGATTGTTCAGTCTTATTATCAAATATCGGCTGACAAACCTAGTAGGGTATTTATTACTTGCTTAATTATTGTTCTTCTTCTCCGCCTAAGTGAGTTGTTGTTGTTATTTACATGCTTACTTGCTTTAATAATTTCTATTAATCTACTTCTCCGCCCAAGTGGCTGGTTATTTTTATGCTTAATCATTTCTTTCTAATCTGTAAGTCTGACGTATCAGTTTCTATTAACCTTCCTTGATGAACTCCAGTAATACCTTTTGTGAGGCATAAAACCTAAGGGTAGGGCAGCTGCTGAAAAACATATGAGCGAAGAGTAAAACTTTATAGGAGGTTGTAGAAATCATAGTGGATTTGATAATAAGAGTATATGATAAAATTATTGGACTTAAGAATAATTTAGTTAACTAGAATGACAAGTAGATTATTTAGAAGTAATTCTTCTTATAGCAGTATATCTACAATAAATCCAATTCCTGACATAATTAATGAAGAACATGTTGAATATTTGGTTGATGATCATGTAGATCATAAGGTATGGAATATATCTACAATTTCCAGCAAAGAAATTTACAAATCAACATAGTATATTGCTTTTTTCAAGTCTCAACATCATGTTAAAACAATTGAAAAAATATATGCTCTTGAAAAAAAGCATTAAACTTGTCAATTACTTTCTTCTAATGCTATTAAACTTCACATTGAAGAATGATACAATTTCCTTCACTTTGGTTTAGTCTAAATTGGAGTAAACGCACTCACAATAAGAGACTTAAATACCTCTATCTTGTTAGCCTTGGCAGATGCAAGATTCACCAATTTTAATGGTAGTATCTTAGGATTAATTGAATTTTCTCTTTGTAATGGTCAAATCCATTTTGATTGCTTTCCTAATTTTTCTATGAGCTTACATGATCTTTATATTCTTAAAGCCTTAACCTTGAATATCAAAACTAGTGGTTACGAAATTCTTGAAGGTGTTCAGCCCCCAGCTTTGATTTTTAGAATTTATTACAAAGTCACCAAAACCAATATGAATTTTCAGGCTATCAGTAGAAGTCCTAAAAATCAAATTCTTTCAATTCAATTTAGTCGAGGTAATGCTAATATTATAATCTTTAAAACTATTAGGTGGTCTGATATTATTTTACCTACAAACTGACTTATTGAAAATATTGATTATATTCATATATATATAATGAGAGTGAGATTGATAGAGAGAGATTGAGAGAGAGAGAGAGACAAAGACAGAAAGAGAGACGAAGAGATATAGATAAATACTCACAAATTGTTATCATATTTAGTTGTGTATAATAATGTGTAAAATTATGGATAAAAATTTAGATTGCTATATTTGGTATATGTTAAAATTTGTTAAACTTTTATGTAAATAACAAGAAGTTAATTATATGCCCTTTTAGTTATATATTATGCAAAAAAATAAAAAATTTTGATATGTAAATTTAACAAATTTTTTAATTATGTTTGATTATTATTTAATTAAATAAATAATGCTGGATTAAATCAATAATAGAGTAATTTTAATTAAACTAATAAAATTATAACATAATTTTAAATAATGTTACATTTTCTCCTAATAATAATACATATTTATTATCTCTTATGACATAAGGGTATCAAATTGATTTCCTTTGCTATTAGAATTATTATTATGATTGCTCTTACTTTCTAATGCAATTCAATTTGTCTCAAAAGGTTGTAAATTAGAAATGCATGCAAACTATGATTGTTTAATTTAATGATTATTCCAAACAAACACGGTAATTCAATTACAAAAGGGTAATAACAAAATTAAAATGAAGAATAACATGAGATAAACTAGACATTATGTTAACTTCACAGCAATAGAGGAATATATTTAGTACATATGTTCAAACAAACGTCTACTCACATGTTTAAATAAATTTAATCTGAAATTTGATTAATGAAATGATTTGTGTATCTGATAGTGTAGGAAGGAGAGCGTCATCACTAAGCGCATAGGCCCAACATTGTTAATTAATGGGAAAATGACATAGATCACTTTCAGAGTAATAAATTAGTAATTGACCTAAATAAAATTAAAGTAGATAAGTAACCATTTCTATTTAATTTAATTTTAAATTTTTATGATCTGTCTACAATAACCCTTATCTCATATTTCTACTCAGATTTTTTAGTTATTTCTTAAAATATAAATATGATAACTTCTTTAAACCTGGGTGGTTGTGATAATATTTAGTTAATTAAATATAAATTTTATATTAAGTGAATATTTTGAAATAAAATTTATATTATGATGAAATGTAAGCAATATATTAACGATCAGATAATATACATTAACATTTCTTTAAGATAATGTGTAATATTGTATTAGCGTTCATTAAAAATGATATTAACGTTTATTCAATATATGATATTAATGCTAACAAATATGTTAACAATAAAATAATATGATATTAACAATTTTTTAGAATGATTTAATATTGAATGAATAGAGTATTAAGATCAGATAACATTGTATTAATGTTTATTGGAGATCATAACTACTTTTAATATTGTATCAACATTTATTTAATACAATTATGAACTGTAAAATTTGATGGAAGGGAGACAGAACCTAGTTTGGGGAAAACATGAACAGTAAAATTTACAATTAAATTAGAAACTAAAATTATCCGTAACATGATCTATAACTACTCCTGCGAATATAAAATAATTGATGTCATTACTATTTAATTTATTAATAAAATGATGTAAAATCTAAATATATATTGCAAATAAGAGTATTTTAGACAACCCACAAATTATTTAAATTACGCTAGTTAAAAATGGCTGTTTAATTACTACATATCTTTTTAGACTAATTAATAATTTACATATTGGAAAGTGGTCTATCCACTAGGATTTATTATAATTTAATCATGTCTGGGCTGGCTGAAAATGTAAAGCAATCTATAGTATTTATCATAATTAGGCTATTTTAGAAAAAAAATCATCAGAAATAACTTTAAGTATGAAAAACACCAAAACTAGCCATATTAAGGGTGGCACGCTTCTCAAAAAATAATTTTTGACCTTAAACAAAAAATTTCGACAAAAAAGTGGCAGAGAATTAGATGAAGATTGTATATATGATATGTACCATAAATATTAAATATATTATTTATACAGTATATTATGTTGACATTTTATTTTATTTTTACAAAATTTATGGTGTTTCTAAAATATATATGTTATAAATTTAGTATATTTATGGTATGTATTAAATGGTATATTTCATATTAGTTAGATTTTTTGATAATAAGAATGTTTGATGATTTTTCCCTATTTATTATATGTATATAATATATTTTGTAATAAATGTAATTATATGTATACAAATGATTAAAATCTTAAATTTCATTAATACAAAATTAATAATACAAATATACTCACAATCTAACACAGAGAGACGCACACACATATGTTCTTCATCACTTGATTGTTTTGATGCTATTATGTGAGGCGATAATGGTAGGTGGGTGGATACCTAGATATGTAATCAGTGAAACTATTAATTGATTTATGAAACTAATTGATTAATTAACTAACTAATAATTAATCAATTCTATTATTCTATTATTCAAGAAAATGAGATAAATGAGAAAAACAGAATAAATTGGTGATTTAAGGGAGGGGAATGGGCTGGGTGCCGGGGAGGGGAGGGGGCTGGGTGAAAGGGGCGTGAGGGAGGGGATGGGAGTGTGTTCGGTGAAGAGGGCTGAGAAGTGAGAAGTTGGAAAGGGGAAGGAGGAGCTTGGGCTAAGTGGTAGTGGATTAGGCTGGAGAAGCGGGCTTTGGGAAGTTGGTGGCTATTTTTTATGTTTGTTTTTGGGCTATCTGTGTATTTTTTTCGTAGTAATGTTAATAAATAATCAACTTCTAAAAAATCATAAAAAATGCTCACAAGTATAAAAATATAAAAAATAGCCCATTGGCATAATTTAAACAAAAATCTGACTTTCACGTGGTAGATAAAATTCGCACCACGCGCACCACTGCTATACATTTTTATAGTTTATATGATTTATACAGTACATATTATATTTACATATGTAATTTTTGTAGTATATTTTATGTTTACAGTATATATAATATAAAATGTGTGGACAAAAATTCAAAACTTCGTTGGCACCTATTGGGGGATGGTTTTTGGCATATATTTTTTTATTTTTTTAGCTGGTGGTTATTTTTTTTATTTCATCTTTGACTATTTTTTATATATTTTTCTTAAAAATAGTATGTTCTTGATGTTCACCTTTTTTTTCTTATTAATTGCCAATTCTTGATGAAAGCCCAGCAATCTACGATTTGGCTGTATAATTCGGGAATTTAACGGTCAAACATTCGGCTAAAATTCGGTCAATAATATGTGATACGTAAAAATTCAGATACAGGTTTTAAACAAGTATCATACATTTTCTTTTCAAAAATTTGGTACTAAGAATACGACTTTAAAATTTATAAATAAATATTAATATAACAATATATTATGAATATAACAAAAAATATCATTCTACAAATTTCTTAAGCATTTTCATAAATCATAATATATTGATCAATTAATAGTATTCTATTCATACAAAATATAGTCATTAATCCAAAATATTCAATCCATAAAAACTAATTGAATTAATAAAAACTATCAAATAATAGGATCGTCGGGTGGTAAAGTTTCATCAAAACAAGATTCGTTTGGGGTACGAAGTAGCTCAGACCAGTTACACAAGCTCATGTCATCTAAAGCAAATGGTTCTTCTTCAAAAAAATATTCTGGTTCTTCTTCAAATCCTTCTTCAAATCCTTTTTCAGCAAATGGATTGATCTTAGAAAGATCAATAGGCGTCATATCCAGCACTTCATGATCATTATACATTGTCATCATCAAAGAGTTCATTCTCACGTACACCAAGTCATCCAACATTGTCGGTGCCAATCTATTTCTCTTTTTCGTTTGGGTTGCTTCTCATGCACTCCAATTTATTTCACAAACTGACGAGCTACACGGTTGACTCAAAATTCTAATTGCAATCTTTTGCAATGCAGGGAATATTGAACCATTAAGCTGACACGAAATACCTATAAATACAACTATTTAGATTAGGAATGAAATCAACATAAAACATATGAAAATCTAATTCAAAACGAAGAAACACTTACGAGGATGACTAGTGTTTATCATAGTAGTGGTTGTACAATTGAACAAGGGCGAAAATTTTAAACGATATTTAACTAGTTCAGTTATCAGCTGATCTCTTTTATCTAAAGAACCCAACTGTTGAACAAGATATTCAACCCCTTTCTCTAATGTCAATGTTGTCTTCTTTGTACTTCTCACTAACCGTATAAGCTGGATTAAGAAGTGTAGCAGTAGCATGTGCCTTACGGAGAATGTTCTTCTCTCTTCTCTGCTCAAATATTTTCATCATAAGAGAATAACGAGAATGATCTTTTACATAATATTGATCAAGAGCTTCTCGTGCCCTCTCCATAGTATCATATAAATATCCCACTGTAGATCGCTCACCATCTACTAATCGAAGAACTCTCACCAGAGGCTCAACAACATTCAAACTTTCGCATCTACCCAGAAAGACTCATTCTGAATTATTGAAGTCACTAACTTAGCATGTGCAGTCTTAGTAAAATTCAAACCCCTCCATTCAGAAGATGAAACCAAAATTCTCAAATTGTTTTCACGATCAATTATCGATTGAAGCATCAAAAAGTTCAAAGCAAATCTAGTCTTACAAAAAAATTTTAACTCCCTATCATCTGTATATTTCATCATCAATTGCAATACCATATGATGCTTATACATGTAATCTACTTTTTTTTTCGCATCATCAATCACACTTTTCACCCATTCAATTTGATTATAATGATCTTTCAATAACAAATTAATACCACGAGCTGCACATTTAGTCCTGTATAATCGAGGATATTTTTCCATCAGCATGCAACCAGCAGACTCATAATTTCAGGCATTATCAGTAACTATTTGCACAACATGATCAGGGCCAATTTCATCGATGACGGAAGAAAGAATGTTATAAAGATACTCACCAGTCAATCTCTCCTGTGAACATTCAAACGATCTAAAAAAAATAGCACCTAACGGTGAACTAGCGATAACATTAACTCATGAATGCCTTCTTATGTCTGTCCAAGAATCTGACATAATAGTACAACCCGTACTAGTCCATGATTGTTTTACACATGCAACATAAGTCTCAACATCTGTTCTTGCCTCAGGTACTAACTTAGTACGAAACGTTGAATAACTAGGTACAGTATAACCACAACCAAAATCACCTAAAGCTTTACTCATGTCAAGAAATGACTTGGACTGAATAATATTAAATGCTATGTTGTTCATGATGAAAAACTGAGCAATTTTTTTGTCAACATTGCTCCTCCCTTTCTTAGCAGAGAATTCTGGGATTGTGGTTTGAGTCTGATTAGATTGACCCAAAGAGCAAGCGTTCAATCCTTCACTATTTTCATTAACCGAATCATTTTTTTTCTTACTAGAACTAGAACTTGAATCTCTAATTAAAAAATACGCTTTAGTTTGAACCTCCTTTGGTACTTTACTACAATATCAATATCACGACCACTAATTCCAGAAAAATGAGACTTTACTCTAGAAATCCCTCCTGCAAAATCTCTTTCACAAAACTTTCACTTGAAATGATTATTTGACTGTTCGGCGTAATCCCAAAACTTATCTTTTTTCCTCACCATGATAATCAAAATTCAGAAAATCTGAAATAGAATCAATAAAACCTATAAACATGACAAAATTTGAATTGATAGAAATTCTGAGATGTCCAACTCCAACCAGAACAGAATTAATCAAGTCCAATTCAAGTCCAATTCAGTCTAAATCAGTTTAATTTTTTACAATCCAATTCAATTCAGAGAAGTCACGAGAAGCACAAAATTTTCTACAATCAACCAGAACAAAATTTACCTATCAACTGATTCAACCAAAATAAAATTCAATTTAGAACAAAATTCAATTCAGAACAAAATTCAATTCAGAATAAAATTTTCTACAATCAAGAATCAACCAGAACAAAATTTACCAAGTTGGAACCAACCAGTATAGAAACGCCTAAAACCGAGTTGGAACCAACCAATACAGAAACCAACCAGTACAGAAACACCTAAAATCGATGAGATTAATTGATTCCAAGTTAGAACCAACCAGTACAGAACTACAAATCAAACATAAAATCAAAAACAAAAAATTTGAAGTGAAGGAGACCAGAAAATTAAACCTGTAAATCAATGAAACCCTAGTTCCTTTTTCTTTAAACGAGAGTGACATAGAAGCTAATCAATGAGAATCTTCGAGCCCTAGGTCGTCGGAGAGGGAGAAGCTTCGTCGAAGTCCAGCCCTGGAATGCAAGAAGCAGGAAGCAGGAGTGCAGGAGCAGAGCACCGCCGAGGAGCAGAACGTTTCGCGAAGAATGGGGAAATTTGGGGATTTTGGCCATTTCAGTATACGCATTTAATACGCTTTCCATATTAAACGCGTATTATACGGTTGACTCTAAAAATTGCTTATTATTCCGTATCTTTCGATAAAAAATGGCAAACGTCAAAAAAATGGCAAACGCCAAAAATACGCGTATTAAACGTGTATTCACTAACTATGGTGCCAACATTATAATACTTCCAAGTTCCACTACATTGACCTTGTATACTTGAACTGACAAAAATAATTACATTATAGAAAATTAATATAAAAATAGGCAACAAGTTTTATAAACATAAAATATAGCCATATTTTATGAGCCCACATACTAGAAGCACTCATCTTTCCATTGTACCCTTGTACATAACATTAATTGATTATTTTTATAAAAATTTAAAATCCTATAAACTCGCTTATCTCTCTCTCTTAAACCTATTTGTAAAGAATATATATGTTGTATATGTTACATTTATAAATAATATAAACAAATAATCTACAAATATCTATATGTTATTTATGTTATATATGACATGTTTGTATAAAGTATCTTGCATATACATACAGTACAAAAATATATATAACATATAGAACGATATAAAATATATAACACGTACATTTAATTAGCGTATATAAACATGTGTGCTAGTGTAATGTATATATGTATATATATATACCAACACATACTTTTTATAGGTGTTTATAACGTGTTGGGGTGTAACGTTATATATTCATATATAAAGTGTATATATATATATAAGACACACGTTATTAGAGAGAGAGAATTTGGTTAGATGTATATATATAGTGAGAGAGAGAGAGGTAGAGAGAGAGGTAGAGAGAGAAAATAAGGATGATGATTCATTTAAATTAAATAATAAAATGATAAACTAATAACTAACTAAATAGGAAAAAAATATTATATTTAATAAAATTTACTCTATTAAATATTATTTATTAAAACATGTTATCTTTGATGTTTTCAAAAGTTGTGAGTAAAATTAATTTTATAATTATAAAGTTGTTTAAATAGTATCATTTTTATTGTAATTGGTAGTGCAATTTACTGTTTAGAAAATAACAGGAAAAAATAGATTTTAAGGATGTAGTTCTTTTTAAAGGAAGAATTTTAAGGATGTAGTTCTTTTTAAAGGAAGAATGTAGTTTTAGGTAAATGACCGCTAAGTAATTTTTTTATAAAAATGTCCAAAATTTTAAAATTTTCACATTCATATATTTTATTTTCCTCTAGTTGAAGAAAAAATTATAGACGAGTTCTTTTCCTTCTCGAGATGGGGATCTTTTTTCGTGTTTCATACACGAGTTGTTTTTTTTAATAATATTTTTTGTTGTGTGAAGTGTGTTTTCTACCATGATATAGATCTAAGATTGTTTTCCCATATATGCACACATATTTGCAATGTTCTTTTTCTTCTCTACAAGTCGAGTACATTTTTCTTCTGTTTGAAAAACGAGACTATGAAGATATTCCATGCAACAATCCATGTTTGTACTAATTAGAGCCATATCGATCAGTGAAAGTTTGTCTAATGAGCCAAATTGATATCTCCCATGAATGATTATTTTCTCTCTTTTCATCTCATCAGTGAATTTTTGTTGGTTTCTCGGTTAGTGTATTAGGTTGTGCGTTGACGGATAGTACATTTAACACAAATATCAATCTCTATGCAAGAACATAATAATCAATTATGATGTAAATTATGTCATCTCACGTTAGTTATGTTATAACATATATTTTAATAACTATTGAGCACCAATGCACCGTATATATTGCTCCATAGGATTTCTCTATCAAAATTATGTAGAACTGTTGAGTGGTATTTGGTATTTTAAACTCAAACTAATTTGTGAGTTGTAATTTTTCATCATATTTTAAATTAACCAAAAATCTCTTTTACAAGTCGTTGTAGAATAACCTTAACAATTTCTCTCGTCAAACATCAGACTCTAAGTCAGACCTGTTATATTCATCGTTGATCTATTTTCTTAGATCTGATCGAGACTTATTGACTAACCTAACTTTAATACTAGTTATTGGTGTTTTTAGGATTTCTTAACTTTAAAAACTCTCATTTTACAATTGATATGTGATAACTTGCATAAGACAAGACTCTATCAATAGTTAAATATTGTTGGTAAAAAAATCCTTGCAACCCAAGTATAACTATCCTAATTAATCACATAAAATAAAAATAAAAAGAAATTGAGGCGTTGACAAATTCTGTAGGTTGGTCAAACGAAACGGCCAAGTTGCATTTCCAGACCAGACCGAACCTCCACTAACACAGTAACACGTACAATAACCAAGTCTCTATTCCTAATTCGCTATTGAAAAAGACTCAGCTTTGGTCAAACACACCAAGGCCAACTTCTCTGAACTTGAAAAAGTCTTTACCTTCCTACAAGTCAAACCACTTCATTATAACAAACCTCACACACACACACATATATATAGACATATAAATACATATATACATCACACCCCTTGACGTACATACAGTGCTTATTTGAAAACAAAAACCCATCAATTTTCACTGCTAATTTCTTCACAATATGCAGAGGAGTCCTCAGGTGCAGATTGCAGATAGGCTACGAGTTCCGGCAAGTTGGTCATCAACGGCCGGGACTAACCGGAAAGGATATTGCAGTCGTAGGAATGGCTTTGTTATATCATCTCCTAGGAATCATCAATCAGTTTGTACATGTTTGTATCATCCCGTATTAGTGCGGTGTAGCCGCCATCGGAATTCGGTGATGGGGGAGAAATTAAGGCAGAATCAAGGTAGCAGAGAGGTTTTAAGAAGGGCGTTGACACCACCTAATAAGAGGTTAAGCTTAAGGTGGTTGAATTTCCGGCCAACTCCTAGTAGGCTCTCTAACATGTCCATGGCTTGAACAGAACGCCGTTGACTATATTCTTTTTTCTGGTTTTGTTGAGTAGTGGAATGTTTGTTTTATATGCAAATTAATGAATGATTTGCTTAGTATATATTACTAGTTAACCATATTTCATCAATTATCACGCAAGTGATAATTAATTATTTATTTGATACCACGATTATTACCTCCTTTTTCTTCTTCAACAGCCTAATTTTCCCCCCTTCCTCTCTCTAAGTTACAAGAAATATATGTTTTCGAAATAATGATTTCTATCAATTCTATAGCTGAAATTTAAGCCTTTTTTTTACCAAATATTAATTTATATTATCATTAGAAAATTGATTTGTAAATTGAATGATCAAACTAAAAAAATTAAAATTTTAGAGACCAAAATAGTTAACGAGCACAAACTTTATTTTTTTTAATAAATTTTATCTCGTAGTATACTACTATCTCGTAGCTAGAATATTTTTATAACAAACAATATGGATGAATCATGATTTTTTAATTTTTCGAATTTTGTGTCATTTAGATCCAGTTTTTTTTCTTTACATTCAACAACTCAATTGTTACTAATAAATCATAAACATTATTCATATCTAATTTAATATCAGAAAACTCTGCTTAATATTTTTTCTTTTGTTTAGGGAATGTATCATTTTAAAAACAACTATAATATTATTTGTAATAAGCATTCCATTCAGAAAAGCACTTTGAAAATTTAGAAATAACCATAGGTAGAATGCATTTCAGTATATTGGTACTCAGCTTTTGAGATAATTTTGTAGATAACTATACATAAACTAATCGGACGATAGTCTGAAACAAATTGAGGATTCTGATTTTTAGGAATAAGAACTATTAGAATCCGATTAATGCTCTTGATATCAGTTTTATTATTCAAAAGAGAGAGACAGACAAAAGAGATTTCCTTACGCACAATATTCCAAATGTTTTGAAAAAATAGGGTCGAAAAACATACACACATGGACTCTTTAACGGGTGAATACTCCAAATGGCCTCTTCAATCTCCTTCTTAGTAAAAGGAAGAAGCAGCTTTTCATTCATTCCATCAGTGATTTTTCGAGGGACATACCGGATCACTACCTCAATTGCAGAGTTGTCGGGTTACGAGGAGGTAAAAAGCTCATTGAAACAATCCTGAATCGTTGAGGCAATCCCCTAACGCAATTCATGCCAGATTTGGTTCGCATCAAGAATCCCCAAAATTTGAATCCATTTCCTTCTTTCTAAGGATTTTGCATGGAAGTAAGCGTTAGATGTTGTTGGGCTTTCTCATCCCCAAAACCTAACTTAAGAGCTGATGCGGACGGTGTAGCTTTGAAATTTTTAGAGCTAATGGATCGTGGCACCCGCATATCAACTTTCGGAGGACGTAAATTTTGACTCGGGTTGAACCACGTGACCCGTAAAATATTAAATCGAAACTTATTTAGAGATCTACATGCGCAACGGGTTTCGGGCACAAAAACACTGTTTTAAGTATGCTCAAAAACACTTTTAATTTTAGGGTTTCTAGAACAGTATAACTTCATCTTTATTTGGTTGTTTGAGACAGTTCTAATATTTTTATGAGAAAATCGTTCTCATTTTATTCTAATTTTCGGTATTCTTTGTGAATCAACGAAACTATTGCCTAAATCCTGGTAATATTAAGATTCAACAAGTTCTGAAAGATCAATTGCTGGTAATTGTGCTCGATTCAATAACTTTTGGTATTGTTAGGATTTTGATCGAGGCTTCCGCTACATTAAGAGATGAGGCTTTTCCTCACACTTATAAACTGACTGTCAGTCCCTCCTACAATCGATGTGGGATAATCCTAACAATTTCTCCTATAAGTCAGATTCACTAACCATCGGGTCCTAAGTTGAATAATCATCGACTCGCTTCACCCGGATCACCATATATCAAGCCGTAAATCGAGAAGCCAACAACTGACTTCGCTCAGATTCACCACACATCAGGTAACTGAGTTGGAGGACCAACAGCTCACTTCACCTGGATTGGGCTGAAGACTTGTTGGTAAACTGGATCTGGCTCTGAAAGTAGTGTTGGAGTGCTATTGGGTCTTCTTAACCCCAAAAGCTGACTTAAGACGTGAGACTTTCTCTCACACTTATAAATTGACTGTCAGTCTGTTCCACAACTAATGTAAGATAACCCTAACAGTAAGCGAGGTTCTTGTCCCCTGATTTTAACCAAACCGATCTTGATCTCTGGTTCCAATAGAGCTCTTCCTGGTTCTCAAGTACGACAATCTCAGCTTGCAGCTTTTTTATGGTTGTCTTGTCTGAGTCAGGGCAAGAATTCTCCATTGAACGGTCTAGATAGCTACGGGTAGCAATAAGCTTCTTTGTCAAGGAGCCAAACTTTTCAAAGCTCCACCCTTTCAGAGAGGAGAGACACATCTTCAATTGGACATGACCCATTTCGCACTGTTTCATAATTAGCAGAAGCCCAAATTAGAGAGACCACATCATTGCAGTATTTCTCCCTATCCCAAGAGGCCTCAATATGTACTATCTTTCTTGTACCCTCTTGAACTGGATTATAGGAATAAGCCAGTCCTACTTATCAATATGAGCCAAAATAGAGCTTCCTTTTAGTTATGATGAAACAATTGGGCTTTAATGATGATTGGATTGATCTGATTTATAGATGTGTTTCCTCTGTTTCATTCTCTTTTGTGATTAATGATATGGTGTACGGTAATGTAATTCCTAGATAGGGGCTCCGTCAGGGGTATTCTCTTTCCTTATATTTATTATTATTATGTGCTGAAGGTTTTTCATCGCTTCTCTTGGATACTCAACAGAGGAATCAACTTGTGTGTCCTAAGATTTGTCAAAATAGTCATCTTAATTTTCATTTATTTTTTGCGGACGAGTTTATTATTTTACAGGGAGGATTTTGACAACTGTCAGGCTATTAAAAATAACCCAGATGCTTACTCATAGGCTTCAGGGCAATGTATCAATTATAATAAATCCGTAATGGCCTTCTCTCAAAGTGTTGCACATGATATCTGATCAAGCCTATCTGACTTTATGAGTATAAGAGCAACTAACTGTCACGAGAAATATCTGGTTTACCTTCTTAGACAGGAACGAGTAAAGAACACTTGTTTGTGACTATCGTCGAAAAGCCCTAAAATTCATGAGCTGCTGGCGGGAAAAGCAATTCTCTATAGCAGGGAAAAATGTTCATATTATAACAGTTGTGCAGGCCCTTCCAACTTACTCGATGAATGTCTCCAGTCTTCCTAAATCCTTCTGTTTAGAGCTTAGTATGGAGATGGAAAAATTTTGATGGGATACTTCAGCAAAAAAGAGGAAGCTTTATTGGATGACTTGGAATAATTTATGTAAGCCTAAAATGATGGGTGGTATAGGCTTCCGATCTCTAGAGATATTCGATTAAGCGCTATTGGCTAAACAGTGTTGGCGTATATCCACCAACCGGGACATCTTATGGCTCGAATTCTGAAGGCAAAGTATTTTCAATCCTCAGATTTTCTCTCGTGCAAATTAAAACCGAATTGCTCATATATCTGGAGAAGTATTCTTTGGGGCTGTGAGTTGCTTCGAAATGGAGTTCGTGTTTTAAAAATTTAAAGAAAAATCATTGACCCACGAATGGTTCGTAGGCGGAACATTAAAATTTCAAACCAATTTAATCATATTAAATATTAAAATCATTCATACGATTGTGCATACTTACTTTTAAACGTATTCAATAGAGGTACAAATGATTTATACTTTTTCTTATTAAACTACTCGATGACTCAAAATGACACGATTCTCAAGTTTCTCCCACTGAAGAGAGGACTGCTAGGATGACACTAAACCATTCCTCGTGCCAACATCAAGTTTGCATTGGGGACCTTGGAAACGTTTCAACGTAAATGACACCCATACTTAGTTTTTGGAAAATTATGAATTTTTTGTTATTTTTTTGAAAAAAATTATAACTCTTTATTAATTTGGAAAAAACAAGTTTCGAAAATTATAAACTTTTATAAAATTTAAATCCAAATTTTAAATATATAACTTTTATAAAATTTGCATTGTATTTAAACTATAACCCATTATAAATTTAAACTACAATGATGCATGTACATGCTACATTACATTTTGATATTAACATATTCATATTTCTGTATGACATGTTATATGATGATGCGAGATTAATAATAAATCATCCATTCAAAATTAACCTCCTTGTAGGCTCATTTCTAATTACAACTCATAATATAATAATAAATCAATTATAATAATTTAAATACTAGTATTCATGACGTCTGTAATTATCTCATTGTCCTTCAGGAAGTCTCACCAATTTTGTAACTTTTTACAACAATGCAGCACATTTTCAAGTTTTGATCAAGACCTTTTAATTAAAGAATACTATTTTTCTAATTAAATAATCTCATTAAATATCATTTTTAAAATTCAAAATTCAAAAGATAAAAAGATAAAAATGATAAGTATCTTTCGAATTTTAATTATATTTTATCGTTTAAAATTCAAAACTTAAAAGATAAAAGATAGGATAAGGGTCTTTTGACTTCCTAAACCCTAATTATTATCGCCTAGGGTTTCACAAACCCTAGCCACCACGCAAGGTCACAACTACAAGCAGTGGGGTTGGGGACGACCAATGAAGGCAGAGGCGGTGACTTCCGACGACAGCGATAGTGGCGACGATGGTTTTCGATGGTGAATTTCCAAGGCGGCGGCGGATTACATGAAATTTAAAAAAAATACAACTTTTTCAAGAAACTAAATTACATAATTCCTCAATTTCAGAGTACATCAATTCTATAATAGATCGGGATTCATTTATAAAACATGTTCAAAACTATTTTGAATCTATCATACAAAATAATATGTCAAATATCACAACATACAACGATACATACGTTTAAAAACTAAATATGCACAATCAAGAACTCATGGCTCTGATACCAATTGTTGGATCGGTGTTAAAAATTTAAAGAAAAATTATTGAACCACAAACGGTTCGTGGGCGGAATAGCAATTTTTTCTCTATAACCAATTTAATCATATTAAATATTAAAATCATTTTTACGATTATGCGTACTTAGTTAAACGTATTCAATAAAGGTAGAAATGTTTTATATCTTTCTTGTATCGGAGATTTTCTGTCTTAATGGAATCCAATTGATTATCTCGTGTTCTTCATTATTCGTAGAACTTGAATCAGTCTTTACACCAATAAGCACTCGTAGAATTCAGAAGTATATCTCAAACAAATGTTGATCAGGAATTGAGTGTGGGCTCTTAAAATAGCTGGAGAAGAAAAATTGAAATTTTCCTTCTCCCTCTTTGTTTTTAGCGGTAACAGGTAGGGATGAGAGAGAATCTCTTTTCTGTACTCTGTGTAATCACACATTGTGCTTAGGGTTAGGGATGCAACCCTATTGTTATCCCTTATATAATAATTACATAATTTGTACGTATATCCCTATACGTTAAATTACTGAAAATTCACCCCCTAATATTTTCTATTACCGAAAATTACATATTTCCCTAGAGTCCATGTTGTGTCTAAATTCATCAATCGAAATCGATAAATTAAATTGATCTCTATCAATGAATTAATTAATATTTTTTATTTATTAATTATTCAATAATTAGAAAATAACTAATTAATTATTTTGAACATTACTTGCTCTTCACTAATTAAGTGACAACACCCATCACATAAGGGTTCAGGAAATATACCTTGGTTTGGTCCAACTGGTGTTATTTTTCATTTATGTCCTTATGAGCTACTCTAGAGACCGAATTGACCTACATGAATTAAGTTATAGGACTCAAATACTCGACGAATTTATCTCCATAAATTCTTGGCCTATTTAATCCTCACATCGTACGACTTCACTATAGGTCCAATGTCGAATAAACTCTTGCTTCATGCGCGCTACATTTTTTGTTGATGCAAATAAACACTTTTATTTCACGGTCCACAGAATATTTCGACATATTACTCTTTGTGGATATCAGTAACAAGAGCAGGATGTAATTATCATTTTATCCCTCTAGTTACTATTTTCTTAACTCCTTTATTGACAGTGAATAAGAAAGACATAACAGTGAATTATCTCGTACAGTTCACCATGTCTTATTCAATGATTCATTTTATCGAATACTTGACTAAGTTAATTTATTCACACACTCATCGATAAAGCATAAGGTGATATTGTTGTATTTGCAATCTCGTCATGAATTTTCATATCTGTGAATCACACAATTCTAACATAGTTGAATCATGATCCCAACAGTCGATGTATTGTTCAGTAATTCGAACTCACTCATTTGACATATCAAAGATTGTAACTAACTAAGTCAAGTTTCGTATTCACCTCAGGATAAAGGTAATTATAAAAGTACCCTTATATGTGCAACAATTAGATATAAAGTTAGATAAATGACTTTATTATAGACTAATTTGTTACTAGTCTATTAAACATGTTCCATAACATGTCTAGGTCAACCGTTAGAGTCTCCACTCCCATGTCTCAAGATTGGCATCTTTTGGTTCACCCTAACAGTCATAATCAGACTCGATTACGTTGTTAATCCTAAGATTGCGAATAATGTTCTGAATTATTTCAGAAGAGTTTGTCTGGAAGATCCTTCTATCTTTACTCTTTTTATGTTGATAATAGTTCTACGACTTGAGTAAATTATAAACACACTTTAATTGAAAGAAAAACTTTCATTTATTTATTAAATTCAGTAATACAAAATATCAGATAAATAACTAAATAATCATAAATAGTTATTACACCCTACTTTATGGACATAATTCCAATAATCTCCCACTTGGACTAAATTAGGCGTGTACAATCTTGTATCCCCATGCCCTCCAACTGACCATCAAATACTATACTGCTTAAAGTCTTCGTGAATGAATCTGCCAGATTGTTGACCGTCGATATGTGTGTTACTATAACATCTCCACGTTGAACAATTTTTCTAATCATGTGATACTTACGCTCTTTGTGCTTTGATCTTTTGTGGCTCCTTGGTTCCTTCGAGTTTGCTATAGCCCCACCGTTATCACAATAAGTGTCATGATTTTGTCAGCTTCTGGAACAACTTTCTGAGTCTTCAAGAACATTCTAAGCCATACAACCTCCTTAGTAGCTTCGCAAGATGCCATATATTCAGCTTCCATGGTAGAATCAGCAATGCAAGATTGCTTGATACTTCTCTCCATACAACTACTCCACTGTTCAGGATGAACATCAATCCTGAAGTGGACCTTCTAGAATCCTTGTCAGCTTGGAAGTCAGAATCAGTATACCCCGTCATATTCAGGTCAGTACCTGAATACACAAACATGTAGTTCCATATTCTCCTAAGATACTTAAGGAAATACTTGACGACATTTCAATGCTCGATTCAAGGATTAGATTGGAAACGACTCACTACGCCCACGGCGTAGCAAATATCTAGCCTAGTGCAAAGCATCACAGACATGAGGCATGTGGAATCTTTTTCACGTCTTCTTCTTCTTGAGGAGTCTTGAGAGGCTGCTCATTGGAGAGGCTGCTCATTGGAGAGGCTGGCTCCATGCCTAAACGGATGATATCCCTTTTTTGGAGTCTTGCATGCTAAAGTGATTCATCACTTTATCAATATAAGATACTTGAGATAGTGCCAATTGTTTGTTCTTCCGATCCTGAAAGATCTAAATACCTAGGACAATGGTAGCTTCTTCAAGATCATTCATATCAAATTGCTTTGCAAGTCAAATCTTGTCATCATATAATTTTTCTACATCATTTCCAATGAGCAGAATATCATCCATGTACAAAATAAAAAAAATCACATTCCCTTCGTGTATCAGCTTATACACACATGGTTCATCCATTAACTGCTCAAAACTGAAGTTCTTGATAGTTTCATCGAATCTGATATTCCACAATCGGGACACTTGCTTAAGTTCATAAATCGACTTCAGCAGTTTGCAAACCTTGCCATCTTGACCTTTCTCCATGAACCCGTCTAGTTGAGCCATATAAATTTATTTTTCAAGATTACCATTCAGAAAAACAGTATTGACATCCATCTATCAGATTTCATAAATGAGGGCAGCAATAATAGACATGAGGATTCATATGGATTTAAGCATTATAATAGTAAAGGCTGCTATTCAGTTAATAGTGGTTATCTTCTGGGGTTATCTTCTATCAATATGGGTTCTACCTTTTCTAATGAGGCTGGCTTCTGGTGGTGGGAAAAACTTTGGAAATTGAGGGTTCGAAACAAAATAAAAAAATTTATGTGGAGAGTCTCTTTGGATTTGATTCTGACCGGAATCTGGTTAGGAGGAGGATCAGTTCAAATGACAATTATGTCTTCTGTGGTAAGTCAGATACTACCGGCCATGCACTTTTTCTAGGCCCTTTAATTGCCGACTATTGGAAGAAATTGGGTGTTTTGAATAACATCCCCAAGCATTGCTTCAAATGGCCCATGTTAGATATTGTTTTAATATTTTTCAGGCAGCTTGATCTTTCTTCTCTTGCAAGTAGTGCTCTTATGCTGGGGATAGAAACTGCCTAGTTCATGGAAATCTCTCTAACTTGTCCTTTAATGTTAATGCTTGGATTGAGAAATTTAAGGTGGAATATCAGATTACAAATGAGTTGGAGCCTTCCCTCTGTGTGGACTAGACCATATATGGGGCCACAAGCTCGAATAGGTGTGCAGCGAGAGGGATCTTTCAGGATCATGTTGGTCGGTTGTGGGAGCGTTTTGTTAGCGCTTTAGAGGCTATTTTCAACCTTGCTTAGAGAAGCCTTGGCTTTATACGAAGGCTTGTCTTTGGCTGTGGCGAAGCGCTTGCGTATTTATGATATCAAATCTGATTGCCTGGTTCTTGTTCAAACTTTTAATTGTCATTCGAAAATTATTTCGGAATTGGGTCTTATCTTGTAGAAATGCCGCCCTCTTCTATCAACTTTAAATGGAGTGAGGTTTATATATGTTCCTAGGTCCTGTAACAAGCAGCCCATCACTTAGCTCGTTATGGTATTTCTAGCCAGGATTCCTTCATTTGGTGAGAGTTAGCATGATGTTGTTGCTGACGTTTGTACGATTGCTTAGGTGTTAGCTTATTGCTTGTTTCAAAATTTTTTTTACTAATAAATCATTTTCAACTTGTGTATGATATGAATGTGATTATAAAACAATCAAAGCACACAATGTGATTTTGCATTTTAGCATTAAATTATCAAAAATTATCAAGAAGAACCAATTTTTTTCTCGGCCGCGTCATGAATTATAGTATTCGGTAAGTTTTTTAAGGATAATCTTATGTAACAATAATTAGTATTAGAGCAGAGCATGTACATGTCATGTTGATAATTAGACAAACAAGTTCAACTTTGGAAGCTTCACAAGAAGAAACACAGAACACTCCTAATTATTCATCATCATTCATATGATTTGCATAGGAAAAAAAACCCAATTAATTAACTTATGACGCAGAACTACAGCAGTGCGGTAGTGATGAAGCTTTCTTTTGCAAAAGAAGAGAGAGAACATGTTCTCTCTTTCTTTGTCAACAATTAAAGTAGCAGAAGCCAGCAGATCCAGGAAAATCAATGTGACAAACTCCATGATTAGCTCCTTCAAACTTGCATTTACTGTCACAGTGTTCAGATACAATATATGGTCCTGACCAAAATTGGCTTGGCCTTTCGCATAAATTTGCCTCCACCATTCCTATTTCTTTTTCCAAATTGTAAATTAAGAACAAAACAAAAACATAATTAATTATTCTTTCTTTTCTTCACGAAAGATTTTCCTGTCACAAATTTCTAACGAATTAGTTTCATCTGATGATTACTACTAAAAGAGATTTTTCGATAATGATTGGGTATTGGTATCATTGATTTTATTTTCAACAGTAAGCACATGTTAAGTATTGAAAAACGTATCAAGTTGATCTGAACTATTAATATCAATGTAATTGCTCTAAATTAATTAAAAACAGGAGATCAAGTTCTAAATCCTGAGGAAAGAGTTTTCAGTGTGTAGGCGCGGGGGGGGGGNGGGGGGGGGGGGGATTAAATTGAAATGGAAAATAAGGGGACTAACTGTTATGGGCATTCCCCACTCCACCTTTAATATGGCAACACGTGTCACAATACGCCAAGAAGATTACAACAGGAGAAGGGCTTAAAGCCTGACCACCCAGTAGGAAGTAGCCGACCTCATCGGGTCGACTCCAAGGAAGGTCGAGATACACCGACTCAAGGAGAGGAAGGGAAGCCAGGATAAAACCCTCGACAAAAGCCTGAGCACCTCCCAGTGTCAGTATCATCATTACTTGCCAAAAGTAGCATTTCGCATGGCAGCCTCCTGTTAGGCCCAAACTCCCAACAAATCCAATCTTTATGACAGCGTATCAGATCAGCCTCTGATAGGTCACTTCGAATTACCATTACTTTTTGTCAAGATCACCTCCCATCTGTCCAATAAAGGCCAGCTTCTGGCCTCAGAAGGCTTTTCTCGCACTCTCCCGAGGCTCATTCAAATGCTTCCTCCTCAAAAGCTCCAGATATAAATACCCCCATATACTCCGAGAAGAGGTAGACTATTTCTCTTCCTAGGAAAACTCTGTCAAAATTATACCAGGATATTCCTTGTTTTTGGGGTTCCTTATCTATGTTTTGCGGGCTTCCCCGTAGAGAAGATTTCCAGACGAGAAAGGGGGCGTTCATACTCGTACCGTTGAGTAGTTTTCAGCTTCAACAGTATGTGGGAAATGAACGACATCAAAATCTTTCCCTTCCAAAACGTGGGAAACATCCACCCCTCCATAAAGGAAAAATCAGTATGATGTTCTCATCCTGCTCTGACGAGATCCGAGACGAGAGGAGAGACCCGTGATCCTCCTTGCCTAAGGGAGGACTCATTGCCAATATAGCCATCACACAATGAAAGAAAAAGGATATAGTGGTCGCACCCTCTGAGGTAATCGGGAAAAGGAGAACAAACACACTGATACTCACCCAAATTATGACGACCTCTTGCACGAAAATGATCCTCCCTCACAGCCGAAAGGCCCGCAGGCAGGACCGTTACGTCTCCGAAGAATCACGGAGGAAACCAATTGGGAAGGGTTGAGACAACACCCTTGCATAGAGAAGCAATCTAACATTATCTCCTGTTTGGATCAAGAAGCAGGAAGTGATCCAAATCTTCTGTTGTTGGAAATAGTCTCATAATCTATGAGCAAAGGGTAAATTTTAAAGACACCCCCTCAACTTTGACCAATTTTTAAGTACACCCCCAAACTTTAAACTCATCTCAATTTCCCCTTCAACTTTCAATCACACTCCTTCTGTCAAATTTTTCATCCTAAGCCCGTTAAGTAGGTCACGTGCACACCGTGATCAACTTTTGGACATTTTTACCCTCCCATAATCAAAACGCCGAGTTTTTATTATTAAAAAACAATCCCCCAATCCCTTATTTCCATTTCTGCTTCTCATTCGCTTCTTATCGCGCGCAAGCAACCACCATTCTCAATCCTTACTCAGGCACATGCATCAACCGAATATCATCAAACAGCCACAATAAGATATGGTTTTTTGTTTGTTCTTTTGAGACTCTAATAATTATATCATTTCCAAATATTGATACAGAATCAGAATGTTGAAATAGTTTACAAAACGTGCAAGTTATTGCCATTGGAACTTTTGATATTGTACTAATACGAGTTAGTGTTTGGATTAGATACCTTTAATCATTGACTGGTTTGAATTAGGTCAAACACAAAGACTAACAAAAAAAGAAGGGAAAATTATTAATTTGACCATCATAATTTATCTCATTTTTAATTTAGTTACTATAGTTTAAAAAATCTGTCATCATCTTTATTTGTTTAACCTCTCGATGTAGTCTTTCTGTCACTCTCTGTGAATTGAATTTGACGAAAACATCGATATGATATGTTAAGTATTGATGTGACATGCGTGAGACCTATAAATACACAATCATCAATAAAAAACTATTTCTTTCTCTTCCAACCCACCTAATTTACCTTTTATTTTTTAACATTTTTTAATTAACTTTTTAACCATTTATCTCAGTCAAAGTAAAATCTAGTCTCTCTTTCCCTCTCGAACTCGAATGAAGGGTTTCCCCATACCCTTTAATTCGATTCTTGTTCTTCACGGCTCACTGAATTTTGTTCTTCAATTTCATTGATTATTATCCTTGCTTTGGTTCAAAATTGCAATTGTTGAGGTGTGAATTTATTTTATCTATATTCTTCTGAAGTTGACGACGAGGAACTAATTAAATAATTAAGTCTAAATAAATACCCAGAAAATTAAAATGATGCGGCTATATATGAATAATTTCTCCAGCACCATCTGAACTTACTTCTTTTCTGCTTCATGAAGTTGTATTGGAGAAAGTTTAAAAAAATTAGTGAGCCATAAAGAACAAGTATGAATGGGTCGTTGATATAATGTTGTGAGTAAATGATTTTCAGAATAAGATTGTTAAAATATGATCGTGGAAAATTATATGCCCAAAAAGTTCAGATTATTTTATTTGTTAACGCTTATGAATGTTCTGATTTAATGGTAAATGTGTTAGATTATTTTGTTTGTTTTGACGGAATAGGTAAGTGGATGTTATAAATATGTGTTTAAACAAATATGTGTTCTAAATGAAAGTCAATAATTCTAATATCTAATTAAAAACATGATTTAATTTTTTATTATATGAAGTTTACCAAAAATTTACTCAATTTAATTTAAACATAAAACAACTCATTCCAAAATTCACCTAATTTTAATTTTCTTGTTACACAAACCAGCAATTTTGTCTAATATATATCATACAAATCTCTCATAATTTATCAAATCTTAATTCACACCCCTCTCTTCCTTCACTACATCACACGAGATGTCAAACACATATTCACCCATCCACCTCGCATCACTCCACCATCCACCTCCCCCCATCTCTCTTTGATCCATAACTCTACAGAGGGGGAAGCTTTGCCATCCACACCAAAATAGAGTCTGCAACACAGGAGGGGAGAGCGGGGAGGGTTCGTAAATACACCCACATACCCAAAGAGAGCAAAAATCAATCTAACCCGAAAGCTAAAAGTATTTGATTACCCAAACCCAAAATCCAACAATCAATCTAAAAATGAGATTGTGAGAGTCTGATCTTTATTGGAGATAGAGAGATAGAGAGAGCTTACCATGTATGCAAAGAATGAACATACCCTTCAATTTAGAGGGGTATGAAGATACCTTCCATTGAGGGTATCTTGAGTATCTTGCATTACCGGAATGTTGTAGCCTAAAGAAAACAAAACAAACAAGGGAATATTTTAAACCCCTCACATTCCTGGCATTTCTCGTAGAATACCTCCATACCAAACAGGCCCGAAGGGTTTTCTGCAATTGGCTTCATTTTTGTTCACTTTTATTCAATGGCTTTAGAACTAAGTAGAGGGCAGCGGCTCGTGGGTGTGGCTAATGAAAACCACCTCGTAAATGACACCGACTGAATCACCACCGACCAAAGGACCGACCTAGCGAACTCAATGGTTTTCACAACTCCAACTCACCAAGGCAGGTTGAATGACACAACTGGGTTCAATGAGGTTTCATCGAAGGACTAGTGGCCAAAATATTAGCTCTGATGATGAATCCGATTACGATTGGTGCAATGGTCCATATGTTTCCTATAAAGGAAAAAATTTCATGATTTGGAGAATTGGTCATGAATTTCCTGCATGATAATGAGAAAATAAAAAGTAAAGAGAAAGGAGTAGTGTACACCATGATTTACGTGAAAAATCCTTGATGGGAAAAACCACAAGAAGATTTTGATGGTATTTTCATTATGCAGATACGGTTTACAAGGCTAATGCAAGTTACACGTTATGCTTGTTTCTTGTGTGTACTGAGAGTCCCCTAGGATTACAATTAGCCTATATTTTATAGGCATTCAATTAGTTATATAGAATCTGATATAGCTCATATAATTCTAACTAAAAATAAAATCAATAGAATATTCCATTGAGATCTAGCTTATCAACGTTAACACTGGAAAAATTAATCTTAATCGTCCGATCATTCTAGTGGTCTTGATTGATTTCCTTAGATTGACGTGTTGACAAACCATGTACTTTTGTCTAACTGGTCCTTCTTCAATTTTTCAGTGACATGGCGGAAAGAAAAATTTATGCCCATTCATTTGCCCCTATTGTATTTGATGTTAATGAAACATCGATATACTATCTTTTGTTATGGGATAAATATCTTCCCGTTCGGAGATATATTTCTGTGCAATGTTGTTGTTGTGGTGGTACATAGCCGGGTCAAATATGAGCTTCACTCCTAATAGATAGACTATTTGATAGGTGAGTTTTATCTACTATCTGGTTGCTGGTTTTGTCCGTTTCAAATCCAGATTTTCAGAGTTGATGGATGAAATTCCGTTCACGGCTTTCTCTTTTTAATTTTGTATTTTCCATTCTTTTTCTGCCCCATCCATCAGCTTGCTTCTCATTCAGAGATCATCATACTATCGTGAGTGTGTTCCTGTTTAGTGAGTAGCTTCAACATGATATTGAGAGGAATTGATTGAGCATTTCCATTGCGATTTTTTTTGTGAACTTGCCGTTCACATCCCAACCTCCATGAGTAACCGTTTTGGTTGCCCGTTATGTAACCTTTTGAAAGGTTGAGTCTTGTTCTATAATTGTTTCAACCGAGCGAGACCTCTATAATCTCGTAGGCGACTTTCATTTGGTGTTAACGAAACGCCAATATGCAATACTCTGTTTTGAGATTCTAAGACGATGATGCTTGACAGTGGACATTCATTCCACGCACTAGGCGTCACCCGATCATCTGTCAACCAATAGTCACGTCATATCAGATGTCCATTTTACTGGTGCGTTTACATCGATTTTACTTTCTTCAGTTGTATCCATTGTGAATTCCTTGAGTAGCATTCAACTTGTTAGTCAAGAACATTCCTGTTTTGAAGTTTTTCATTTCCTTTTGAGAATAGTGTTTGTTGACATTCGTTCACAAGGACTTGAACTTTTGGCAAAGCTCAGAGGCCCTACAGTTTAAGTCTGAGAACAGTGCTCGTTGAACATCTGTTTCCAATGACTTAAGATTTTCAAGAAGCTCAGGGGACCTATGGTTTCCTTCTAAGAACGGTGTTTGTTGAACATTCGCTCCCAATGAATTGCGCTTTTTGAAAAGTTCAGAGGCCATATGGTTTCCTTCTGATAACGGCGTTCGTTGAACATCTGTTCCCAATGAGTTAAGCCTTTCGAGAAGCTCAAGGGCCTTATAGTTTCTTTCAGAGAACGGTGTTCACTGAACATCCGCTACCAAGTGCTTAAGCTTTTTGAGAAGCTCAAAGGCCCTAAGGTTTCCTTCTGGGAACGGTGTTCGCTGAACATCTGCTCCCAATGAGTTAAGCTTTTCAAGAAGCTCAGGGGCCCTATGGTTTCATTCTGAGAACGGTGTTCGTTAAACATCCGCTCCCAAGGACTTAAGCTTTTCAATAAGCTTAGGGGCAATATGGTTTCCTTCTCAAAATGGCGTTCAGTGAACATCCACTCCCAAGGACTTAACTTTTCGAGAATCTTAGGGGCCCTATGCTTTTTTTTTGAAAATGTTGTTCATTAAATATCCGTTCCCGAATACTTAAGCATTATGAGAAGCTTAGGGGCCCTATGGGTTCATTCTGAGAACGGTGTTCGCTGAACATCCATTCCCAAGGACTTAAGCATTTTGAGAAGCTTATGGGTCCTATGGTTTCCTTCAAAAAAAAGGTGTTCGTTGAACATCCACTCCCAATGACTTATGCTTTTCAAGAAGTTCAGGGGTCCTATTTACTTCGTGATGGGATCCTTGCTAGAGTTTCTCTCATTTTCTTCTTTTCGAGCTCATTGGTAGGGTTTCTTCAGTTTGTTTTTCTTTTTATTTTTCTCGTACTTAAAGATCTGCGGAAAGAATGTTGAATAAAAAACCATATATAATAACGTAATCAATGAGAAGGGAAAGAATATATCGTTTCACAATTTCATCTCAAGGATTTGAGTTTTATGCCCTGTGCACATCTTTTCAGAATAGATTCTTTGTATGAAATAAATATGGAGTTTTTTAGAAAGAAATTATTTTTGTCTTGTAATTTTGGTCAGATTTGTTTTTGAGCAGTTTGTATGTAATATGCAATAACTTTCTCCAGGAAGCTTAGAATTTGACTCCTTAAATATTTTCAAGAAGGTAACTTATGTAGCTTTGTAGAGATATGATTTGTCACATACTATAATTATGTTGGTGTAGCTTAGTAACCGAAGTTGACTATTCTGCATAGTCTTCTTTTTCTGAACAATTTGTATTAAAACTGTCATAACTTTTGCTCAGAATCTCCAAATTAAGTTCCGTAAAGTTGTTTAAGAAGTGACTTATGTATCTTTCAAACGGCATATGATTCATCATGTAGTTAGTTTCAGTCGGTACATTTAATTTCTCAAGTTGATTGTTCTACATAATCATTTTTCTTAAATGACCTTCATGAAAATTACCATAACTTTTGATCGGAAGATCTAAATTGTGTTCTGTAAAATTTTCCATATCTTCCTAATGATATATGATTATATGTGACTCTCTTTTGTTTAATAACTGAATCTAATTTATATGTAATGATTTGTACGTCAAAGGCTATCTTGGTAAGATGATCGAGCATTAAGTTGGCCGAGTTAAATACAGTATTTTTAGTGTCTCGAGCTAGATGGATGATCTAAAAAAGATATTTTGGGTTGATAATATTTAAGTATTCAAATCAGTTTAGGCATGGCGTAATAAATTATTTACATGATGCTCGATTATGAGATAGATTCATGCTAGTGTTTATTTAGTTGAGCTGCTAATATATTTGTACTAGTTGATCCAAGTATTGTACATGAAATTTATGATAACATATTTAAAGCATGATGATATACTCTAAATGTTTTAGATTATGTATCAGATAATAAATTCATATTTTTAATGGATAAAATGACATATTTAAGAGAAACAAAGTAATTAAAAAGTGAGTACTTAGTTTTGAGTTCAATATGCTTTTCTGAATGCCGTTTGAAAGTTGAGTTTTTGTCGGAGGTAACCGCTTGGAATTTCTATTCGCAAGCACCTCATTCTGATTTCAAATACTACGAGCGTCTTCCGCTTTGTGGGTAATTTTAGATTGGTAAATAGCTTGCCGTCGAGAAGATCTTCCGTTCTGGATACGGCTTGCATTTTTCTTCATAAAGACTCAACTAATTTTGAGCCTTCCATTCCAGTTTACGTAGTGATCAAACATATATGAATATGAACTTTGATTCTTTTATTTATCGTTGGTCGCTCCTCGTCCACCATTTTTTTGTTTCCCTTTTATGCCCCTTCATTCTTGATTTTGGTTTGTGAGATTTATAATTTTTGGAACTTTCGGTTTGGGTTGTTGTCTCCGTGGTTCCTGCGGGCAGCCACAAACTTCTTGAGCTACCCCTTTTGGATCAGGGCCTCATTTTTTTCACATAGGTCGAAGCACCCTTCTGTGTTGTGCCTAGAATCCCTATGTTACCTACAGTACTTTGTGGTATCCCTATTTTCGTCAATTATAATTCTCAGTTTGGTTGGCAACTCCGTATCACTTACCTTTCGTTTAATAGTTGGGATTCGTTACTTACACAACTTGCTCTTATGTCTCTGACTCTCTTTTTCTTTTTGGATCTTTTTATACCTTTGAGACTCTAATAATTATATCATTTCCAAGTATAGATACAGAATCAAAATGCTAAAATAGTTTACGAAACATGAAAGTTATTGCCGTTGGAACTTTTGATATTATACTAATACGTGTTATTGTTTGGATTACATACCTTCAATCATTGATTGGTTTGGATTAGGTCAAACACGAAGAATAACAAAAAAAATACTAATTTGGCCATCAAAATTTGTCATTTTTTAATTTGGCTATCGTAGTTAAGAAAATCTCAATTTGGTCATGTTAATTTACTTAACGTCTCAATATAGTCATTCTGTCATTCTCTGTGAACTGAATTTGATCGAGACGTCGATATGACACGTTAAGTGTTGATGTGACATGCGTGAAACCCATAAATAGACAATAGCATGTCACATCAGTGTCATCGTCAAATTCGATTCATGGAGAATGATAGAACGACTACATTGAAACGTTATGTAAATTATAATGGTCTAAGTGAGATTTTTTAAACTATAATGATCAAATTGAAAAATGAGGTAAACTATGATGACCAAATTAATAATATTTAATTTTTTTTTTACAATAATGGCATATAAAGAATAAAAAAAGAACATTCTTAGGCACGTACACCACGAGGGAGAGAGAAGAGATATCTAAAATTCAAACATATGCTAAATAGAAATTAATAGTAATTAGTTTTGTTAACTAGTCAATACAAAGATGGGAGAGAGAAGAGATATCATCAATCATTCAAATTAATTTATAAAATTCAAACATATGTTAAATAAAAACTTGATCAAGTTCTTAGAGCATTCGATTCTCACAATCAATAATAACTATCGTAATTGAATTAGTCACAATTTAATTTATGATAAAATATTATTGTCATATTTAGTTGTGCATGAGAATCTATGAAATTATAGGTGAACATTTAGTATTATTATATTTGACATAGATTAAATTTTGTTATAAGTTTGTGTAAATAACTAGAAGTTAATTTTATGCCCTTTTAGTTATATTGTGCAAAATATTATTTCTATGCGCAAATTTATCATTACTTTTAATTATGTTTAATTAATATTTAATTAAGTTAACAATGCTAGATTAAATCAATAATAAAGTAAATTCTAATTAAATATATAAAATTTATAAAATAAATTTAAATCAGGTTACATTATTCTTCTAATAATAATACATATTTAGGAATGCATGTAAACTATGATTGCTATTAAAATTATTATTATACTGTATATTATGATTCTTATTATTTTTAATACAATTCAATTATCTAAAAAGATTATAAATTAAGAATGGATGTAAATTATGATTGTGTCTTAATTTGTGGTAATTCAATTACAAAATGATAAAAAAAAATAGAATAGAGGATAATATGAAACAAACGAATATTATATTCACTTTATTTCAATAGACTAAGATGAAATAACAGCCACAAGCTATAGCCACAATGTTGACTTAATAGTTTGCAATAACCACTTAAACTCATGCAATTAGAATTAAACAGATGACAATAACCTCTTAAAAATTCAAACGAACGACATGCAAATTTTTTTTAACCAGATGCGAAAAAAACATTTACACTTTCACATTTTCATTCAATGCATTGAAGAGGAATAAAAAAAAATTTTGATTCCAACCGACTTTGAATTGAAATATACAGATTAAGAAGAAAATTAAAGAACTAAGTTCATATAAATTCAGTAGCCCAACCGAACGCAAGATAAAAAAAGAACCGAACACAATATTGAAATTACATTGTAAAAAAATGATTAATTTCTTCAGCATTTTACTGAATTACTCACAGAAAATTAACATTGTGGAATAGGCATGAAAACATCATAAACATGTTCTGATACCAATTTGAAAATATATATCGAAATCAAGAATACTTACTTGATTACATAGCGGAATGAAGTGATGAATTACGTGCCGGTTCTTGTAGTAAATCACGAAAATGAACTACCAACTTGTTACACAACCCAAGAGTCATTGATTTTGTACGTGAAAACTTGATTTAAATGTTGGAGGAATGATTTTCTCCAATTATTATCAATAGGTCCGAATTTCTTGATTAATTTTTTAGAAAATTGTCAATTGGTTTTCTTCTATATTTCATGGAAGTTAATGAAAGTTTCTTTTTATTATTAACTTCCATTGATAGTTTTTCACATAAAAAATTACTATTCATTATTTTTCATAGGTGTCCGGATCTGAATTTTCCAACAAATACAAATGTGATTGTAAAACAATCAAAGCAGACTGAGTGATTTTGTATTTTAGCATTATATTATCAAAAGGCAACAATTTTTTTGTCGGCCGCATCATGAATTATATTATTTGGTAAGTTTTTATGGATAATATTGTGCCAAATTTTAGTATTAGAGCAGAGCATGTGCATGCCATGTTGACAATTAGACAAACAAATTCAACTTTGGAAGCTTCACAAGAAAAAACACAGAACACTCCTTTTATTCATCATCATTAATATGATTTGTATTGAAAAAGAAAACCCAATTATCTTGTCGTAAAAATACGAAGAACTACAGCAGTGCGGTAGTAATTAGCAATGGAAACTTTATTTTGCAAAAGAAGAGGTAGAGAACACATGCTCTCTTTCTTTGTTAACAGTTAAAGTAACAGAAGCAAGCAGATCCAGGGAAATGAATGTGACAAGCTCCATGATCAGCTCCTTCCAACTTGCATTTACTGCCACAGTGTTCAGATACAATACATGGTCCTGACCATAATTGGCTTGGCCTCTCGCATAAATTTGCCTCCACCATTCCCATTTCTGTTTTCAATTCGTAAATTAAGAACAAAACAAAAACATAATTAATTATTCTTTCTTTTCCTCACGAAAGATTTTCCACCACAAATTTCTAATGAATTAGTTTCATCTCATTCGATACTGCTATCATTGATTTTATTTTCAATAATCAGCGCATGTTAAATATTGATAAACATGCCAAACTGATATGAACTATTAAAATCAATGTAATTGCTCTAGATTTACTAAAAACAACACCTCATTTTCTTTTAAACGGGAGATCAATATCTAATCCTTAGAGTTTTCAGTGTGTAGGGAGAGGGGGAAATCAAATTGAAATTGAAAATGGGGGACTAACCATTGGTGGAGAAGATGAAAAAGAGGAAGCAGAGTAGAGCAACATAGGTTGTAAGTTTGCCTAGTGACTTAGCCATATTGTGTTGAAGATTTTGTTGCAATATCAGAAATGAAGAGTTTTGGGTAAATTTACAGCAATTGTCTTGCTGCTCATTGAAACAGTGTCATTTTGTCCACTTGAGAAAAAGGCACTTTCTTGTCAAATATCCATTGTGTTTGTAATTTGGTCTGCCATGATGAAGCAGATTTCTTGTTTATGCCACATTCACATTTAATAATTCCAGAAAATATTTTAAGTAGACTAGGCCAGACAGATTAGTTTTCTTTTTGTCCATAACAACATTAAACTTGTCAATTTAGAATCACGTAGAGTAAAATATCCATCCCGCAGCCAAAACCTTGAATTGGTTCAAATAGCAATTATTTAGTTGGGAATTTATTTATGAAAATAGATATTGCACATTTAACTGTTTGAAAATCACTTTATTTTTTATATTTTAGATACAATTTGTCACATTAATTAACCATTGTTTTTTTATAGTATGATAAGTCTCGCTAAATTTGACGATGTCAAGAAAAGTATTTTAAACTGCTAAGAATAAATACGAAAAAATATAATTATTATTCTAAAAAGATCTGATAGTTGAAAAATAAAAATGAATATGTGGCATCTGCACAATGAGTAATAGTTATCAGGAAAGACATTTTGAAAAGACATAGACTGTCATAAAACAAAAATAAAATATATTATGATAATAACTAATGTATATTTTCAGTTAACTAGATAATAATTCTGTATATTTTAAAATGAAATTAAAGAGAGTATTTCTTTCTAGTATAAAATATTATTTTGAGAATATCATTATCATAAGCATAGATTTAAAGAAGAAAATAAAATTAAAGTCTTAAAAAAATTGAATTAATGCACGTAAAATAAATATCAACAATAGAATATCAAATACCCATTATCAATATTATCAATTCACTTGAACAAAATTTACAGCAACACACACATATTAACGTTAATAAAGAAAAAGAGTAAAGAGAATCATATCATGCAAATTATTTCATCTTCTCTCATAAAATCACACCACAATGTCATTAGGTAAGAACAATTTAGGATAAACATAAAATCATATGAAAAAATTAGTCTAAAAAAGTTTTTCCAAGTTTGACACTTTTATATATGTTATAGATTATAGTGTTCAGTAACTCCAAGTTTGACACTTTTATATATGTTATAGATTATAGTGTTCAGTAAACGTTATCATAAATAATACGACAATGTTGAATAAACGCTATGATATATGTTACTACAATTTTTTCCAATGCTATAGTAACTTATACATAGCGTTTTTAAACGTTGCAAGTAATTAATATGATGTCATCGTTTAAACGCCATTATATGTATACTGCAGTGTTTAAAAACGCTATTGAAGGATATAATTATAGCGATTTTTAGCCGTCATTTTTATTTGTTGTTGTGATATGAAATTTAGGCCATGTTTCCCCACTAACTAGTCACTAAGGGAGGAATTGGGTGGTTTTTTTTAATTTCATCTTATGTTCAAATCTGAGTCTTTGTTTTTTATTCAACAACTCATATATAACTAAAACAATCACCTCTAGTTCTGTGATGTGATCCAAGTCAACTAAAATTGCTTCAAACTTTTAACTCTTAACAAAATTATGTACGGAGAAGCAACAGCGTTTTCCCTGTCGCGCGTCATGAATGATATAATTCAGTAAGTTTTTTATGGATAATCATATGTAACAAAGATTAGAACAGAGCATGTGTGCATGTCACTTTATAATTAAGCAAACAAATTAAACTTGGAAGCTTCACAAGAAGAAACACTTCTTACTATTCATCATTCATATGATTTTCGTGCAAATGAATGTCTTTAATTTTCAGATTAGTTTTCATGTTGTGATAATACAGTAAAAGAAAAGAAAAATTTATGTTAATGAGAGAACGTCTAACTTATATGTTAAAGGAAATATTGGGTTAAATACAGTAAAAGAAAAGAAAAATTTATGTTAATGAGAGAATGTCTAACTTATATGTTAAAGGAAATATTGGGTTAAATACAGTAAAAGAAAAGAAAAATTTATGTTAATGAGAGAATGTCTAACTTATATGTTTTGGGAATTTTCCATTTGGGATAAATAGAGTTAAGGTAAAACATGTGTTAATACAAAACGTGTTAAGAAATCAAAATACTGGCTTCAATGTTAACGTGAAAATGTCTGGTTTTTATGTTAATAAAATCTTAGGGTTTATGCTTTTCCCGTTACGTTTTAAAGTATACATATTGTACATATTCCTAATAACATATAAACATATTCTACATTATATTTTCATTTTGAAAATAATATATTAACACATTATACATTATATTTACATTACATAATAACGTTGTCAATCTTTGTTCGCTTGAGATTATCTTTATAAAAATGTAAATAAAAACTATGGCTTTAATGAATTTTCTTTATATCCCATTTTGCATATAAGTTTAATAAATTTCTCATTGTACAATAAAGATCTTGTTAAGATATCATTATTACGACTTATATAGTACATTAACACTTTGTCTTGTTTACATGTTTTTGCTGATGACGAAAAGAAAGACAAATGACAAATCAACATATTTTCCACAGATTTAGAAGATGAATAAATGCAACAACCTTCAATGAAGGAAACATTTTTTTTATCACAAATAAAGTGAATTTTTTTTATCATAAATAAAGTGAAATTTTTTATCACATAAATCACATGGTTCTAAAAAAAGTTTCCAAGACTAAATTTTTTTTACCCTAAATCACCATAAAAGGACATAAAACTAAAGGAATGAGATTGATAGAAAACAATGTCAAACCGATGAAAAAATTAAGCAATTAATGTCGACAGTACATTTATTTTATTTTTAAACTCAAATTATCTTTCATAACTACCCCGTTAATCATAGAGGTTACGAAGTTACGATATTTAAAATCAGAATTTAAAAAAAAAACTCAAAATAGTGGGTGAAGGTGTCTTGGACAACTCAAAATATTGCATATCATACTACTTAAAAAAGGGGTCATTTAATCAGCTACTACTAGATGTAATCTAGCTATGTGGGTTGCACATTATTTNAAAAAATATTTTATACATAAAAATATCATTATATATATATATATATATATATATAATGATATTTTTATGTATAAAATATTTTTTTTGTTAATATTTGAGTTAGTTTGATGGTTTGGTTTTGTTTTTCATTCCTCAAAATTTATGATTTCTACAATTGAAAATTACATTTCAGGGTTCGAAGGAACAATAGCTTATTATTCAGTCTATAAAAAATTGTATTTTTTATGTTTTGTTTTAAGTTAAAAGAAAATAATTATTTACATTTAATATGTGGAGACGTGAAAAGACAATAATAAGCCTTGAAATCATAATTCATATTCGATAAGTATTTCTTTTCTTTAAAGATATTTTCTCTTTTTTTTTGCTTGGAGTTTTTTTTTCCATTAGGGTTTAGGAGGTGTTTGGCCTTGTTGTTTGCTGCATTAATAAACTAATTACTCTGAAATAGCAAGATCTCTCCCTCTCTCCTCTCTCTTTCTCCCTCTCTCTAAGTTCAAATGGACTTGTCACTCAGTTTTAAACTCGGTTGTATGTTATCAATTATCTTCAAATGATCATCTCTCCATGGATACAAAGCCTAGCATATTGAATTAACCCTTCAATAAAAATTAAAAATGCAACATTATCTATCTTTGACCTATAAATTCCCCTTTTCTGGATTATTTAACAACGAATTTACATCTCTATCATCTCCAAGACCGTCTTATCCTATTTGGTAGCTTCTTTTTTTATGAAAGGGAAGGATCATAAAAAATAGGAAATTCACTCTCCTTTTTCTGACAGAAGTAAATAAATTTATTGGTTCTACCTCCTATTTTTATGAAGAGAATGAATCTTTTTATCGAAGGATAAAAAAATGGGTCCGGACCTCCCGCGGGAATGATTTGGAAGATCCGAAATAAAAAAAAGGTGATATTTACTAACAACAACATAATGGGCGCAATCAATCAATATAGATTGATTCGAAGTCTGATTCAAATCCAATATAACACATATATTCTCCTGTTATAAATTTCTCTAATTTTAATTAGCTCGTGGGATAATAATGTATATGTTAATAGTGATTATAATTTGTGATGATAAAATATTATTTTAGGCTCTTGGATTTTAAGAATGATTCTGGAAGGAGTAGATGTATATGGTTTTATTTATCATATAAATTAGAAAACTAAAATATAGAAAATTGATGCTGGAGTTTTAGGCATTTTTGTGTTTTGTATTGCTACATACTGCAACCGTGATGAATAACTCTCTTTTAAGAAAAAATCCAACAATATCCACCAACAATAATTTTATATGCAGGCTAGAAAGAAGTTATAAATAAGACTTTGAAAGATTAGGGAAAACATGTAGATTTTATATATCTATGAGTATTAGGAAGAAAAATTGAGTTAGTTGTTTACGTTAATGACATATTAATTACACGTAACTTCTTAGGCTATTGGGATTAGTGTACAAACATTCAATTTACGGGCATTATTAGTATACGATTTAATTGAATTGTTTCAAATTATTGTGACCTTGTTGGACAATTCATCTTTTTAGGTGGGTCAATCATGATTTACTTTGATTCCATGGCAGGAAAACAACTCTGATTTGGTAGGAACAAAAAAAATTAAAAGTATTAATTAACCACTGAGAGTTGTTTAGCTTCTGTAATGAACAAGAAATTGAGAAACCAGAAAAGAGGAAGAAGTAGAATAGCAGAAACAAGAAGATGATTTTGGCAGAAAGTGATCTCAACAACAATTGAGATTCACGAGCCTTTTACTATTGATAATAGATTGATTACAATAGGTTAATGATAAGGGAATATCACTATAGTTAACACTCCTAAGACTAACTAACACCTTGATAGTTAAGAGTTAGTTAACTCTTTAACAGTCTTACAACACTTTGACACTTGCTCATTATTTTCACTTAAGCTCACAACTTTAGTTTCACTCGAGCTCTCCTTTAAGCTCATGGCTCCATTCATCCTAACATCCCCCAAGCTGAAAGGGGAGTTCCTCACTTGCAGCTTGCCTTTTAAGTAAGTAAATCTAGGTGTAGAAAGCACCTTGGTGAGTAAATCTGCTAATTGCTCAGCAGAAGGAATATATCTCAAATCCAATTGCCGATATTGGACCTTCTCACGAATAAAATGAATGTCCAATTCAATATGTTTAGTTATGTTGTGAAGAACAGGGTTAGAGGCTAAGGCCTAGTACACTGACGTTATCACACTACAAAATAAGTGGCTGAACTAGGTGCACATATAGTTCTAACATAAGGTTCCTGAACCATTGAATTTCAGAAATTGCATTAGCCAAGGTTCTGTATTAGCTTCAGTGTTGGATCTGGGACATAATGTGTTGTTTCTTAGATGACCAAGACACCAAGTTATTGCCTAAGTATACTAGATATGCACATGTTGATCTCCTATCTCCAACATCTTCTGTCTATTCAGCATCTGAAAAGGCTTGAATACACAGAATTGAAGAGGGTTTGATGACTAAGCCTTCATAAATGGCACCCTTTAAGTATCTCAATAATCTATTGCAAGTAGTCCCGTGTACCTCAGTTGGAGCATGAATAAACTGACCAAATTTATTCATAACGAAGTATATGTCTGGCTTGTAAGAGACAAGTATTGCAAAGCACCAATCATACTCATCTATAATGTGACATCCCTCATAGGTTCTCCATCACTTAATGATAGTTGAATAAAAGTGCTAGTAGGAGAAGAAGCTGGTTTTGCTCCTTCCATCTTTGTTTTCTTAAGCAGGCTAGCAATGTGCTTTGTTTAGGTGAGATACATACCAGATTTGTCTCTATGAATCTTAACCCCTAAGAAAAAATGTATTGGTCCCGAATCCTTCAAGGTAAACTGTTTATTCATATCAGAAGTCACCTTATCAATGAGTTTTAGAGCATTACCAGTAATGAGTTTGTCATCTACGTAGACAAGTAGGTAGATAACTTGTTGTCCAGACTGATAAATGAAGAGTGAAGTGTCTGAATTTGTATTCTTGAATCCCCATTGTAGTAAGGCCCCTCTAAGTCTATCATACCATACTCTTGGTGTACGTTTAAGGCCATACAAGACCTTTTTCACTTGTACACATGATTTGGTCTAAGATGATCACTAAACCCTTTTGGTTGAGGCATAAAAATGGTATCCTTCAAGAATCCATTCAAAAAAGCATTGTGCACATCCAATTATTTCACATCTCATCCAAAGGATACTACAAGATGAGGAATTACCCTTACTATTGTGGGCATGATTACTGGACTGAATGTCTCAGTAAAATCAATCCATGGGGTTCGATGGAACCCATTTGCTACCAGTCTAGCTTTATGCCTCATAATGCTCCCATATGGATTCAGTTTCAGGTTGTAGACCCACTTGTTTCCTACCAAAGGCATTTCAGGAGAGTATGGAACCAGATACCAACTATTATTCCTTATAAGGGCAGTAAACTCTTTAAGCATTGCTTGCTTCCAAATGAGACTATTAAGAGCCTATTTGGGGGATGTTGGTTCAACAAGTAAGGAAGGTGATGTGAGAGGGTGTTTGGACGTTATAACGACTTTGGTTTACTAATGCCACTTTTGGACCTGGTTTGTATACGATAAGTAGATTTAGAGGTTTGTGTTTGAGTTGGAGGTGCAACACTGGTCACTGATGTAGGTCTAGACACAAAGATAGGAAAGTCAATGACAAGGGTTTTTGAAATAGAGGAAAAATCTGGCAATATGTTAGCTTAAGTATCTTACTAAAAATTTGAATGAGTAAGAAAGTTACCTGATTCATACTGATTTGTTATAGAGGCTTCAAAGCTGGGAGTACTTTCTTGCAAGTGATTCTTAGGCACATTATCACTGATATGAATGTTTTATGTTTCAGAATTCACAGAACTAGAGTTACTTGGTTGAATAGCAGAAGGGGATACTGAAGATACAAAGCCAGGCATGGTTTGTGTAGATTTAAAAGTGAGATATGAAAGGAAAATATGACTCATTAAAGTTTACATTTCTAGCAATGTATAGCCTACCAGAGGGATGTAGGCATTTGTAGCCTTTATGTTCAAAGGAGTATCCAATGAAGAGACATAAATGTGAATGAAAATCTACCTTATGTGAATTATATGGTCTAAAGTAAGCAAACATGCACACTTAAAGGCCTTGTAATAATGTATTTTATGAAATAGTTTTTAAAATGGAGAGAAGTTTTGTAGTATAGGTTTTGATAGTCTATTTATTATAAAGGCAGCAATATAGATAGCTTCCCACCAGAAATTAAGTGGTAAACCAGCTTGGGCAAGAAGAGTTAACCCTACTTCAACTAAGTGTCCATGCTTTCTCTCCACCTTTCCATTTAGCCGGTGTGAGTAGGGGTGTTCAAAAACCGTTCAGACCGTTTAGTCAGAACCGGTCAGATCTGAAATTGATCGGTCTGGATGGTTTTTTTATTGTTAATGGTCAGTTCGGTCCTTTTTTTAGAGAGGACCAAAAATTCAGACCGGTCCAGAATTAACAAAAATTCTGGACCGAACCGACCGGACCGACCGTGTAGATACTATATATATATATAATTTTTTAGGGTTAGGTTATTTCTCCTCTCCCTCTGCTCAGTCAGACGCAGACCCAGATCTAGCCTCTCTCATTCTTCGCGTCACGCGACTCACACCTCAGTCCAGCTCTAGCCTAGCCCTTCTCCTTCTTCGCGTCACGCGACTCACGCCTCAGTCCAGCTTCAGCCAGCCCCTCTCCTTCTTCGTGTCTCCCCTCCAAACTCCAGCCAGCCTCTCGCGTCTCCCTCAGCTCAGACTTTATCCCTCTCCCTCAGCTCAGTTAGACGTAAACCTTCTCCTTCTTCGCGTTACGCCTCTAGAGTCCAGCCAGCCTCTCGCGTCTCCCCTCTAGAGTCCAGCCGGCCTCTTGTGTCGCCCTCAGCTCAGACCTTCTCCCTCTCCCTCAGCTCAGACCTTCTCCCTCTCCCTCAGCTCAGACCCTCTCCCTCTCCCTCGGCCTCAACTCAGACCATATTCCTCTCCCTCAGCCTCAGCTCAGATCCTCTCCCTCGGCCTCAAGTCAGACCTTATCCCTCTCCCTCAGCCTCAGCTCAGACCCTCTCCCTCTCCCTCGGCCTCAGCGCAGACCCTCTCCCTCGGCCTCAGCTCAGACCCTCTCCCTCGACCTCAGCTCAAACCCTCTCCTCTCCCTCGACCTCAGGTCAGACCATCTCCCTCTCCCTTGGCCTCAACTCAGACCCTCTCCTTCTCCCTCGGCCTCAGCGTAGGCCATCTCCTTCTTCGTCCAGGTAAGATCGATGGTTCCAATCCAACTCTACTTTCATTAATTTTATTGCTCTGTTATTTTTTCAATTCTATTGTGATTAATTTTGTTGCTCTGTTATTTTTCAATTCTACTGTGATTAATTTTGTTGCTTTTTTATGAGTTATCTACACTTTGTACAACTTAACAAACGCTTAACTCTACCAGGAGATGTCTACTGGAACTCCAAGTCAAAACCCTGATGATGTAGTAATTAATGATGGTTCTTCACTGCCACCGAAACCTATAAAAGGTAAGAGAAAATGCAGCCGAGTCTCTTCTAGTGTTTGGAATAATTTTGTAAAAGTTGAAACTGGTGATCCTAATGATGAGAGAGCTACTTGTAATCATTGTAAGCGTACGTTTTCATGTGTTACTGCTAATGGTGCTTCTTATCTGTGGAATCATCTGAAAAGATGAAAGAAGAATCCTAACAAGTTTAATGATCCTAAGCAAAAGCTGTTAGTTCTGAATCCTAATAGTAGTAGTGAGGGAGCTGCTAATAGTACTTGTACAATATCTACTACTACCTTTAATGCTTAGAAGTGTAGGATGTTGCTTTCTAGGATGATCATTAAAGATGAATTAGCATTTAGTGTGGTAGAGGGTGAAGGATTTAGGGAATTTTGTTGGGGCATACAACCTAAGTTTGTTTTTCCTAGCCGGATAACAATAGCTAGAGATTGTTTCAAGGTGTTTGTATGGGGGGAAAGAAAAGTTAAAAAAGGCATTGTCAAGTAAAAATAAAAGATTATGTTTGACCACTGATACATGGACATTAGTGAAAAATCTTAATTACATGGTACTACTTACTGCACACTTTATTGACTATGATTGGGTATTACATAAAAAAATCATTAACTTTTGTCCAATTGCTAATCATAAGGGGGAGTCGATTGGAATGGCTATTGAGCAATGTTTGCTTGACTGGGATATTGAAAGGGTTTTCACGGTCATCGTTGATAATGCAACTGCCAATGATGGTGCAATCACTTACTTGAAAAAATCCATCAGAAATTGGAAGGGGCATGTGTTGGATGATGAATTTATGTATGTTAGATGTTGTGCACATATTCTTACCCTTATTGTGCTTGATAGTTTGAAGGATGTTCATGACTCTGTCACTAGAATTCGTAGTGCGGTCAAATATGTGAGGTCATCTCCTACACGATTTCAAAAGTTTAGGAATTGTGTAGAGGCTGCAAAGATATCTTCTAGTAGTCTGGTGTCTCTAAATGTTCATACTAGGTGGAATTCCACTTATTTGATGTTGGAGTTGGCTTAAAAGTTTCAAAAAGCATTTGAGAGGCTTGGAGAACAAGATGCATATTATTTATTGGAGTTCCATGGAGATGAGAAACTTGGTCCTCCAGAGAATGAGGATTGGGATAATGCACGACTGATTATCAAGTTTTCTATGAAATAACATTAAGGCTTTCCGAAACTTTGATTGTTACATCTCATAGATATGTTCATGAGGTTTTTTTCATTGAAAACTTGATTAAGAGATATTCTTCATCTAGCAATGTTCTTTTGAAAAAAAATGACTAGTAATATAAGGACCAAGTATGACAAGTATTGGGGAGGCTAAAAAAAGGTCAATTATTTGTTGTTTGTTGCTGCCATTCTTGATCCCCGCTTTAAAATGAGATTTGTGTTACATGCATATGATATGTTGTATGATTCTGACCTTGCCTGTGAATTGAGAAGGAAAGTGACTTCTACTTTTGATAGAATATTTAAGGAATACAAAATGAGATTTGCGTCACAATCAGTGCTATTTGTTGATCAATCATCACAATCTGAGATAGTTGAAAATGATGATGAAGATGGTTTTATTTTGGCCTCCACATTTTCAAAACAGTTGTGCAAGGAAATAGCTTGGAGGTTAAGTCAGAGATTGTTAGATATTTAGCGGACCCATGTTTAACCCCGAATGTCGAGTTGGATCTTCTTAATTGGTGAAAAATAAACTCTTCAAAATATGAGGTTCTTAGCCTTATAGCTAGAGATGTCTTGGCGATTCCTATCTCCACAGTTGCATCTGAGTCAGCCTTCAGTACAAGTGGTCGAATAATGGATCCATTTCGCAGTTCATTGGCTCTGAAAACTGTTGAAGCTCTTATATGTGCACAAAATTGGATTCTGAGTAAACCAGTGCATATTAATCTCAATGAGACATTACAAGAGATTGTGGAAATAGATGAAGGTAACTCATTTATATATTGTTACATGTATTTTTTAACATGCTTTTGAACTCATCAACTTTATGTTTCTGAACTCATTGTCTTCATGTGAATAGAATGTATCAAGATGCAAGAGGAGGCTGTCATTACCATTCCATGATGTGATTGAAAGCTGGAGATGGATGAACTTCTATGTTTTGTTGTGTTTCTGATTTACTTTTTTTTTAGATATTTGAATGTTGGATATTATTATTATTTGTATTTTAAAGTTTGAATATGTTTGAATGTTAGATATTAGTACTTTGAAGTTTGGATATGTTTAGATATGGTAAACTCCTAGTCAAAATTTATCGTTATTGTTAAATAATATATTTATTGTAAAACATGTATTTAGTCCGTTAAGTCCGTCCGAACTGACCGTTGAATTTCAGTCTGGTCGGTCCAGATTTTTTCCAGTTTTTTGGTCCGTTCGGTCCTCCGTATAGGAGGACCGTGATTTTTGGTCTGGTCTTATTTTCCTCCAAAAGTCCGACCAGACCGACCGTTGAACACCCCTAGGTGTGAGTGTGGGCAAGGATACCTAAAAAGAATACCATGTTTTTACAAGAAATTAGTAAAAGACATGTATTCTCCACCAATCTGATTGTAATATCTTGATAGGTCTATCAAATTATTTTTCAACTAGAGTTTTGAAAACAATAAAGGTTTGTAGAGCTTCAGATTGAATTTAAGTGGACATACCCAAGAATACCTAATATGACCATCAAGTAAATAGATATAGTAGCTGTAACCTTCCCTGGACAAAGTGAGTGAAGGATCTCAAAGATCTATAAAAATTAGTTCTAGAGGTTGTCTAGTAGTGGTTACAGATTTAGGATTTGGTTGAGAGTGATTTTTACCTTTTTGACAGGTTGTACAAAAATTATGCAAAAGATTATAAGGTTTGATTTGTCCTGATTTAAGAGCCTTTGTAAGTATGCTATGTGCAGGTTGTCCTAACCTATGATTCCATATATTTTATTCATTCAAATCATGAAATTGCTTGCAGTAGAGTTACATTTAGATTTAGCAAAATTTAAACTATCTGCAGAAATAATAGAAAAGACAGATCTGTAAGGAACATTTGAGCTATTATTGAAAATGGTCTTGCCAAGAACTGGCTTACAGAAGTATTTAGAAGCATAAGAACAAGTGTTGACATTATTCACTAACACATAATCTTTTTTGAATATCAGAAAAGGTTTGTTATTGCACATTTAGAATCTAGCTTAGAAATAGGTAATATTGTCTTACACAACAAGCATGAGATTTAGCACTTGGATAGGTTAGGAGGTAGAGGCCATCTTCGAGAATCCCTTGTAAAAGAAGTGCTCCCGAGACCTTGTCTTTTACAAACCAACAGTTAGAATGGAACCTAGCAAACACATTGTTATCATTAGTCAATTTGGATATACTAAGAAGATTTCTTTTAATATGAGGAACTCTTAGTATAAAATTCAGTTTTAATGGAAAAGATTTTAAAGGAAGCAATGGTGAACTGATATGAGAAATAGGAAGAAGATTACCATTTCCTACTGCCAGTTCCAACATTCCATAGTATTCTTATGTCATGCTCAAGTTATTGAGGTCAGCTGTGACATGGTTAGTAGTAGCACTGTCTGCATACCAGGCATGGTCAATAACTGAGTCAGGTGAGGTAATAAAGGCTGAGGATGAAGCAATATAAGCTGATGGATTGGACAGTTGAGTCCAAGAATTTTGGTTCTGGTTGTTAGAGTTGCTCTATTGGCCCCAAGAATTTTGATTTAGAGATTGAATATGATTGTTCCTCTCATACCTGAAATAACAATTACAGTATTCCCTGGTTTACTACAAACTTGGCAAATAACTCTTCCACCTCTGCATCCCTACCACATGTTCTACCTTGAAAACCTCCTCTAAATTGGTGAGAAGGTGAAAACTAGAATTTTATCTCCATGAGTTCTTGTTAAAAGAACCTTGTCCACCATTAAAGAACTCCATGTTCCCTTCATTTGCAACCATATTTGCACTCATTTTAATTGCACTTTCATTCATGGCTAGTTATCTTTCTAGCATACTCTCGTGACACACCAATAGAGATTACATCTCTTCCATTGAAATTATTGGGGGTAATGCCCTCAAAACATGTGTATTGATATTTTAATATAAAATTTAATGGGATTACATTTTTCTTATAATTGTTTTTTTAAATTATTTTTGAATAATTTACGTAAATGTCTGAAAATTCTATATTCATTATTGAGACTATGACCTTGTATTAATACGAGAGGATTAAGATCATAGATAATGAATAAAATTGTCAGCAACATATTAAAGTATGAAATATTTAATTAATGGTTGCTAGTACGGTTCACTAAGTATTATGAATGCATGTGATCTATATCTAGATCATTGATGTTGATAGACATCTTAGTGAATGTACTTTATATAATAAGATTATATATGATATGATGATATGAATTAATATCTTTACTAACTTACCGTTTATCATGAGATTTAATGCATATCAATCTGATGATCATATGTAGATCAGTCTGAACCCTGAGTAGTCATGAACTCTTATGCATGTCTACTGGATCTTTTGATTCACTCGTTAAAATTTGTTTGTAAAATATGCTAGTGACTTCTAACGGATCGTATATTGGTTATCTTCAGTGTTAATTCTAGAACTGAATGGTTATTGAGCTCAAATTTATAATACAATTATAAATTAGCTATTCACAAGTGAGTTAATGGTATTTAAGGATCAAAAGGTAATTAGAATGGTAAAACGGTATTTTTGATCAGCTCTAATTTACGAACCAATAATTGAATAACAGAACTACGTGAAATGATTATATCAATGGACTACATGAGAATACTCTGTAAATAAATTTTATAATCTCGAAGAGTGCAAATTCATATTTATAATGACGTAATAATGGAATTACTAAATATTTAATTAAAGAGTTTATTTAATAATCAGGTTTATTGGAGCTTAACATTATAGGTCTATGGTCCTCATGTCACTTCTATACTACGCAGTCTAGGGTGTGAATATTTAAGGACATGAGAAAATGACTGACTTGCAAAATAAATTTTTATTCTAGGGTAAGTATATAATTATGAGATAATTATGTGTGATTAATTAATTAAAAATTAATTAATTAAATTATTTATATTAATTTTTGAAAATTATATATATAAATAATTATATCGATTAATTGTATAATAACTGATAAGTGAGACGAAATATCTAATTTGTGAAATTAGATAATTATAAATTATTATTAGAAAATAATTTAAAATTTGAATAAACTAAATATGTTATTTGTTAACTAACAGATAAGTTAGTTGATAGAGATAATCAAATAAGTTAATTTTGAATTAAATGATATCTAGATATTTATCTTATTCAAATAAATATTCAATTCACAGTAATTGTCACGTGTCAATCACTTATTGGGAATCAGAGATTGACATGTGCTATTGTGGTGCCATGTGGCAGTACAGTAGTGGGAGTGCAATACTATAGTGCCATATGGCACTACAGTGTCGTGACACACAGTGTCGTGAGGCACTATGACAACTCACGGCAACTGCAGTACCATGTGACATTGCAGTTGTGCACAAATTGCAGTGGGTCCCTCTGCAATGGTAATTTTGAAATTAAATATTATTCTTAATTTATCCGTAAAAACTTGATATGCCATTATCTAGAAAATATATAGATATTATTTATTGGTCTCAAGGTTAGAGAAATCAATGGAGAACTGTTGGTCAAAGTGTTGCAATCAGGGCGACTGTGATTAAAAGTTAATAAAAAATTCTCAAAGAATAATCATCATATTCTCTCAGATGATTGTCTCACTAAATTAATCATTTTCATTAAATCTTTATATCTCATGTGTTGAGTACATCTAGAGATAGAATAAGTGTCTGTGAATTATTCTACATCGCCACACACGTTCTAGTGAGTTTGATGATTGACTTGGAAAATCTTGGTGCGGATCTCGAAGTCCGTTGTTTGTGGGAACGTATGATCATTGATTTGTGAGGACGTTTGCTATGGACTATAAAGTATATGGTTTCTATCCATGTATGTCTTAGATTTAATATATAAATATATAATGGATCCTAATTGAAAAAGGTTTCCAATAAAACTTCTTATATTGAAAACTGTTGCGTCGTGCTTATTTTCTTTTATCGAAAAAAATTTGTTTTAAATAATTTTTTTTAATAAAGGCCACCAAGCTTCCGCCGCGTGAGCGTCATGTTTTCCAATAATTGATATCAGAACAATCATTATATATTTATGCATTAAATATTGTATAAGTTTTCTTGCATTATTCAGAATATATTTGATATGGATAAAAGAATGAATGATTTTTCTAATGTATGGTTAAATGATGGATCATTACTTGAATGATGATTATTGGGTTAAGCTTTGATCTTTAATTTTTTCTTAGATCTTGTGTAAACCATTTTTGGGGCGTAGAAATTTTTGTAATTTTATTTTAAATATTAAAATATATTTATTCTAATCGCGGAAGATGAAAAAGCGCACGAGACGAACGTGGAGGAAAAATAAGAAATGGGAATTCCTAGGGAATCCTGGCACCGGCACTAGAAATAAGATTTTCGGCGCTGGCGCCACTGATATTCCAGCGGCGGTAACGCCGCTAAAAAATTGGCGTCGGCGGTCAGGGGCCAGCGACGGTAGACGGTTGACGGCAGTGGGAGAATCCTCATTGGTGGCAACTGTTGTCACATCTAGGAGAATTTCACAGAAACCCTGATACCAACTTACCCTACCACCGCAAAGTTTGAATGAAAACCCTAACTCTATCTTTTATCTTTTAAATTTTGAAATTAATATAATTTTAAAATTAATTTTTATTTTTTAATTTTATGACAATTATAGATTAATTAATTGATTGGGTTTGACCCAAGTTTGACAATGCCAATAAATTATTTTTTGACTAAGTCAAATTCAATAATTTTAAAAGATAAGTATAGAGAATTTTTAATAAAGACAAATAGTTTTTGCTAATTAAAAGGGTTTTGTTCAAAGCTTCAAGATTATGAAGATGGACATCAGGTGGAGAAGAGATTTTTTGAAAATATGTAATCTTGAAGTTCTATTTATAATTATATTTCTTTATTTCAATAGTTGTAATTTAGAAATACTCAATAGTCACTCGGTCTATTATTATATTATTTAATTGTTAAATAATTATTTATTGATATGATTGATAACATGACCATGCATTAGTCGATTACATGACATACATGTAACCCCACATAGTTTTATTTAATCATGAATCTTATCCGTAAGAAACATGATTTATAAGAATTGTCCTAATATGTTTATATGAATTGTTTTGATAAATTAATTGCATATAAACTGTAAGATTTTAATTAGTTAAAACTTGATAATCACACAACTTTAAAGGCTATAATAACATTTAGTATAACCAATTTTAGTAAAAGAGTTTAATTAAAGTTTGATGAATGTAATTAATTAGTTAAACTAAGTTCACCTAATTTTGACTTAGGCTCTTTAGAATATTAAATGAACTTAGACCAATTAGATTGGATTAACTATTAATTTCACATTCATAGAGTTATTATTTTAACTAATAATTAATTTAAAATTTATTGATTAGTTAAAATAGAAACACATTATCCTAAAATAGTGAGTGTGAGAAGGTTGACATGTTAATGTAACCTCTGGTCTCCATTATTAGTACAACACCATGAGGTACAGTGAGGGCCTCGAGATGATTTTTTTTCATCCCCCTAAGTAAGGTTTCGAGTTATATCAATACCACGGTTGGACTTCTTAAAAAGATAGGACTACGTGATGTAGTTTGGTTCTGACCGACACTAAGGTGGCATATTCTAAATCAAGTCATGGGATCCGAAATAATAGGTTACACTCATAAAGTCACAATTAAGCTTTCAAGTGGATAATTGTGACTTGATCGAATAAGCGATACCTTATTGTTAAAAGAGAAAATATGAGATATTTTAAGTTTTAATTAATAAGGATGAGAATGACTCGTAGACAGTCTAAGATTGATCTAACTGACTCTAAGGCAACACATTAATTATTAGGTTATTTTATCGTGCATTAGTAAATGTTAAATTTATGTGTTTAATATGTTGCATTCGTGCATCACGTTTACTTTCTGAATTCTGAATATTTATTTTAATTATATTGAATTATGTATGCTATATTTTTCAGTTATTATTATGTCTACCATGGACAATCATATTACTACTTTACTTGCACTAGAGAAATTGAATGGTGACAATTTCATAAGATGGAAATCCAACTCGAACATGTTGCTAGTTTATGAGCATAATGAATTTATTCATGCTGAAGAAAGCTCTGAAAGGCCTGCAATCAATACTTGGATTATTAACATAGGGACTACCATTGGGGTTGAGGTTAATATTATCTAGCAAAACCCTTCTCCCTCTGTTGTTAGTGGTAACAAAAGGAAAAAAGAAGAATAATAAGGACAAAAGTAATAATAATAATAATAATAATGAAAAGAAGGCCAAAATTCAGTCGAGGGCAAGAAGAACAATAATGACAACAAACTCATAGGAAAATTTTCCATTGTAGGGTTGAAGGTCATTGGAAGAGAAACTGTAACGAGTATCTCTCTGAACTGAAAAAGAAATATAAATATGATTTACTTGTACTTGAAACTTGTTTAGTGGAATATGATTTCATCCTAGATACTGGATTCAGGAGCCACTAACCATATATGTTCTTCTCTACAGATGCTTGATTCGTCAAGGGAGCTGGCTGATGGCGAGGTCATTATGAGAGTTGGTAGTGGTGCGCTCGTGTCAGCAAAAGCATTAAGAACAGTTCGTCTTTGTTTTGGAAATAATTGTTTAGTCTTGAAAGATGTTTTTTATATTTCTAGATTTTCGAGAAATTTGATTTCTCTTTCTCTTTTGCATGAACAATTATTTAAAATTTTTTTTAATTAATAATGAGTTTAATATTCCTAAGAATGGATTCAATATTTGTCATGCAAAAGTATCAAAAGGACTGTATATGCTTAAACTAACTGAACGCGCATTAAATAATTTTGAATTATCTAAAGTAGCAAAACCTAAAAATAACAAATGATAAAGAGTTTCTCATGATGATGATAACACATATCTATGACATCTTAGGTTGTGACATATTAATCTAGATAGGTTAAACAAATTAACAAAACATAGTGTTTTGAGAGAGCTAAAAGATAGTGTTTTGTGAATCCTATCTATAGGGTAAAATGACCAATAGACCTTTCACAGGAAAAGGCCAAGGAACCACTTGAGTTAGTATATAGTGATGTATATGGACCGATCAATGTACATACTAGAGGTGCGTATGAGTGTTTTGTCACTTTTATTAACGATTACTCAAGATATGGTTATACTTACCTAATGCATAGAAAGTCTAGAAGTTTTGGAAAGTTTAAAGACTTCAAACCTAAACCTGAAAGGCGTTTGTGTCGCCAGAGACTAAAAGTGGGTACTTTTATAGTCACAAAAATCAAAAAGTGTTTGTGTCGACAAATGCAACCTTCCTTGAACATGATTATATGGAAAACTACAAACCTCAAAATAAAGTAGTTCTCGAGAAATTAGCGTCTGATGAGATCAAACCACCTTTATTACCAACCAATAAATGACAAACCACAAAAACTACAGTTATTCTTAAGGAAACCCCGGTACAACGTCGTAGTGGAGGGTTGTAAGACAACCTATTTGCTATGAACTAGAGTCACATGTTCTAGTATTTGTCACTGATAATAATGATCCATTATCTTACGAAGAAGTAATGGAGGCTCCTGAGAAGGAGAATGGCAAGATTCTATGAACCAGAAAATGGAATCGATGTGCTCCAATTCTGTCTGGGAACTTCTAGATCCACCTGAAAATGTCAGGCCCATTGGTTGTAAACGGATCTTTAAGAAGAAAAGAAGTGCATATGGAAAAGTAGAGACTTTCAAGGTAAGGCTGGTAGCCAAGGGCTATACACAAAGGGAAAGTGTCGATTATGAAGAGACATTTTCTCCTATTGCCATGCTAAAATTCATCTGCATCCTTTTGTCCATTACCGCTAGTTTAGGCTATGAAATATAACAAATAGACATCAAGACAACTTTTCTAAATGACTCTCTTAAAAAAAGCATATATATGATGCAACCAGAAAGGTTCGTGAAAAAGAGGTAAGATCAGAAATTATACAAGTTGTTTAAATCTATTTATGGATTAAAGTAAGCCTCTAGATCTTGGAATCTTATCTTTGATGAGATTATTAAATCATATGGCTTCGAGCAAAGTGTTGACGAAACTTGTATTTATAAATACATCAAAGACGAGATAGTGATTTTCTTAGTTCTTTATGTTGACGATATTCTACTCATTGGGATTGATGTTGAAACTTTGTTAAAGGTAAAGAAGTGGTTAGCTGAGAAATTCCAAATGAAAGATTTGGGAGAAGCGAGCTATGTTCTAGGCATCAAAATCCTAAGAGATATAAAGAACAAACACTTAGCACTTTTTCAGACATCCTATATTGATAAGATGCTGGAGAGATTCTCAATGGAGAATTCCAAGAAAAGTCAACTACCGACCAGACATGGAATTATCCTCTCCAAGGAGCAATGTCACACGACACCTCAAGAGGAAGAGGATATGAGAAAGGTTCATTATGCTTCAGTTGTTGGTAGTCCATGTGTGCCACATTGTGAATGAGATCAGACATATGTTGTGCGGTAGGAATTGTCAATCGTTATCAATTAAATCCGGATTTGAAACATTGAATTTCAATAAAGCACATTCTCAAATATCTTAAGAGAATGAGAAACTATATGCTTGTTTATACATGTGGAGACCTGAACCCTACTGGATATACTGATTCTAATTTTTCATCAGACAGAGATACACAAAAGTCAACGTCTGGATTAGTATTCACCCTAAGTGGATGAGCTGTAGTCTGGAAAGTATCAAACAATCCAGTATTATAGATTCCATTATGGAAGCTGAATATATAGCGGCTTGTGAAGATGCGAAAGAAGGGGTATGGCTCAAAAAGTTCTATACTGATCTTGAAGTAGTTTCAGATATGGACAAGCTATTGATCCTATACCGTGATAATATTGGGGTGGTAGATAATTCCAAAGAATCGAGGAGTCACAAGAGGGGAATGCACATGGAGAGGAAATATCATCTTATAAAAGAGATCGTGCATCGAGAGGATGTGACTGTTATGAAGATAACGTCAGATTAGAACCTCGCTGATCATTTTACCAAGGCACTTCTTGCGAATAAATTTGAGGGCCATGTGTGAAACATGAGGTTGAGAGAGATGTCACATTTTCTTTAGAGCAAGTGAGAGATTGTCGGGGGAAATGCCCTTAAAGCATGTGCATTAACATTTTAATATGAAATTTAATGAGATTACATTTTTCTTATAATTTTTTTTAAATTATTGTTGAATAATTTATATAAATATCTAAAAATTTCATATTCATTCTCGAGACTATGATCTTGTATTAGTTCGAGAGAATTAAGATCATAGATAATTAATAAAATTGTCAGCAACATATTAAAGTATGAAATCTTTAATTAATTGTTGCTAGTACAGTTCATTAAGCATTATGAATGCATGTGATCTAGATTCAGATAATTCATGTGGATAGAGATCTTAGTGAAAGTAATTTATATAATAAGATTATATATCTTTATTAACTTATCGTTTATCATAAAGATTTAATACACATCAATATGATGATCATATGCAGATCATTCATAATCTTGAGTAGTCATGAACTCCTATATATGTCTACTGGATCTTTTGATACATTCGTTAAGGTTTGTTTGTAAAACAGGCTAGTGACTTTTTGTTTTAGAGATTAAGTGATGTGGATGGCTGAGAACATAATATTACAAGAGTTGGAATCCAAGTTTTCCTAACTGATTGTATATTGATTCATTTAAGTGTTAATTCTGGAACTGAATGGTTATTGAACTCAAATTTATAATACGATTATAAATTAGTCATTCACTAGTGAGTTAATAGTACTCAATGATCAAGAGGTAATTAGAAGGGTAAAACCATAATTTTGACCAACTCTAATTTACGAACCAATAATTGGAGGACAAAACTATATTAAATGATTATATCAATGGACTATACGAGAATACTCTGTAAATACATTCTATAATCTCTAGTAGTGTAATTTCATATTTATAGTAGAGTAATAATGGAATTAATAAATAAGATTATTTAATTAAATAGTTTAATTAATAAGCTAGTTTATTGGAGCTTAAGATTATAGGTTAATGGTCTCCAATTCACCTCTATACTATGCAGTATAGGATGTGAATATTTTAGAATATCTAATTTATAAAATTAGATAATTATAAATTATTATTAAATAATAATTCAAAATTAGAATCAACGAAATCTATTATTGTGATCTAACAGATAAGTTAATTGATAGAGATAATCAGATAAGTTAATTTTGAATTAATTGATATCTAGATATTTATCTGATTAAAATAAATATTTAATACACACCAATTGCCACGTGTCAATCATTGATTGACAATCAGAGATTGATATGGACTACTATAGTGCTGTAGTGCCACGTGGCATTACAGTCAGTGGACGTGCAATACTATAGTGCCAAATAATACTACAGTAGTGTCGTGAGGCACTATGATGGCTCACGGAAACTACAATACCGTGTGGCACTACAATTGTGCACAAATTATAGTGGGTCACACTGCAATGATAATTTTGAAATTAAATAATATTTTCACTTTATTCTTAAAAATCTGTTATGTCCTTATCTAAAAAAATATATAGATATTATTTTATTGGCCTCAGGGTTGGTGAAATCAATGGAGAACTATTGATCAAAGTGTTGAGAACACAATCAGGGTGAAAACTTTCTCTGTGATTAAAAGTTAATCAAAAACTCTGAAAGAACAATCATCGTATTCTCTCAGAGGATTGTCTCACTAAATTAATCATTTTCAGTAAATCTCTAGATCTCATGTGTTGAGTACATCTAGAAAAAGTGTCTATGAATTATTCTACGTCCTCACACACGTCCTAGTGCGTTTGAGGATTGGCTTGGAAGATCTTGGTGTGGATCTCGAAGTTCGTTGTTCGTGGGAACGCATGACCGTTGGCTTGCGATGATGCTTGATATAGACTACAAGAGGTATATGATTCCTATCCATGTATGTCTTAGATTTAATATATAAATATATAATGGATCTTGGTTAAAAAGAGTTTTCAATAAAAGTATTTATTTTAGAAACTGTTGTGTCGCACTTATTTTCTTCTATCGAAAAGATTCAGTTTTAATATTTTTTTTAAAAAGGCCACCACGCTTCTGCCGCGCGAGCGCCGTATTTTCCAACAAAAATGTCATTTGATCAAGATGTAATATTCACTACAACATGATCAAATTCTACCCTAAGTCTATTCATGACGTACATCATCATATCTTCATCATTTATAGGTTTTCATGCTGCTTCCAATCAGCTATCCTTAACTTCTCACAATATTCTGATATTGAAGTATTACCCATCGGTGTGTTTTGCAGTGAATTCTTCAACTGCATCAGCTTGACCTTTGACTGGCAAGCAAAACTTTTCTTGAGTGAACTCTAGACTTCTGTAGAGTATTGGTATTGTGCAACTGTCCCTAATACTCCTTTTTTCATGGAGGACCTCAACAAAATAAAAAACAATTGGTATTTCTTTATCCATGTAGTATACTCTAGATTGATACTCCCATCAGTCTTCTTCTTTTGTGGCTTAAGTGTTAATCCAAGGACTTTGTCTTCAAGTCCATGCTCTATCATAGCAGGCATAACCTATGATTTCCAAATTACGTAGTTTTGTCTGTCAAGTTTGACAGAAAGAGAACTCTTTAGTGTGTTATTGAACACACTGCTCGAAGAGGAACTTACTAAGTCACTAGAACTTTATTCTTCCAGTTAGACATAGATCACAATCTACTCTGATGCCATGGAAGAGTTGTTTAGCTTCTGTAATGAACAAGAAACTAAGAAATCAGAAAAGAGGAAGAAGAAGAATAACATAAACAAGAAGATGATTTTGGCATAAAGTGATCTCAATAACAACTGAGATTCATGAGCCTTTTACTAATTATAATAGATTGATTACAATAGGTAAATGATAAGGGAATATCACTGTAGTTAACACTCCTAAGGCTAACTAATACTTTGACAGTTAAGAGTTAGTTAACTCTTTAGCAGTCTTACAACACTTTGACACTTGCTCATTATTTTCACTTAAGCTCACAACTTAGTTTTACAGTAACTCGATCTCTCCTTTAAGCTCAGAGCTCCATTCATCCTAACAACCACTGATAAATCAATTAAATAGAATAATGACATTTGGAAGATGGAAAGAAATGACAACCACCTTTGTAGTTCAAATTTGCACAACGCGTGCTTCTTGAGCCATGGCTTTTTGCAGTTGTAACTAGTTGTTTCTCTAGCAATGATGTTTTGACTTCTTGGCAATGCCTTTTGGCAACAATACTTTGATAGGGCCTTTTAAATAATACATACCCAATAAATTCATTATACTATCTCTGGTTCAAATATAATTTCAAATGGAGGAACTTCAAGAATATTTAGAACTTGATATCTTTGGACGGATGTAAAGCTAATCAAATTGCTTCTACTCTAAGAGTAGAAGAACGTGTTGGAATTCCTATTTTTTGTCTAATTAAAAAAATATTTTATTAATTAATAAGTAATAAGCAAAGCTAGAAACATGAATCAAAAGGTTCTTTGGAAATGAAATATCATATTTTTAAATCAAATGAATTAATATTACACTTATAACTAAATATGTCTCTTGAATTTCAATGATAAGATTAAATGAATCAGTGCAATGTATGTATAAGTTTATATGTTAAACAATCAAATCTAATTATATCAAGGGTACTATCGTAATAGTTTAATCGTGTATGCATAAAACGTCTAAAATAAGATTCTCAACTCATGGCGTGGTTAATATATTATAAATTAAAGATAATTTATTTTGAGCCATATAATAACTTACCGCTATAGAATGAGACTACCTACTATGATTTCTATTAAAAAATACGCTTTTAATACCTACACAGCTGTATATTTGTACTTAGTAGTGGAAGTTTTATTTTGCAAAAGAAAAGAGAACATGTTAGGTTTTTTTGGAGAGGGTGTTCCTTCTTTTTGTTAACAGTTAATGTAGCAGAAGCAAGCGTATCCAGGGAAATCAAAGTGACAAGCTCCATAAGCAGCTTCTTCCAACTTGCATTTATTTTCACAGTGTTCAGATATAAGACATGGTCCTGACCATAATTTACTTCGCCTTTTGCATAAATTTGCCTCCACCATTGCCATTTCTGTTTCCAAATAATAAAGCACAAAAGGTAATTAATTAATATTATGAGATATTTCTACCGATACTGCGTTGTATCCATTTTTGGATTACCCCAATGATATATAAATATAAACAACTTAACAATAAAAATATATGTATGACAAAGGTCAAATGAGATTTTCTATGGTATTGATCTGATAGCAGTACTGAAAGTTAGATCGTCCCATGTGTAATCAATGTAAAAACGATTTAATGCATGGTGTATCAACTACTATATTTCTTCCCCGACACTAAAACAAAAACAAGTAAAATGAGATCCATATAATAAGATAATTTATTAATCAAAAGCTACCCATCTTTCTTTCGTGTATGTGCCTACACAAGCTATACAACACAATTTGCTGTGAAATTGATATGATGATATCCTCTCATGTTCAAGAACAAAATAGAGATGTCTTTGTGATAAATTTAGGTCATTGATTTTCTTTATTAGTAAAGAAAACCCAGAGGTAACACATTGTTTTCAATAATTCAGATCAGTTTGACTGTTTTTAATACTTAAAAAAATTCTTACAGAAGAGTTTTAACGACATTTTTAAAACGACGTTGAGGTGTGCTTGGAAGTGCGTATGTGTATGCACGCACCATCGTGCCAGAGTGTGTGAAAGAAGGGACTAACCACTGGTGGAGAAGATGAAATGGAGTAGGCAGAGTAGAGCAACATAGGTGGTAGCTTTGCCAAGTGACTTAGCCATATTGTTTGAAGATTTTGTTGAGATATTTCTAATTTCTATAATGCCAGTCCGGCACCGGTACTGGGTTGTATCCATCTTTGGATTACCCCAATGATATATAAATATAAATAAATGAACTAATATATATATATATATCTGTGTGTGTGTGTCAAAGGTCAAATAAGATTTTTCTATGATGCTAAGTTGAGAGTAGTACTAAAAGTTAGATCATCCCACATGAAACTAATATAAGAATGATTTAATGGTGTATCAACTACTACATTTCTTGTCCGACACCAAAACAAGTAAAATGAGATCAATATATTAAGTTGACTTATTAATCAAAAGCTACCCATAATTAATTTCGTGTATGTGCTACACAAGCTTTAGAACAAAAATGTTTACAATATGGTGTGGAATTGATTGAAATACACTCATACTTAAGAACAACATAGAGATGTTTTTTTTTATAAATTTGGATGATTGAGTTTATTCAAATATATTCATACCTAAAAAATTTTGGTTTAATATTTAAGTATTAAAAACGGTCAAATTGATCTAAATTATTGAATGAACAGGAATAAAACTGCCAGAGACACGTGTATAAAAAGGAACCAATCAAGGGAAGGCGCGAAGGTCATCGACGTGGCAGAACGGGAAAGGATGAGTGGAAAGATAGAAGATTTAATCAAGGATCAGTCTAACAGTTATAGTTGAATTCCCCAAATCTAGGAAAATATTCTGGCGATTTATTGATTATGCTTGTGAATCTCCCCAAATCCGATTGTAATCTTTTAATTATGATTAAATCACCCTGGAATACACTGAATATTTCATTCTTAGGAGAATATTTTCCATTTTAAGAGATGTAATGAGATCTCATGAACAGTCTATATATAAAGGTTAATTATAAGTTCAAGGCAGGTAATATTAATCACCTAAAAATAGTCTTTTTTGGGTATTCTCTCTCTCTCTCTCTCTCTCTCTCTCTCTCTCTCTCTTCTTTGAGTGTGTGGGAAAAAAATCTTTTATATTTTCTGTGCTTTCATTGAGAGCGAGTAGAAACCTCAAAGAAAAACCCCGCCGAAAACCAAACAATGCCTCGAACCTAATCAAACATTGCCCTCAATGAAGGAAATGGGAACGGGGATGATCATGCCAATCAACTCGCTCCCCCAGCTGAGATGCTTCAGGCTATCCTGAACAGAATACAAGATATGGAGCAACGAAACCATGAAACGCTACACAACGCGTGGCAAACAATGCAAGAACAAATCACCGCACTGCAACGGGACTTCGCACAGGCACGTGAGGAAGTCAGTCAACATACCAACCATGAGGAATGGGAAAATCTTCTAGAAGTAGGCGGGCGTGAAACTAGACATGTGGACAACGAAACAGCAAGAATATGCAAGATGAAGATGTGGAAGTTTAGTCCCAAATCCACGAAAAGGAGGTAGCGGGAGAAATCCGTCCACCAAAAGTCGTAACAGAAGCAGTAATGGAAGAGATGCTGGAAAGAAAGATGATGGAGCTGAGGAATCTAGGGAATGTAGGAAAAGCAGACATTGAATCACTCACTAAAACCCTATTGAGCATGGAATTCCTGACCGCCCCTATACAAAAAAATTTTATAACACCTAAGTTCAAGTGCTATGAAGGAAAGTCTGACCCGGTGGATAATCTAATACGATTTAAATAAGTTATGACGTTGTACCAACATGAGGATGCATTGATGTGCCAAATATTTCCTACGAGCCTGGACGAAATTGTGCTTAAATGGTATCATTCCCTTCCCGCTCATTTGACTACTAACTTTATTGTCATGTCAACTGTCTTTTTAGAGCAGTACTCTACATATCGAGTGGTGATGGAAGATTCAGAGTATCTCCTTACAATCTCCACCAAAAAAGGAGAAAATCTACGTGAGTACACCCACATGTTTAAAGAGGAGATGACCAAGGTGGAGAACTGTGACGACAGAGTTGCTAGGCTAGCTTTTAGATGGGGGCTGGACCCAGAATCCACCCTTTTCGAGGATTTATCGAAGGTCAAACCTTTGATCATGGTAGAAATCTTTCACCGGGCGCAAAATTATATCACGTTGGAAGAAGAAAAGAAGAGCCTATTAAAGCTAATGGAATGACAGAATGATGAGTAAAAAAAGAAGAACAGAATTCCAAAACTGACAGAAAACAGAATCAGAGAGCAGAAGAGGATAGTGAACAAGGAGATAGTAAGCGGGACATAACTGACAGTCGGAGGAGATACACTGACGACATCCATTCTAGAGATAAAGTCTACACTGTTGACGGTATCAATAAACCAAGTTCTAGACATGATAAAGGACAAACCTTGGTTGAAGAGACCGGCCCTGCTCACGAAGGAACCGTACTACAAGGATAAAGATAAGTACTGCTCGTACGACAGGAGCGACGGGAATTACATGAAGTATTGTTATCAACTAAAGGACCACGTTGAATAGCTGGTGAAAGAATGATACCTCAATCAGTTTATGAAGAAAGATGAGTCGGAACGGGAAAGTGAAAAGAGGCCTATAACGGGGAAAAAGAGATAACGGGAAACAACCACTATGGATACTTAACACCATCATTGCATTGACTAACTTAGAAGGAACTACAGAAAGGAAAGGAAAGATATTGTAAGAAACCATTACTAGAAGAGAATTGGGCTTCATTAGAGAGGTAGATTACCTAGAGTGACTTGCAAATGTTGTCATGGTTAAAAATAAGAATGAGAAATTGAGAATCTGCGTAAAGTTCACAGATTTGAGTAAAGCTTGCCCCAAAGACTAATATCCGCTACCGAGAATAGACTAAATGTTGGATGCCACCTCGAGACACGAGATCCTAAACTTCATGGATGCCTTCTCAGGATATAACCAGGTGAAAATATATCAACTTGATCAATAAAAGACATCTTTCATAACTGAACAGGGTACTTTTCGTTACAAAGTAATGCCTGTACTTACCAGAGGTTGGTGAACAAAATCTTCCGAGAACAGATCGGAAAAATCATGGTGGTCTATGTGGATAATATGTTAGTAACTAGATGTAAATGCGAAGATCGCATCAAAGAACTTGATGAGACTTTCTCAATCCTAAGAAAGAGCTCCATGAAATTGAATCCAGAAAAATGCACCTTCGGAGTGGCAACGAGAAAATTCTTAGGTCACTTGGTCATACAACGGGGTATTGAAGTCAACCCATAATGGAAATAAGATCCCCTCAAAACTGTAAAGAAATACAAGGTCTAACAGAAAGATTAGCAGCACTAAACAGATTCCTTTCATGATCAATAGACAAGTGCAAGTCGTTCTTTGTCAAATTAAGGAAGAACTCCACAGATGGATGTGATGAAGAATGTGAAGAAGCTCTTAATAAGATCAAGGATTTTTTGACAACTCCACTATTGTTGCCAAAACCAAAACCTAGAGAGCAGTTGTTGTTGTTGTATGTGGTCGTATCATAGACAGTTGTCAACACTGTTCTGATCAGAGAAGAGGAAAGAAAATAAAAGCATGTATATTTTGTAAGCAAAAGCTTGGTGGCAGCTGAAACCCATTACAAAAGAATGGAGAAGTTAACACTGGCCATTGTGGTGGTAGCAAGGAAACTAAGGCCCAATTTTCAAGCACATAGCATAAAGGTGCTAACGAATTCACCAATCAGAAGCCTCTTACATTCGCCCGAAGAGGAAAGAAAACAAAAGCATGTATATTTTGTAAGAAAAAGCGTGGTGGCAGCTGAAACCCATTACAAAAGAATGGAGTATTAATATTGGCCATTGTGGTGGCAGCAAGGAAACTAAGGCCTTATTTTCAAGCACATATCATAAAGGTGCTGACAGATTCACCAATCAGAAGCCTCTTACATTCGCCCAAGGTCAGCGGAAGAAAGGAAAAGTGGTAATAGAGCTAAGCTAGTATGAAATACATTACGAGCCGAAAACATTGATTAAAGCACAAGTTTTAGCTGACTTCGCGGATTTCACTATTAACAGTAGGGAAGAAACTAATAGCCAATCACAGGCCATTGGGAGCAGAACATGGGAAATGTATATTGATGGAGCCTCAAACAACAAAGGAACCTGAGCGAGAGTTGTGCTATGGGCCCTATTTGGCGAAACATTGGTGTAAAGGAAATTTTCCCACACCAATAGAGTCGCAGTAATTATCGATGAAAAATGATGAAAGAGTTAGAGAGTGTAGTAAATTCTCTGAGTATTCCCTTTGTTTTCTTTTTTTATTGTGTCTTCTCATTCATTACACAAGCCCTTATATAGGCCTCAATTTGACAATAAAATAATAAAAAGAGGGGAATGATCCCCCTCTCCTCAATGTCTTTTGGGGGTTTTATCATTCCTATAGGAACTCACCCATACCTATGGGATTTATAGCCAGGCGTGGGTCTCTTCATTTCACCCATTCCATTCAGATGTCTCATCCCTCTATCTTTCAGGCGCCAATTCAGCCGTAGCCACGTAATATTCTCTCGTGATTCAAATCTCCTTTTCCTTATTCTCATGTGGTGGAGATCGCCTTACTGACTTTTGATCGATCATTTTCATTCACGTGGCATAGTGGAGATTTTCTACCTGTCCACCCCCCATTACACTCAATGAATTTCAATTCGTTAAGGCATAATGAGTGTACTTCACGCACGTCTTGGTAGACGAATGGTAGCCTCGTCGTTTTTCACCTTGTCACTGCTTTATTGGTCTTGAAAATATTAATAGCATGTAGAAAAGTACATAATAAAAAGGTATATCATAGTTTCCTCGTGTCTCTCGGGAATGGTATTTTATCACTCATCTACGTCGTTCCACATTCACGTTCTCAGTTAGCACGAGTTTTCAAGAAATGTTTCCTCCTCTTTCCAGTTGTTGTCTTATCATTTTTCCATTTTGGATGACGGTTAGAGTTACCATTTTGAGCGCTTTATTCTATACGCTTGCTGCACTCCACACATTTTCAGAATAATCATGTTTTACTTTTTTTTTTAGATTCACAAATTCCAATGCATTCCTTTCTTTCATCTGTAGCCTATATAAGGCCTTCGTCTTCCTCATTTTTTCCTTCACGTTTGCTCTGCCCCCGTAAGTCCTCTTCTTCTTCCATTTCTACTCAACTTCTATTTACTTTCTTTTTCTTAGTTTTCTTTGTCAGTTATGAGGGGAGAGAAGGAGTTTAAGGTCACTATAGCCTTAATTAGGAACCAGGACGAGTTCAAACGGTTTATGGATCATCATAAAGATGCCTTACCCTCGGATGTCGTTTGTGGTTTCAGGGATGGAATTCCCAAGTCTTTCACCTACCTGGCCCTCATGTATATAGCTTCAGGATAGAAGCTCCCTCCCCCCCCCNCCCCCCCCCCCCCCCCCCTTCCTCTAAGAGTTTTTTGGTACCTTTTATCTTGCCCCTTCCCAAAACACTCCTAGCACATACAAGATCCATTTAGGAAAAGAAGCTTTAAATAGGAGGCATAACCTTAATATAGGCATTGATGAAATTCGTGTTGTATATATTATTAAAAAGCGCGGTTCATCTTTCTACTTGGCTCCCCGTGCCAGTGGGAAACGACGGGGTTAGGTCACTGATCTCCCAAAGGGAGATAAAGGCTGGGAAGATGGAACCATTCTAATTAGTGAAAACTAGGGCGGCGATGGTCGCTGGATCGTCCTCAGGACCTGGTGATCTTTCAGTAAGTAGTCAGAGCTCCGGTTTTTGGTCCTTTCCCTTTTCTTTATTATTTTATTTATATTTTTGTGGGTGTGGTACTGACCTTTTCTTCCTCTCTTTGTTTGTGCATATAAGAAATTGAACAAAAGGTTCTTTATTCCTAGAGATGTAGCTGTGCGACTCCCTGCTACCTACAACCACTCAGAACAGGACTAGAAGGATCTCCTCGATCAAAGCAGTGGATCAGCATTACCTATGCTCCCGTTCATATAGCTGAAGTCGCCACTTCTTCATCTTCAACTTCAGAGATCCCCCGAGTTGTCCCCATTCCTACCTTCCGTCGTGTTATGGTGTCCAATCCTTTTGAGTCTTCTGATTCTGAGCAGGAGGAAGAGGAAGAAGACGAAGAAGAAAGAGAAATGGAGGCAGAGCGGAAAGAGGCTGAAGAGAAAAACACTTTGTTTCTTTCACTCACAAAGAATTGGAGATGTCGAAGTGCCTTCGGAGAAACTTGTAGGGAACTATTGGTGGTGAGAGGAACGTTCATCCGAGAACAGCATATGCTAACTCTACTCGCAGCATCCCTGATGTTGACGCGCCATCGAGTCCCGCTCCCGTTCCTATTGTCGTTGTTCCACCTCGTCCTGCTTCAACTAGTCCTCCTGACCTTGCAGCCGAGGACATTTCAGTACGGGAAGAAGTTTCTCCTTCACCTCCCCAATATGCTCAGAGGACATCTCCCACTTCTACCAATTCTCAGGGGATCCCTGAGGAGACTGCGTCTGGAGGTGGCGTTGGTACACGATGGTTCCACCCGTTCCTGCTTCTGTGAGCTTCTTGATGGATCCCTATTCTTCTCACATCATTGCAAAGGGGATCAAGTCTGACGTGGACACGTCTACCCTTCGCCAAATGTACGTTAACGACAAGGTCATTGGCCTTAGTCATAGCCTGATGCATGTAACTTTTTCTCTTTCTTAGATTTTATCTCTTTGCTCTTTCCTTTATTCTTTTCTGTTTACTAAAATTCAGAGGATTTCTATAGGCTGTGACTTATCACAACGAGTTCTAGGAGGAAATCCACTCAATTGAGCTCGAGACGACGGGCTTTAGAAAGAAGATGCAGGAAATAAACAAGTCTCATGGCATTGTTCTCGTGGAACAGGACCATCTGAGGAAGGTCAAGACAGAGCTTCAAAGGGTTGTCACCCGTCTTACTGAAGAACTGGATGCCGTTGTAGCTGGGGTGGCGACGTTGGAGGAATCTCTGAAAGAATCAGAGAAGGTTGCTGAGATCAACAGGGAGAACTTGTTCATTGTCGAAGGGAAGCTGGCAGAGGCAGAGGGGAAGCTGTCATCTGCGAAGGTAGCTTTGGCTATGACTGTTGATCTTCCCGATGACCCTGTCAAACCTGAACCAGACATTCACATTCCCACTTTTGACCCTCATGCGGAGGCTGCTCCCCATGAGGAGTCTTAGCTTAATTTTCTTTGCACTTTTCCTTTTCATGTATTTTTTACTTTTGTTGTACTTTTAAGTTTTCGACGGATTTTCTTATATTTTTCCAAATTCAATGAGAAGATCTTTCCCATTTCACTGCTTCTTTTATCAGCCTTCCTTTTTTTAACACTCAAATGATTTTCTGCTTCTGGTTTCCTTTTCTCAAACAATTGGCAAAATTTAGCAAAACACTTTCACTTACGAATTTTTCTTATTTATGTAGTTACATGTTTACCTGTACCATTTCTCTTTTTAAGTTGGCTCGAAGAATAGGATTTGATTTGATTGAAATACAATAGGGCGGATTCGTTCCTGTTTAGTTGAGCCACCCATTTTTACAGTTTTTTTGCTCAGCTTATTTGTCGTTCTACTTCGAAGACATTCGTTCTTCTTTTTTCTCCCGTCTTTAGAAGATGTTATTCTTTTTTAGAGCAAGGCTGATGAAATGCCCCTCTCAATGGCGCATACCCTTAATTATGTTTGAGAGTAGGACTTATTACTCTCCCCTCTCAATGACTTATGCATTTAATTCCTTCCGGGAGTAGGACTTATGAACTGCCTCTCCCAAGTACTTATGCCCTTAGTTCAATTTGGGAGTAGGACTTATGAACTGCCCTTCTTAAGTACTTATGCCCTCATTTCCGTTTTTGTTTATTAGAGATGAACTGACACCAAGATTTTTTACGTGGAAAGGCCTTGTGGGAAAAAACCACTTGGAGATATTTACTATAATGCTCCTTACAACTTTAAACAAAGTATTTCTTTAGGTGGGTTGCATTCCACATTTTGGTAGGTCTGTTCCTTCTTCTATTTTCAAACGGTAGTATTCGCTTCCCCCTTTCCCACTGATGTTATACGATCATTCCAGTGTTGGCCTAAGTTTTCCCTCTGTCTGGAAGATCTTTCTTACGACTAGGCCCCACTTATAAAATTTATGTGGTCGTATCTTCTTATGGAAGTAAGATCTCCTCTTCTGATTGTAATGGGCCATATGGATCAAGGCTGCTTCTTGTCGTTCTTCGAGTTCATCAAGGTTGTTCCTAAGGATTCTTCATTTTGTTGCTTGTCCAGTCTATATCTCATAGTGGGGCTCCCAATTTCAATCGGAATCACCTCTTCTGCCCTTTATGCTAGAGCAAATGGTGTTTCACCTGTTGCCTCTATAGGAGTTGTGCTGCATGCACTACTGGCAATTCTTCCAGTCAGTTCTCCTTGGCCGACTCTAGTTCTTTCTTCATATTGCTGAGTATAATTCGATTTGACCTTTCAACTTGTTCGTTTCCTTATGGATAACAAGGCGTAGAGAATCGGTTGATGATCTTCAAGCCTTCGTAAAAGGTCTTTACCATGTTTCCGGTAAACTGAAGTCCATTATAAAATATGAGGACCCGAGGAATTTTGTATTAGCATACTATATTCTTCCACAGAAACCATTTTACTTCCTCCTCACAAATTCTGGCGAAGGCTTCAGCCTCAATCCATTTGGTGAAGTAATCTGTTACGACCAACAAGAATCGCTTCTAAGCAGATGCCGTGGGGAGTGGTCCAACAATGTCTAGAGCCCACTACATGAACGGCCAAGGACTTGCTATGGTTTTGAGTTCTCCAGGGTCAATTTTGCTGGATCGGATTTTAAAACTTGAGGAAAAATCATTGAACCGTAAATGGTTCGTGGGTGAAATATCAAAAAAATTTACATCAACCAATTTAATCTTATTAAATATTAAAACTATATATATGATTATGCATACAAAGTTAAACGTATTCAAAAGAGTTAGAAATAGTTTTATACCTTTCTTGTATCGGAGAAATTCTGATTTGGTGAAATCCTATTTTTCATCTCGCATTCTTCATTCTTCATAGAACTCAAATCAGTCTTCACACCAATAACCACTCGTAGGATTTAGAAGTATATCTCAATTAGATGTAGATCATGAACTGAGTGTGAGCTCTCAAAATAATTGAGGAAGAAAAATTAATTTTTTCTCTTCCTCTGGTGTATTTCGACGGCAAGCATGGGTGAGAGAGAGAAACTCTTTTCTCAGCTCTGTGTAATCACCCACTGTTAGGGTTTGTATCAAAATATAATTAGTGAGGCAACCCTAATGTCATCACCTAAACATATATAATTTTGGAATTTTCACATATATGTGTAATTTCCAAAATTCACCATCTATAATCTATTTCCATTAAAATCAATATTGTGTCCAAATTCGTCAATCTAAAATTGATCAATTTAATTGATCTCCATCAGTTAATTAATTAATTTCTCTTATTTACTAACTATCCAATAATTAAAAAATAATGAATTAATTAATTTGAACATCAATTAATTACTCTTCACTAATTAAGTAACAATACTCATCACATATGGGTTCAGGAAACATATATTGACCCCAAAACACATTTTGCTCCAACTGATATCGTTTCTTCTATTCATATCCTCATGAGCTACTCCTGAGACCGAATAGACCCAATTGAATAAAGTTATAAGAATCAAATACTCGACGAATTTATCTCTATAAAATCCTGACCTATTTAATCATGAGATCTTACGACTCCACTATAGGTCTGATGCCGAGTCTACTCTCAATTCATGCATGCTACATTTTCTGTTAGTGCAAATAAACATTTTTATTTCACGATCCACATAAAATTTTAAATATTATGATTCATGTGTTACAAATAAATATAGAGCTAGATAAACGGTTTTGCTCCAAACTAATTTGTTACTCGACTATTCAATATGTTTCATTACATGTCTAGGTCAACCGTTAGAGTCTCCACTCCCCTGCCCCAAGACCAACATCATTTGGTTCAACCTAACAGTCATAATCGGACTTGATTGCCTAGTCAATTCTAAGACTGTGAATAATGTTCTGAACTATTTCAAAAGAGTTTGTCTGGAAGACCCCTCAGTCTTTACTCTTCTTATTTTGACGATAGTTTCAGGACTTTAGTAAATTATAAACACACTTTAATTAATAGAAAAACTTTCATTCATTCATTAAATTCAATGATACAAAATGACTAAAAATAACTAAATACTCATAAATACTTATTACACCTTACTTTATGGACATAATTCCAATAATTTTGACTACGGGTTTGAACCGCTGACACTTATCACATTTCTTTTCATATTGTTTAGCGTATTGGTGCATCTTTGGCCAGTAGTACCCCTCGTTCATTACTTTGTGTACCAAAGATCTGCCCCCAGTATGAGTTTCACATATTCCTTCATATATTTCTGCTAATACATATTGAGTTTTCTTCTCTCATAGACACTTCAAGTACAGGTCTGTAAAGGATTTTTCACACAATAATTCATTTATCAATGCGTACCTGGTGCTTCATTTTGTACTTTCCAAGCGAGAAGCTTGTCCTTTGGAAGTATTCCCTCTTTAAGATAGCATATTATGTCATCATTTCAACTGGGTCATGTTTCTACTTCAATGTCAGCTACGTTGTTCCACAGGAGCGAGACGCTTGGTTTTTTCACTCTACGAGGCGTTCCTCTTGTATGGGAATTGCAACGATGATCCCAAGTTCTCCAATGCGTCAACGTGCTCATTTCAATCCTTAGAATTTGTTGGGTTTCATAGTTTTTCAATGTGCCTAGGAGGTTCTTCGCCGGTTGTAGATAGTTCATCATCCTTTCATTTGTCGTTGTATATTCTCTCGTTATCTATTTTACAATCAGCATGGAAGCACATAATATTTTTGCATATGTTACCTCATATTCCCGTAGCAAGGACACTCCCACTATTAGTGCTTTATACTCCACTTCATTGTATGACGCGTTGAATTTGAAGGAGATGGAGTGCCCTAATATTTCTCCGAATGGGGGTCTATATTACCACCCATGCTCCTTCACCTTTATTATTTGAAGCACCATTAACATATATTTTCCAAGGCTTTTCTCAATATATTTATGAGGTTCCCTTTCAATGTCTCCTATAATGAAGTCTGCAACGAAGTCTACTAATCCTTGCCCTTTGATCGTGGTTCTAGGTTTGCAATGAATGTCATACTAGATTAGGTCAATAATTGACCATTTCGCCATTCTCCCGCTTACTTCTGGAGAGTGCAGAAGACTCTTGATAGGTGAATATGTCAACACTTTGACGCTATGTGCTAGAAAATAGGGTCTCAATTTTTGTGCGGCGGTCACAATGTCCAGCACCAACTTCTCCATCTGTTTATACATTACCTCGGCTGCTACTAGGCTTTTATTGATGAAGTATACGAGTTTCTACTTTCTTTCATCTTCCCTAATGAGTACGGCACTGACGGAGACCGTCGAAACAATAACATACAGCATGAATTGTTCACCTGGTAGTGGTTTAGAGAGTAGGGGTGGTGTTGTACTCTTTAATTTTGTTGAACGCTTGTTCACATTCCTTGTTGCACCCGTCTACGGACTTCTTTCTCAACTTTTCAAAAAATGGTTTACACTTATCCGTAGACCTCAAGATGAATCTGTATCTCTTTTCGGCTTTGTAGGGATTTCATCTCCATAATCGCCTTCGCTGGTTCACTTCAATTCCTCGTTATGTCATCAGGTGCTTGAGGAACTTTCCCGCAGCTACCCCGAACGTACATTTTTCTAGATTTAGCTTCAGGGAGTTTTTCCTTAGAACTGTAAAGGATTTTTCGAGGTCTCGAATATGGTTCTCTCATTTCTGGCTTTTAACCAGCATGTCGTTTACATATACTTCCATGCTTTTCCCGATCTTTTTGCGGAAGACTTTGTTCACCAACCTTTGATAGGTAGCACTTTCATTTTTCAGTCCAAAAGACATGACTTTATAACAATAGACATCATATTCGGTAATGAAGAAAGTCTTTTCCTGATCAGGTTAAAATATTTTTATCTGATTGTATTTAGCGTACGCGTCCATGGAGCTGAGTAGTTCGTGTCCCGAAGTGGCATCAACCATTTGATTTATCCTTGGCAGTGGGTAATCATCTTTGGGACAGGCTCTGTTCAGATCAGTGAAACCCACACATGCTCTCCACTTTTTACTTCCTCATTGATTGTCTAATTACATTCTGGGGCAAAGCTCATCTTCCTCTACTTCACTGGCTTCACAGTGGGGTCCATATTCAACCGATGATAGACGATCTCTTCAGGAATGCCCTACATCTCACTTGTCATAGTTCCTAATACATCATTGTTTTCCCTCAAGAATTTCACTAACTTTTCTTTTTCACTTCTTTCGAGATGGGGACCAACATTTGTCATCTTCTATATTCCTTCTTCCAAGCAACAAGTTCAGTTTCTTCCCCTGCCTCATACCTTAGGCCATCTTACCCGTCTTCTTGTGACTGCTATATATCTGCGGGTCGTTTACCTTCAGCCTTTCCTGTAGCCTTCTTCTTGATGAATTCAGTAGTCATAGAGTAGATGCGGGCCGCAGCTTGATCTCCCCTCATCATTTTAACTCCCTCTTGTAATGGATATTTCAGTACTTGGTGGAAAGTTGAAGGGACGACTTTCATTTTGTGGAGTCAGGTTCTCCCCAAAATAGCTTTGTACGGGGAATATATACTCATCATTTACTCAATCATATAGTTGAAGGGGTTTGCATTCACTGGGAGAACAAGGGTTCCCTTTGAGTAGCTGATGGCCCTACTAAAACCTATCAACGGCTATGAAGTTACTTGCAACTCCTGTTCTCCCATCGACATTTTCTCCAAAGTTGCCCGGTATAGAATGTTCACTGCACTCCTATCGTCAACTAAAACCCTCGTCAGTAAGACATTACTGACTTGTATTGAAATGACAAGAGCATCATTGTGATGCCCATTGTGCTCCAATCTAGATCATCGAACACCAGTGGCGGATTCTCTCTGACACTTGGTGATCCTTCTAGGCGTTTTTCTAGCATTGGGTTTTTACATAATATCTTTCTTTATCTTCCTTGTGGTCCTTTCCTACTCTGTAAGCGCAATAAAGATATCGACGATCCGGAGAGGTTGTTTCTCATTGTTGCGCTTCTTTTCCCTATGATTGTCCATTTCAACTTTTTATTTCTGCTCTTCTTTCTTCAGGAATTGACCGAGGTACCCATCTTTTATCAGTTGCTCGATGTAGTCCTTAAGTTGGAAACAGTCCTTTGTGTAATGCCCGCTACTCCCATGAAAAGAACAGTACTTGTCTTTATCCTTGTAGCTTGGCTCTTTTGTGAGCGGGGCTGGCCTCTTCAGCTAAGGCTTATTTTTTAGTCCCGTTTTTGGTACCTTGTTCTTTCGTGCATGTTATTTCTCCCGTCTTCTCATTTCATTTCTTCAAACTTTTTATTTCAAGTCTCGAACTTCTTTCAAATTTTTTTGACTGATCAATCTTCCATTCAGCCGCTTTCAGCAGGCTTCTTTTCTCTTATTCTAGAGTGATGTAGGCTTGTTCCCATTGAAAGGTTTCTTACATGGACAACAGTTTCATCTTGGATAGAACTTCAAATAGGAGTGAGTTCGGGTCTAACCCCCGCCTAAAGTCTAGTCTGGCAACTCAATCATCGCAATTTTCAAATTTCACCATCTTGTCCTTAAATTTTTTGGTGTATTCCCGTGTAGACTCCCCTTTTTTGGCAGAAATCATCAAAAGACACTATGTGTCTTCCATGGCCGCTCAATAGGTAGAGTAGTGTTCTAGAAAGACAAAGGACATAACAATAAATTTGTATTTGAATGCACATAGAGGGAATGATACCATTTCAGAGCTGCTCCGTCCAGGCTGATGGGGAACATCCTACACATCAGTTCGTCATCATGCTAATATAGCGCCATTACTTGTCTAAATTGTCGAAGGTGGTCTACAGGATCTATTTTCCCCTCGTAACATTTAAATTTAGGGGTCACAAATGTTTTGGGTACCAGTGTCGTTAGGATTTTGGGGCTTAACGGAGTACTGGTGAGGGATTTTAGGTTGGACTTTCCCATGCTTACCAGGTTTCTCATCTCCATCCTTTTCCACTCCAGTAATTCTTCCACCACCTCTTGTGTTATGACTCAGGACTAATGAGCTTCTCCTGTAGCCTATTTGGTTTTGGGATTGGAATTCTACTTCCTCCTTTTGTACATTTCTATTATTCTCGTGGTTCTCATCCTTACATCTTGCTTGTTGTCCCCCGAGTGGACTTCTCTTTCCTCGTTATTCGCCCTTTGACTCACTTCAGCACGTGTCCTTTCTAGTTCTTACTGAAGCATGTTGATTTGATCCTGCACAGTTTGTCATGTACTACACAGCAGCTCTGTGTTCCTCCTTTCCATTTCCTGCATCCAGTTTAGGATTTTCTTTAGCATTTCTATCGGTGGAGTTGGTTGATCCACATGGTCGTCTCTAAATCTATTCTCATTGCCCTTGTTCAGGGTTGCATTCGATCTGGTTCTAGGCATATTCGATGTTTCAGGGGTGGGTTTCTCAAGCTTTTCTCTCAACTCTCAATAAAAGCACCAAAAATATAAAGGAATTTTTCCCGCACCAATAGGGTCACAGTAATTATCGATGAAAATGATGAAAGAGTTAAAGATTAAGAGAGTGTGTGTAGTAAATGCTCTGACTATTGCCTTTGTTGTCTTTTTTATTGTGTCTTCTCATTCATTACACGAGCCCTTATATAAGCCTCAATTTAATAATAAATTAATAAAAAGAGGGGAATGATCCCCCTCTCCTCAATGCTTTTCAAGGGTTTTATCGTGCCTATAGGATCTCGCCCATACTCATAGCATTTCTTGTCAGGCATGAGTCCCTTCGTTTCACCCATTCCCTTCAATTATCTCATCCCTATGTCTTTCAGGCGCCGATTCACCCATCGCCACGTAATCTTCTCTCGTGATTCAAGTCTCCTTTTCCCCGTTCTCAGGTGGTGGAGATCTCCTCACTGCCTTTTTATCAATCATTTCCGCCCACGTGGCACAATGGAGATCTTCTACCTGTTCAACTAGAGCACTTCATTTCATTTAGATTAAACACCTCGAATAACGAGGTAGAATATAACCTTTGATAGTCGGAACCTTTCTACTCTAGGAACTGGAGTAAAAATATTATGCGATTCAATGGTAGATGTGAAACGGGTCACAAGAAATGATGAAAGGATGATCACTTATTTACAACGAGCAAAAGAATTACTAAATCAACTGAAGAGTTACGAAATCTATCAGGTCCCGAGAGTAGAAAGACGACATGCGGTTGCAGAACCTACCGGTTGAATTTCTCAAAAAACCAAGTATCACAGTAAAAGAGGTAGCGTGTGTGGAAATTAAGAAAGAGCCTAGCTGGCAAGATGATGTAATCTATTATCTAAAGGAAGGAATCTTGCCACACGACAAACTTTGCACAAAGAAAGTCCAGCAGCAAAGCACCAGGTACTATTTGACTAATGGTTCATTATATAAGCGATCTTTTTCGGGTCCAAATCTGAAGTGCCTAAGGGAAAAAGAGGCCCAGCACGTGTTACCAGAGATTCAAAAATGAGTGTGTGGAAATCATACCGGGGGCAGATCTTTAGCTCACAAAGTTCTGAACGAATGATACTACTGGTAAAAAATGCATCAAGACGCCAAACAGTATGCAAGGAAATGTGATAAGTGTCAACAATTTGTACTCGTGGTCAAAATGGCTCTTGGGGAATTCAATACTACTCTGGTGAGTTTTTGGTCGTTCATGCAGTGGGCTCTGGACATTGTCGGACCACTCCCCATGGCACCTACTCAGAAACGCTACCTATTGGTTGCAACGGACTACTTCACTAAATGGATTGAGGCAGAGGCTTTTTTTAGGATTCGCGAGGAAGAAGTAAGAGGATTCTTATGGAAAAACCTAATATGTCGGTACGGGATTCCCCAAGTTCTAATTTCTAACAACGTACTTCAATTCACTAAGAGAATGGTGAAAACCTTCTGTGAAGACTTAAAATCTTTCAATCGGTTCTCCACACCCTCATATCCACAAGGAAACGAAAAAGTTGAGAGGTCAAACTGAATTATACTCGATAATATGAAGAAACGTCTAAAAACTACCAAGGAAAAGGGGGTTGAAGAACTGCCAGCAGTACTATGGGCATACAAAATAACTCACAAAGAAGCAACGGGTGAAACACCATTCACCCTGGCCTATGAAATGGAAGCGAAAATACCTATGGAAATTGGAAGCCCCACATGATATCAGAACTGACTGAGCAGCAAAACAAAGAACTCATGAAAGAGAATCTCAACTTAATAGAAGAAAGGAGAGAAGAGGCACTCGTACAAATGGCTAATTAAAACCATAAAAGAAAAGCCTACTTTCGAAAAATCAGAAAGCGGGAATTTTAGAAGGGAGATCTAGTCTTAAAGAAGATCGTTCAAACAGAATGAAAGTTTAGTCCATCCTGGGAAGGGCCATACACTGTTAAAAATGTAGATGACAACGGATACTATCATCTAACAACTGAAAAGGGAGCAAAAGTGACAAAACTCTAGAACGTTATCATCTGAAAAAGTACTTTGTTTAACTTATTAAATGTTGTTAAACTCTCTCCCTCATTTCTTAAAATTAAATGTGGAAACTGAAAGGTCGGCGGCCTAGTAACCAAAACCCTTGAGAGCGGGAAAAACCTTCTCTCTAAAATGTGAAAATTGAAAGGTCGGTAGCCTAGTAGCCAAAGCCCTTGAGAGTGGAAAAACCTTCCTCTCTAAAATGTGGAAAATGGAGTAGGAGAAAATGACAACGGTCTAATAGCCTAAGTCCTCGATAGCGGGAAAACCCCCATCTTTAAACTGTGAAAATCAAAGGTTGACGGTCTTAACACCTAAAGCCTTAAGAGTGGGGATGTCTTCTCTCTAAAAAGAAAGAAATCAAAATGTCGGCGGCCTAGTAGTTAAAGACCTTGAGAGTGGGAAAAATCTTGTCTCTAAAATGTGGAAAAAATTAAGGTGTACGAGAAAGGAAACAATGAAGGAAACAAAGTGATAAAGTACGAGAAAACAAAGGCAACAGCTAAATATGAAAAAGTAAGCAAGCTCAAAGGAAACATAAGTAAGGCTAGAAACCACATATGTTCCAAAGAAGAAACCAAAAGTCAAAGTCTTTTAAAGCGGATAAAGACAAAAGCAGGCTAACAAAAGCAATGTAAGCGGAAAACCTTTTGCTACTAATCTTAAGTGTTAAACCATTTACTAAGTTTTTGCTTAGATATTTGGAAGGATAACAAAAGAAATGATAGAAATTGTTAAAGGAAGAGATCATTTCATTGATAGAGGGGAAAGTTACAAAATGATCTTAAAAATAATAAAAATAAATATAATAAATATAATAAATATAATAATAATAATAATAATAATAATAATAATTACAAGTACAGAAAATGAAAATCGTAGGGAAAGTAAATAGTTAATATTCTTCAACGGGGAGACTTCATCGATGGGAACAGAGGAGTCAACAGCGGCATCCTCTGTAGCGGGAGCATCCTCAATAGAAGCATCCACTTCAGCTTGGGATTCTGAAACATCTTCGAGAAGGACTTTGGGAGGATTGTTCTCCTTCCCATCCTTGTATCCCGCACGGTAGACTTTCTTTTCAACCTAGTCAAAAAAGCTTTAGAAGATGCCTCCGCCTCTCTCTTTCTCCGCTCGGCCTCCTTCTGGGCTAACTCTGCGGTGGCCAACCTCTCCTCGTTTATCTTCAAGTTCTCCCTAGAAATGGACAAGCACCTCTCAGACTCCTCCAAACCTTACTTTGTGGCCTTTAGTGAGTTCTCTAGCTTAGCAAGCTCCGTCACAGCTGCCGCCAGGCCCTGGGTGAACTCCTCCACTGTCCCCTAGATGTCACCATCCCTCTTCTTCATTCGCTCAACCTCGACTTGATGACGACCAAGGACTGTGTGACATCCTTCGACCTCCCTCTCCCACTGAGTCGTAGTCTGCTCATTTGCCAGGAAATGTTCCTGGAGACTGTCGTGAAAAATAATTACCTGAAAGATATCAAAGGGAGAAAAATCAAACATTAGAATATAAGCAAAGAAAGCAGGAAAAGAAAAGAATGAAAGAAATACCTTCATCAAACCATGAATCAAGGAACAAAGTTGGTTCCCAATAGATATATTACGGGCAGTTGTCATGTCCGTTTTAGATTGCACCCCCTTGAAGCACAATGTGTTGAACAGGGGTCGTTGAGGAAGTTCAAGGAAGAAGGGATCGGAAGAACACCGTGGAAGCACCTTCATTTCCACAAATAAGGATCTTCACCTCCCTCTTGAGATCTGGAAGAGTGAACGAAAATAGACTCCCTCCACTCTGATTACGAGGGCGGAGGAGGAGAAGTTAAACGCTGGTGAGAACCCTCTTCAAGAGCTGCAGGAGCAGGAGGAATGACTGGATAAGAGCCTCTTAGGGCAAGGAGACTTTCAGTAGAGGTGAGTGGAGGACTAGGAGCTGCTTGTAAAGAACTCGAGGATTCGTTCCTTGGGTGGACGTTCCTCTCATCTTCGACGTCCCAACTATAGTGCTGCGCAAGCGCCTCAACAAAGCTACACTCATAGAAAAATTCTGGAAGTCACTCCCGTTCTCCATCTTCCCGTACAGACCTAGAAGATAAAAGAACTACTAGCAAAGAAAACTGCTAGAACGGAATGAGAGTTAGGGATGGGAATACCTCTCGGAAGCTCGGGAGAAGACGGCTGATGGAAGAAGAGACGACTTGAGCTGCATCAGGAATAAAAGTTATGTTAATCTCCCATCGCGAATTAAGAAGATCATCCTAGTCCCCTCCTCAGATGTTGAAAGCGATGATTATCTTCTCTTGGGACTCCCTGGAAATATATGTCTTGTTGTTCTTCTTGTTATCTGTAAAAAAAATTGTCAAAATTAGATAAAGAAAAAAGAAACAAAAGGAATATAAGGATAAAGAATCAAGAACGGGGAACCGAAGTTTCGATGACTTACTGAAAACTCCCCATTTCTGGGGGATTGTCCAGCGGCCATCACCACCTAGTTCCCTTCGATTTGAATGACATCACGCCCATCTTTTATCCCCTTTTGGAATTTTGGTTATCATTTTCCTCTTTTCAGGACCGGGATGGGGGTAGGGTAATAGGTCTCATTGCGATACTTAATGATATAGTAAGCGTGAAGCTCGTCAATGCCTAAATCTAAGCCATATCTTCTATTTAAGGCCTCGAAACCTAATAAAATCTTATAGGAGCTATGAGTGAATTGAGACGGAGCCAGCCCAACGGTATAGAAAAACTCTTGCAAAAAGGAGAAAAATGAAGTGTAATTCCTAAAGCTATATACATCGAAATAAGGGTAATTTGGAATATGGGTCTACACTCTAAGCCAGGATGACCACTCTTTCCTAAACCACAAATGACATCAGGAGGGAAGGCATCTCTGTGGGAAGCAATGAAATGGTCAAGCTCGGCTTGGGGCTTACCTAAAGGAACATGAGGTTTAAACTTATTATTGTCCGCCACGCTTAAAGGACTTAAAGGAAAGAATAGGCAGAAAAAATTTACAGAGAAGGAGAAGAAGAAGAAAAACTTATGGCAAAAGACGGAGGTATGGGAGAAATGAAGGAAGAAAGGTCCTTAAAAAGGCTACAGATTTGAAAGGGAAATGAAACAAACCTTATATTTTTTTTAAAAATTGGGAGTTCGAAAGGACATTTTGCAGGGAAACATGGCTGACAAGATAAAATCATCACATGTACTGACAAATGACAGAGTGACAGCTGGGAAAGGAAAAGGGATAAGGTGTATGCTACACGAAATAGTTATGAACGGGAAGGTGAAAAGACATGGACAAACAATGAAGAGTCGTTTTACAAAAGGGACGTCAACAAGAATGGGAGACAAAGCCGCAACTTAGGTACGACACACGTATCTTTTTATTATCTTTTGTTGTTTCCAATGTTTGCAGGTTCCCAATGAACGACACAAAAATCAAAAGAACATAATCAAATTTCTCATCAAAGCACACAAAACCGAGGTTCCTCATCATTACACATCGATAAATAAAATTTTATTAAGTGTAATGGGGGTAAATGTATAAGAGTGAAACCGCCATAGACACGTGTATAAAAAGGAACCAACCAGGGAAGCCGCGGAGGCCATCGATGTGGTAGAATGAGAAAGGATCAGTTGAAAGACAAAAAATTTAATCAAGAATCAGTCTAACAGTTATAACTGACTTCCCAAAATCAGGGGGAATATTTTGGCAATTCATTGATTATGCTTGTCAATCTCCCCAAATCTGATTGTAATCTTTTAATTATGGTTAAATCATCCTCGATTACAGTGAATATTCCATTCTTAGGAGAATATTTTTCCTTTTAAGAAATGTAACTAGATCTCATGAACAACCTATAAATAAAGGCTAATTGTAAGTTCAAGGCAGGCAATATTAATCACCTAAAAACAGTCTTCTTTGGGTATTCTCTCTCTCCCTCTCAATCTCTCTCTCCCTCTCAATCTCTCTCAATCTCTCTCTCTCTCTCTCTTCTTCTGCTTCTTCTTCTTCTTCTTCTTCTTCTTCTTCTTCTTCTGCTTCTTCTTCTTCTTCTTCTTCTTCTTCTTCTTCTTCTTTGAGTGTGTGAGATAAAAAAAATCCGTTACATTGAAAATAACATATTTACTCTATGTTTACTAAGAACAACCTCGCGTGTTCTTTTAAACAAGATATCCGGATCTAAATATTTACAAAAGAGCTCTAATGACATTTATATAACAACTTTAGGTTTCGTTGGAAGCGTCTATGTGTAAGAATATGCATACACCATCGTGCCAGAGTGAGTGAGAGAGAAAGGACTAACCATTAGTGGAGAATATGAAAAGGATGATACAGAGGATAGCAACATAGGAGGTACGTTTGCCAAGTGACTCAGCCATATTGTTTGAAGATTTTGTCCAGATATCAGAAATTGAAGGGTTTTGGGTACTTTTTATAGAAATTGCCTTGCTACTCATTGTGACTCTATCATTTTGTCCACTTGAAACAATACCACTTTCTTATCAAATATTCATTGTGTTTAGGGATGGTAATGAATGGGTTTGATAGGGGATGGGTAATACCTTACTCATATTCATTTTAAATTCTTATTACTCATATCATATTCATGTTCATGTAAAATTAAATGAGTGGGTATTATTAATACACATTAAGACATGGGTAGCCTAATGGGTACCCACTGAGTACTTGCATATTCATGATTAATACTAGATTAATATAGTAAGTACACAATGGGTCATGGGTCATAGGACGTGGGTTGTGGTCGGGGTCAGGTTTTATGATTCGTGGGTCAGGTTTTGTGATTCATGGGTCAGGGTCGGGGTCAAGGTCGAGGCCGGGGTTAGGGTCAGGGTCGGGGTCAAGGTCGAGGCCGGGGTTAGGGTCAGGGTCGGGTTTGGGATCTAAGTCGGGGTCGGGGTCGTGGTCATGGTCGGGGTCGGGGTCATGGTCGGGGTCGAGGTCGAGGTCGGGGTCATGGTCGGCATTGGGGTTAAGGTCGGGGTCGGGCCGGGCTAGGGTCGGGTCTAATAAGGGTCGTGGGTATTTTACGTAACTTAAGTGATTGAACTATGTTAAATGATTACTCATTACCCATTGTGTATACCCATATCTACTCATTTATAATGAGTAAAAAAATGGGGTTTTAAGCAAATATACCATTTAAAATTTTTATTTTCTTAAATAGCCAAAAATATTAATAATTAGATAAATAACCGTTTTAGAAAAAGTCAACAAAATTATAAGCTATATTTACTATAATACCCCATCAACTATATTTATTAATTATCATTTATCCTAATTAATAGCTAAACTAAACGATTTTTGAATTTGAATTGTAGGACAAATTTATCCATTGTAAATTACTGAAAAATTAAATGATTGGATTATTATCTTTAATTATAAATAATAAAGATTAGATTATTAATTTATCCTATTAATATTAATATATTTTTTCATTACAAAATCAGTATGCATTCGTCCATACTACTAAATATTATTGTTAATAACCATTTTATCACTTTTAATGTACTTTATGTAAATAACTATTATCAGAGTAATGATGAATGTTTTAATGAATTTACTAAAATAGTTATGATATATTCATAATTAGTTCTAACAAATTTTACGCAAATAATTATTATAACCATCTATATATATATATATATATCTTATCTAAACATAATTATGTAAATATATGAATCAAAAGTAATTTTTAATATATTTACTCCAAATTTATATTTATTTATTTGATCACCATACACATATTTACCTAAAACCCCTGGTAATTCCCCCAAAAAATAAGGAATTGCTCAATCTTCAAATAAATATACATTTAGTATAAAACTTTTAGAATTTAAATCAAAGAATATGACTATGTTACAAAAATATCTAGTTATTGTGAATTCATATTTATTTATTTTATTAATAATTGTATATTTCCTAAAAAGCACAACTAATTTCCCTAAAAATAAGGGATTGCTCCATCTTCAAAAATATGTGTTTAATGAAAAGCTTATAGAAATAATTATAGGGAAAATAGTTAGAAATTATTATTTTCATTAATAACATATGTACTTATAGAAATAAAAGAGACCAATAAATGAAAATAATTACATAATTCATATATTTTATTAGTGTTAATCAGATTTTTTTATATACCTCTTGTATAAACTTTTTGTCTTACCAATGTTCGTTATCATTAGTCTCACAATTTTGTTTTATTTAGATAAGAAAATCGAAAGATTTTTTTAATTTCTTAAATAATAATTGTGTTTTATTTGTAGAAATTTAAATTGTATAGATAATAATAGAATACGCTAATAAAATTTAAAATAAATTAAATAAATAAGTAAATAATGTTAACAAACATGTAAATTGTACCTAAAATTTTGATAAACCTTATCAACCACTCAAAGTTACAATAGCCTATCTCTCCTAGCTAAGAGCAAAAGCTTTGAAACAAGACATGATAACAAAATTTAAAAGGTCTTCATACCTATAAATATCAACTTTAATAATTATCTTCGGCAATAGATGATATATTGGATGAATGCAAGAGGAAAAAATTTAGTACATTTAAGCATGTGACACATTGGAACCAAAAGAAAAAAGAAAAGAAAAGAGATTATAAAGAAACAAGCCATAAAGCACTTCAGACCATTTGCATGGGGTAGATTACTAAGATACAGTCACAGTCACTATAGGACAACACGTATGACATATCAGCAAGCTAGAGTATCTATCACGATGGCTTTTCAACATCATAGTAATTAGTGTTTCGGACTAATGCTTCCTTATCCTCAACTAAGTCCTGGCCACAATCTTAGACTAAATTTAAACGGTGTTGAATCTATATTAATTTTTCCTAAATAGAGCAAGAAATTTGATTGAAACAAAAGAATGTGATCATGGAGGAGAGTCATAACACGGAATATGCAACTTTAGCTGGGACTAAGAACAATACAAAGTCTTTAATAAATTTGAAAATTTAGTAGAAGATCATGGTTATTACATTATGTACTATACAACATAGAAGCCTAGCTAATCAAATTAAAAATGGATGAAAATTTTGTATAATTTACTTAGAACTTTCCCATAAATTTAATCATCAGACATAACTTCAAAGGTTGAGCAACAATAATTATCTCTGTTATTAGGGTATCAAGAACTCTCTCAGTGCCATATTTATCCAAAAGCCCCTTCGATATCTAAAGACAACGTAGATATAAAAAGTACAAGATAGATGGAAATAAGAACTCCACTCATATACCATAAGCTCTATAAAACACACGACACCCCAATAAACTAAAATAACATGGGCTAGCCTTACACAAAAAATCAAAGAAATCTCCCAGGATCTATAGCCACCAATATTGTGAGATTTGCTAATGCAGTAAAGAAGCGAGAACAGTGGGAGCATGTGAAGAAAATGCATAACAGAGAAGAAGAAAGAAGAAAAAATAATGGGCGTAAAGAGAAAGTGCATCGAATTAGAGGATGGTAAGAAAATTTTTACCGAGCTACGAACGTCGAAGTTGCAGCAAAATTAGAATGATGAACATCTCGAGGAGCATAGGATAACAATATGCAATTTTCCTAAGCGATCCATGCTTCACCAAGAATTTATAACACTTGAGCAATTGATTAAATGGCCAAGGAGTATGGTCCACCCATAAATCAGCAATAAGAACATGAATCAAACACTGTCAACTCTCAACATATATTAGTAAAAGAATTCCTATAAACAAATGTATTATCAAAAAGACTAATTATCTATTTTTATTCTTAATGCCCCTATGGGTTGCAAAGAAGCTATGAAAAATGAAAGCAAAAGAAACTGCAAAATTGTAAGATTCTGAACAAGCAAATTGAGAAAAAAAATAAACGATCAAAAGTATCAGAAATTATTCAAACCCAACCTCATCAACTAAAATATTTACATATTACATGAGCTCTCCTTTCATCATGCTTTAGCTCATTGATAAAGCGATACTATCATCCATATACACTGGTTCTGCATACAACTATTTTATGTACGTTTAACTCTCATTCCAAAGCCAATACCACAAACCATTATAAATTGACATCGTGCTATACCACATTCATCTTAGGTAAGGAACTCAATCTTTCATGGCTAGATTCTATAAGTAGGCATGGAATAACAAGATTACTCAAATTCACCACAATCTTATCAGTAATGTACGCAAAAGAATCTAATGCACTTGTAAAGAGAAAAGCGGAAACAATTTGAGAAAATCAAAATGAATAAATTATTAAACATACATTAACAAAGATATTTACTAAAACAAATCAAACACGTGAAATAATATATTCATCTTTGACTAAGTACTTCAATTCATGCACAACATATATCTTGAACAATTAAGTTAATGTGCTCTCAATCTAACAAAGAAAATTGCAGTAGAGAGTCATGAAGAAAACAAAATCCATTCGATAACCAAATACTAACCTCTTCGAACATGACCAAACCTTCCAAACCAACAAATGAAAACAAAATAGAGAAAGAGTCAATAATTTGACCGTCGGAAAAAGCACATAAAACCATGCACTGTAAATACACGATCAATCTTCAAAGCCAAACCTACATATAAGGTGGTTAGCATGGCAGGCATCTTATTCAAAAGGCCCTTCGACCTCAACATTCGAAGAGGCACATGTACACTGATTATTATATTTGTTTGGTATTTCATCAATCAAATGAGCATGACAATAAAGACAACCCAAAAAAAGCACAATTATAGTCCAAAATCTTCAAAGCTGGATTTTCAAATGGAGAAAAATAAATTCACTTGACAAAAGGGCACACTTTTCATAAGAAACAGCATGTTACTACACTACAAAGATTTAACGTCAAAGTAGAAGCAGCCCGACAACCAAAAACCAAACAAACCCACCATCAATCATTTAACCACCTTCCTGAAGTAATATATAATAACATAACCAAATGAGAATGACGATAAAAATAACCCAAACGAGACCACAATGATAGTTTAAAATCTTCAAAGCTGGATTTTCAAAGGGAGAAAAATAAATTCACTTGACAAAAGGGTACACTTTTCTCAATCCATATTAAATGTTAAGAAGCAAAACAACAACAAAATTAAGTGAGTCCATCCCTTTAAACAAATATACGGTTGTGAAAGCCCAAAGAATCAAGCATATATTTATACTTAAAACTGAACAATTAATTTAAGGTGACTTCCAACAATTTATAACCATTCTCCATTATCGAAAACGTAAGAATACTAGCAATGTTACATGTGCAGAATTTCAGCATAATAGACACAATATCGAAACGAATACATAATTTCCCCTTCTTGCAACCCACCACTGATGAAAGGAGGATACAGACGCACGATAGTATCATTGTAATGTTCCTCTTGAAATAACAATGATAACTAATGTGATTTGCTATCATATTTAGGTGGCAAACAAACATTTATAGATGAGTTCCACTGGTCTATTGAGAATTTAATTACCTATCCAGAAAATTTCTATGACTTTTTAAAAACATAATGTGATATAAGGGAAATAGTATTCTCAATTTCTAACAATTAAGGTCAAGTGTGGATAAATAAAGAAAGAAAATAATAAAAAGATATATGATCTGAAAACATTATAATCAAATCCAACAACCAACGCTAGAGTTAATTACCACAACTAATTGTAACAAACCAATAGAAAGGAAAGCATGAAGCATAGTTGTATGTCTCACAAATTAGAAAAGAAAACACATTGACAACACGAATCGAACAGATTCCAGCTCACTTCACCAGCCAAGACATGAAGTAAATCAACCCCATGAAGCCTATATCATGTCAACAACACCTAACCTACCACATACATTATAGAAAACTAACATTCATGAGAAATGAGCACATAACATAAAAATAAACAATGGCACAATGAACAAAGCCCAACCATTAATCATCGCTAAGTTCAGCTCATTTCATAAGGAAAACAACTAAACCCCTTTCATATAGAGGATACAAAAGCCAATGCAAAATTTCATTATTTTATCACACAATAAAATGATACTAACTTGTCATCTAACATTAAGAACTAATATCTCATCACATCGAGTTAAAATTTCTTATTACCAAGCTCTCTACGAATGTACTTCCATCAGCACTAAACTTACTTCTTGAGATGCTGAACATCATAGAGTTTCTGCCAAAAGAATTTATAAGTATTAGAATAAAATTTATATTAGATTCAAAAATCACATAAAAAGATGGTTGCCCAAGAAAAATTAATTAGAACTGAACTCTATGAGAAGGAAATATCAAGCGCCTTTATTTTTATCTCTATTTGGCACCACCACAAATACAATGAAATAAAATCATTATCTCATAAACTCACGGAATGGGATATTAGCAAGAAAAACAACCCAAGAACCAGTAGACTCGATAGTCAAAGTCTTAAAGACATAGTTATTCTCAATAGTAAGATCAAATATATTATCATTATGAAAATGGTTAAGTTATGAACATAATCAAGATTTTAGCCACGGAACCAAACCCTAGAGGCATCAGAAATCCAAACCAACAACATATTCACGTAGCATTAATAGAAGAAAAAGTGCATTGATTCTTCCCATGTAAATTAACTTTGATGAAATTTATGGCTCAAATACAAGAGGAAAAACAAACATCTACTAACCTAAGAAACGAACAGGTGAACACAGACTTAACTATCACAGAACACATATATATATTGAAATATCGATCAAATAAGACAAGCTAATCATCATTACCTCTGACAGTCAACTGCAGTTGCACATGGCACAAGTACCCCCTCCCNCTCCCCCCCCCCCCCCCCCCCCCAACGTCAAGGCACATGACCCAGCACCTGAACTCACATGGGTGCTGATGTATTCACAAGCTCAACAGTTCTGATGGCTCTTCAGGGACCTCCACGATAGGAACCTACAAGAATCTAGCATGTACAAGTGTCTAATCTAGGTGAAAAAGCATACGAATAAAGATAAAAAAAAATGAAACGATTAGGATTATCCTTACCTTCTACCCTATCGAAAACAGCTGCAAATTTTGAACCGCTAGATTGGATTTGGAAGTTTCGTTGACAACCGTGGATTCTGCACTAACGCTCCTACGGTCGTCGATAGACGACACCCTCATCCCGGAAAACCCTTCAACCGGCGTCGCCAAGTCTTACCCACCGAGAAGCTTCGAATGTTTCTCTCATGGCGGCTCACTCTTTAACATAGAAGCTTCGAGCGTCTCTCTCTTCATCCTGATCTTGTTCCCTATTCCTACCGATCTCACTTCTATCTTCCCAACAGAAGCTTGGAGAGCCTTTCTCCATGGCTGAAGCTTCGAGAGGCTCTCTCAATCGCCATGTCTCTCTTTGGAAGACGATCATCTAACAAAAGAAACCGACGGCTGAGATCAATAACCTAAAGGAGATGGACGGCTGAGATACGATCCCACCCACCACACGGACGGTCGAGATTCATCCTCACCAACCCCAAAATATGAAACACATCGACGACTATGATCATAGTGATCCAACGGTCCAGGCTCCATCAACACATAACTGCTCCAAATTGACTGACACACCCCTCATTATACCCAAATTTATAAGTCAACTCCAAGCACACCCACCGAGTAAATAAGCCCAGATTGTAGTGACAGGACGGACATTTCACGAAAGCAAGTAGCTAAAAACTCACTCTTTATAAGAGTAAGAAAATTGTATATTAATAAAAATATATTTATTAAATATCAAAACAAAAAGATTTCTCTATATCTTCGTTCCCCAAAATTATGTTACCTATTTTATGTTTTTTAAAATCACAACAAATTTCTACATGTTTGTGGAAGATAATTGAATATTAATAAATATATTTTTTTAAATATCAAAACAAAAGGATAATTATATAAAGATTGAGAATATCCCATAGTGTTAAAGATAATTGTTACTTACTCATATTTTATATTTACTTAGAAAATGGTGGAATGAGAATAGAAAAATATAGTCAACACAAATTGGTTATTAACTTAATCAAGTCTAAAATAACTAAAAAACTAAAACACCCCACTAAAATGATTATATGCTATAATTTTCGTAAAAAAAATACTCACCAAATAAATACCCACTCATTTATGATATTCTAAACCACTCATTAAATCAAATACACATGTTTAAGTAGACCATTGGCCCGACACATTTTTTTGGTCCTAACAATACTAATACCAATATTACATAAGACTTATACAAAAGAATCAATCCGACAAATAAGACTCAATTTATAATATTTGGTTGGATTGGAACAGATATACTCTTAGCAGGAGAACTATAATGATGTACCGGAAATGCTAGTATGGGAGCCGGTATCGCTTGATTCTCAAGTTCCGGGCTTCTGGCAACTGAAGGATCTTAAAACTGTCAAATCTGATAGGAAACAAACTAAAAATAAAAAATAAAAAGTTCTCTGTGACTGAATAAAGCGTAGGTTATCTATAAATAATTTCGTATTTAATGCTAATTTTTACAGTAGAAAGGTTACATTATCTTACAGTTGTAAGAAGAAACTTAAATGGATGCACATTATAAGAATTATATGCAAATGTAACATACACAAGCAAGTTTCAAGATATTTCCACTATATATGACATTGCCTCTTCATGGTTCATCACAAAGCGGATTTTACTCGCCAACTTTACGATTGTATCGAGCTTTTGTCTTCTCCTCTGATTTCCGTGCTTCCTTTCTTCCATTTACTCCTGAGAAAAGAAGAAATACAATTGGCTTGATCAGTATGGATTATTTGGGAAGCGGTTTATCCTATATGTCTGAGCAAGAACATGTGTGAAGATTACTTGATTTACCTCAGTAGGACCAGAAGAAAGAGAAGAGGAACTGGTTTCTTCTAGCGACTCCACGGCTCTTGCTTCTGATTTCTCATTTGAATAGCTAGAAATTATAAAATTAAACTAATATTAGATGAATATGGATTATCCCTGTCCCGGAAGAAAGTTAATATGATTTCACGAAGCTGACACTCCTCGTGAGGTCGCAGTCGAAACTTTTTACGCTAATTTTTTTGACAAGAGTCATAATACTTGAAAGGTTGACAAACAAACAGCGAGGACATAACAGGACAAGGACAACATGTGGTGTAAATCTATCTAAAGAAGATTTTAGAATTTCACTAAATAACATCCACATAAGTTCAAAGCACATCTGCCTCAAATACTAAATACAATCTATATATGGAGTATTCATTGTATTTTTTGAACTGTTGATGGCAGAGCTACACTGGACAAAAATCATTGTTTCCTCCGTATCTCATCTCCACAAATAATATATCTCAATAAATTAAAGAATAATTATCTGACTGCAGTGTCATAGTGTGATTCTCAATTGAACAAATAATTTCTACTACGAACAGCATTGATGTAATGTGTTAAACGGTTATTTAATTTCTAGCAATCATAATATTTCCTCTTGGATACTCACGTTGAAAGGATTGTTACCCAAATGAGCTCTACGCAATCAACCCAAAGAAGTCTTTGTTCTACAGGAACCACTCCATAGGTGATGAGGTGCGCAAATGGCCAAAGTTTCCAACCTGCCTGCACAACAATTATATCCAAAACAAGATTCAAATGAAAGACAAGTTAGCTAAACTGATTCCAACAAAACGAAAATAAGATCACTCTGTAGATCAGTGCCTTGAATGCAAGAGTAAAAACTTTAAGACATAGACAAAACACACTAGGCTTTAATCAAATTCAGAAGTTTGTTAACAAGCTAAACAACCGCCGTGGATATCTGTTTAGAATCTGTGATCGAGAAACCCCAGTTCTAAATTTCCAGATGGAGAAAACAAGAGATTCAGGTACTGTGTGGTAATCATACGGACTGAGAGCAATTATCATGCTTATTTCCCCCAATTAGGGGGTAAAGAGGGAACACAGGTCTGAATATGGCTCTGGAATTTCAAAACAGAACCCCAGAATACAGGAAGAGGAGAAACGAACTTACAGTCAGCATGGGGAAGAATGTCGCTTTTAATTCACTAAATATATTGACTGGGGATTCAAGACGCAGAAATCCTAATACAGTGAAATAAATGCTGTTCCAGACCGCTGACCATGCGGTTTGATCAAACACTACTTTAACAGGCACCACCCACCAGTCTTGAAAAGGAAAGAGCTCCTGGAAAAACAGAGGAAGTATGTTATACCAAAGAAATAAAACTGGAAGGTTCGCACAAAAGAATTTTTAGTTGAATTTCTAACACATAATTATTACCTCACAAAACTCATAATAATAATGAGAAAGAGAACCATGTAGAGTGAAGCCAACCAGGCCTGATCTGAACATTCGTGTACGATCAAATTCAAAGAGTGGTTTTCCTTCAAAACACTGCAAAAATAAACCATATGAATTAAATTAGTCAAGGATTGCTGACAACGTGCACCAATAATTTTGAAAATTAACACAAACCTGTGCAATCCAATCTCCTAGAGAATATACAACTCCGCTGATCATCATTTTTGCTAAAACTGGGTTTGTTTTAAGAGCTTCCTCATAAGCAATCCAGTTGTGTTGAGGAGCATATCTCAGTATCTCATAAAGGGTCCATCCCTAAAACAGTAATCAAACTTGCATTTAGTCAAATCTTGCAGATAATATTTGAAAGCATGAATACTTCTCAACGCGAGTAATTAAATAATTCTAAGTACCATTCCAAAGTTATACAAGTACACAAAATTATAAGGTTTTAATTGAATGACCTGGAATTCCAGTATAACCAAAACTAGGTTGTTAAGAACATTTTTCCAAAAACGAAGAAAAAATTGTATCTCGCTTCACGAAAATTCATGTTAAAGTATCGTTTTGCTATACAGTCTGAGGATCCTTCTAATAACATCAGCCTCAACATAATTAGATCTCATACAACTAAAACATCCAATTGTTTTCTCAAGCATTAACCGAATTCCTAAACTCTATAGTTGTGCAAAGGAAAATAGTTGATTTGCCACTTTGTGAAGTTTTCTCAATAAACTTAGCTGTCAAATATAGATCAAGAAACCCTCGAGAAACTTGTATGAAAGGTATTATTTGACTTTCCCATCCTACCTAATAAGTATTCTACCGAGAAAACAGCATTGCCCTGCACCCGTATTATATCCTAATTCCTAGAGATAGAGCAGCAATAGATACAAGAGCATATCTTTGTATTTTTATCACTTTATCTTCCATCCATTGTTTACATCTATCAAATCAGAGTCTTCAGTTGCACTTACTAAAAACTTCATAAAAATTACATATTATTTCAAGAGAGAACCTTTATAAATTTTCCAAATTGAAGGAGGAGATATAAAACCTTCAGTATCATCAATTAGTTTTTCGACAAAAGCATCATAGCCAGTAAAACTGAAATTCTTTTATCTTTCTTAGTAGCTTTTCAATTCAATGGTCATATTCTCGCATACAAAACTCAGAACTTGACTCCAACAACACACCATAGAAACCACAATCATCAAATCTCAAATAAATTATGCCATAGAACAAAATAGTTATTTCATTATTCACTATCAACTATAATCATGGACTTACATGCCAGTAATCTCGATCGATTGTGAGCAACTTCGTAATGGCAAAAGATCCTGCCGCGAGCACAATAGCCGCATTAATAGTCCTATCTACCAGCCTTTCAAATTCCTCACTTTCACTATCTCCTAAAGAGCCCGATGATGAAGAAAACCCCTGAAATTCGCCAGCCCCTTCGAGCGAAAGCTCACCGAACCCACCCACCTGACTCACCGTTTCACCCTTTACACCTTCCCTCTCCACCCTGCTCACCACCACACCTTCCTGTAGGTCCGTAGAGTCGGAGCTCTGTACTGGGATTACATCGAGCTCTTCCACTACGGAGTTCAAGGTCCAACTATCTCTCCGTTTGTTTTTCAGGAAAATTAAGTTCTGGGAAGGTTTGAGGACCTGAAAATTTGGGGTGGATATTGGTTTCTGATGAGCAATTTTGGATTTGGATGTGGAAATGGGGAAGAAGCTCTGATGAGCTATGGTGTGGATGGCTGCCATGGCCGAGCGACTGAGTCGGGACTCGGGAGGAACTGAGCTGAGAAACACTGCTTCCCCGTGTTTTGACGTTGAATATCCCCGACTTTATATATGCTGGTGGATGGAATGGAAATCCAATATTTCTCCGTATATGTTTGTTTAGTACTGCTTAGTAGACTTCTGAACCTGATTGGCAGGTTACAGTCATCTTTCACTGAGAAGACAAATCTGGCGTTGTAATTGGCTGGTTCTGGAGTGTGCTGTATGTTACTAAAAAATGTACAATGTAGACGATAATAATAGCTGGTGATAGAAGAATGATTTAGAAGTTAAATCTAGTCCACAAGAAATAGGTGGATCTGGTATCTGAGAAGGATAAGAAATACCGAAACAAACAAAAAAAACATTGGAGTTTGACTTTTAATAATTAATTCTCTACTTCCGATCATATTAAGCTTAATTACACTAATTTCTCATTTGGTACGGATAATAGTAAGCCGAAATATTACTGGTAATTGAGCTATTCTTCGTTGGTTGATCAAAAAATTATACTAAATGTAATAATATTAAATTGCTATAACTTACTTTATAGATTTTTATACATAATTAAACATGTTAATTGTATTTTGTGATTACTTCATTTATCAATAATTTTATTTTCACAATTTTGTTGACACAGTAATTCTAGATTTCAGGTACTAAATGAACTATCCGAAAATTCATAAGTGAATGATTCATCATTGAAGGTGATCCATCAATTTTCCATGTCAACGCCTATTGGATTCTGTAAAGAACAAAATTTACGATTTTTGAGAATTGATCGTGAATTTTCTACATCACAATACGAAAATATAAAGAATAATTAAGAAAGAAGATGAGAGAATGATAATATTATTATTTACGTGAAAACTCCTTAAAGGGAATAAAAGCCACGGGGAGATTATGATAATGTTTCATTATGGATAAAAGGTTTATAAGACTAACGCAAACTATATAGTCAGCTTATTTCTTAAGGGTGTTGAGAGTTGTTGTCTTCTGTTCGGAGTTACATTTTACATTTATTTATAAGTATTCATATAATCTGATACAGTTTATCTAATTCTATCTGAAAATATGATCAACAAAATATTACCTGAGACCTAGCTTATCAACATTAATAACGTAGTAAATCTTGGTCCTCTGATCAATCAAATGGTCTTAATTAGCTTTTCTTTGAACTGTCACATCGGTAATCCATGTATTTTTTTGTCTGATTGGTCTGTTCTTCATAACCGCCTAGTTGATCTTACGGTTTTCGCTCTATCTTCTCCTCGATAGAGTCTTCGGTCTAGATCTTTCCGCGTGTCATATGAAATTTTACCTGTACATTGGCCTCTATTATACTCAATGAAATTTTATTCGTTGATGTGTAATGATCATCTTTTCTTATTCTGACGTTACGTATGTCCGTTTATGTTCTCTTTTTTATTGTCCGTTTTCAGTGGTAGTTTCTCCTTTTCTTTCTGCCATTACATTTTCTGTTCCCGTTCACAAATGCTTTGTAGTTGGGGAGCAATTTTTTATCAGTTTGCTATCGATGATAATTGCTTCTTCTTCATTTGTTGTTATGTCTTTTTGTTCCTTTTACTACGAACTCATTGATAGAGTTTTTCCGTTTCTTTATTTTCATTTTCCTTCTCTCGTACATTAAGATCCTGTGACAATAATGTTGTACAATAACATAATCAATATTGAGATGAGTATGGAACGAGTCACCGTTTCATAATTGCATCGCATGAGATTTAAGTTTGATGTTCCGCATTTGTTGGTAGAATTTCTACTACTTCCTTATTTTCTTTTTCCTTCTCTCGTTTCATATTTTTCCTTTGTACTTCTGCTTTGATCAACATAAATTACTCTGTTTGCGCAATTTTTCTTCTATTGTACTTCATTCAAAGGTTTAGCAAAATTTAGGGATCAAAATCTGGTACAGTGCCGACTTCAAACTTTCAACAAAATCTGTTCTTAAATACTTAGGAAATTTTTGGCTTCCAGTTCTCTTGAGAATAACTATGTTCTTTTGTGAAATATGTTCCCGAGGATAATACTTTAATTTCTTTATGATATACATGCTTCTTCAAGGACTTAGGTTCAAATAAAAAATCATGGCCCCATCTTCATTCTGAGAGAATGAATTACGAACTGTCGTTTTCTTTTGAAATGAGGACTTAGGTTCAAATAAAGAACCATGGTCTCATTTTCATTTCCTTCTCAGAACGGCGTGTGTAGACACTCCCAATGATTTAGGCTCCTTCCATGAAAGCATGACCTCGTTTTGATTTACTAACAGTTCATTGATAGAGTTTTTTCTGTTTCCTTTCCTTTCCTCTGCTCTGCACTTTTTTATTTCGTATTTCTCCATTTCTCCTTTTCGGTTTCCTTTTTCTACTTTGACTTTTTCCTTCATTTTCTCGCTTCTTTTTCCTTTACTCTCGGCCTTCCCGTTCTAAAACGTTGAAGACGCGGCCTTCCTTTGCTTGGCCTTCCTTTACCTGACCTTCCTTTACTTAGCTCAGCCTTTCTTTACTCAGCTCTAAAGTTCTTTCATCAACTAATTTTCTTTCTTGAAGTTATTTCCTCAACTTCTTTTCTTTCCTGAAGTTTTTTCCTCAACTTCTTTTCTAAAGTTCATTCTTCAATTCTTTTCTTTTCTGCTCTGAAGTTCTTTCCTCAGCTTCTTTTCTTTTCTCAAGTTCTTTCCTCAACTCTTTTTTTTCTGAAGTTCTTTCATCAACTCTTTTTCTTTTCTACTCTAAAGTTCTTTCCTCAACTTCTTTTTTTCTGAAAGTTCTTTCCTCAACTTCTTTTCTTTTCTGAAGTTCTTTCCTCAACTTCTTTTCTTTTCTAAAGTTCTTTCCTCAACTTCTTTTCTTTTCTGAAGTTCTTTCATAAAATTTCACATGACACGTGGCGAGATCTAGATCAAAGACTCTATTGAGGAGAAGATAGAGCGAGAACCATAGGATCAACTAGGCGGTTATGAAGAATAGATAAATTAGACAAAAGTACATGGATTACCGACGTGGCAATCCAAAGAAAAACTAATCAAGACCAATGGATTGTTCAGACAGTCAAGATTTACTAAGTTGTTAATGTTGATAAGCTAGATATCATGGAATATTCTGTTGATCCTATTTTCAGATAGAATTAGATAAGCTATATTAGATTAGATTCTCTATATCCGATTGAAGGCCTATAAATAAAGACAAGATGTAACTTCAAACAGAAGACAACAACTCTCAACACCATTAAGAAACAAGCTGACTATGCATCTTGCATTAACTTTGTAAATCATTTCTCCAAAATTAAATACTATCAAAATCTCTCCGTAGCTTTTCTTCCCTTTAAGGATTTTCCACATAAATCGCGATGTTGTTATTCTCTCATTCTCTCTCTTAATTATTCTCTATATTTTCATATTATGATATATGGAATTCACGATCAATTCTCAAGGACCGTGAAATTTTTCCTTTACATTTGATGCTCTTGTTGAGAGATGAGAAAAAACTCAAGAAATTCCTCCCTTAAATGCTCAAAGCCAAATGAAACGCGCTTCTAACAACGGAAGCAGAAGAAGAAACATATGCGAAAGTAGTAACGAAAATGACTATGGAACCAAAAACAGAGCGAAGAATGGTAAATTCACTCGTTCGCATTCGATTTGATTTATCTATTTTATACAATTATTATTTTTTTTAAAATTATTATTAACACAATTCGTGGAAATTGAATTATGAAAATTCAACAACCACCACGAGGGGCCAATGAAACCCATGAACTGCCACCCAGAAACTACTAGACGATCGAAGCTCCTCCTACGACAGCTAGGCTAAGAGCAACCGAAACAAAAAAATAAATAAAAAAAGAGGAAGGAAATCAAAAAAGAAATCCATTCAAAGTAAGGGTGAGTTAAAAAAATCAGAGACGATAAGAAAAGTAGAGCTCATAAAGCTCAGACCATAAGAGTTTAGAAAGCTCGGATAAGAAAAACTCATAAAGCTCAGACCAGAAAAGCTCATAAAGTTCAGACTAGAAGAGCTCAAAAAGCTCAAAAAGTGCATAACATAGGAGCTCAAAATGATCAGATCATAAAAGCTCATACCAAAAAAGTTGAAGTCAGAGTTTTAAAATAGAAAATTTTGAAGTTCGAGCTTCAAAACAGAAAAGCTAAAGTCAAAGCTTCAGAACAGAATAGTTGAAGTCAGATCTTCAGAACAGAAAGTAGAAGTCAGAAATCAGAACAGAGAAGCTTCAACGCTTCAGAAAAGAAAAAACTAGAACTTTAAGAGTATCAGAATTTTAGAACAGAAATTTGAAAGAATTTCAGAATAGAAATTCATTAGAAAAGAAAAAATTGTTAAGGAAAGAATTTCAGAGCAAAAATTCCAGAGAAAAGAAGAGCAAAGATAATCATGTTCACTTCAGTCAAGAAAGCTAACACTTCAGAACGGGATAGCTGTCACTTCAGAACGGGAAAACTGTCACTTCAGAACGGGAAAGCCAAAAAACAGCCATTCAAATTTTTAGAATGGAAGGCTACGACTTGATAGCCCTTCAAATAGACTTTATGAGAAAATAAAAGATGTACAAACAATGAGAACGGAAACGTCCTGATAACGGGAACAGAAATGTCTTCACAACAGAAGCGACAACGGGAGCGGAAATGGAAATTGAAACAAAAAAAATTTAGAAGAAAAATTACATGGCGAGTCACATAATTATAAAATATATGGGAGCCTGCTTCATTCATAATTTTACGAAATTCAAGTTGACATCTAGATAAAAAAAAACTTGATTTAGAGCTCATGAGAAAAAGTTATGACGATTCTCAAGGAGGCTGCTCAGGAAAACAGATTATGCAGAACCTTAAATTTAAAAATTAAACTGCATTTACTGGGATCCAACTATATGATGAATCTTATGTCAACGTAAAGATACAGAAGTCAACCTTATGAAGAATTTTACAAAAATCAATTTGAAGCTCCCGATCAAAAGTTATGGCATCTCTCGTTGGCGCTATTCAGGAAAGTAAATATATGAATGCTTCTCAAATTTAATTTTTAAACTTTATTAATTTTTATATTATTACATAGCAAATAATATATCATTAGAAAACTTTGGATATCTACTTCTCGAAGAACTTTACAGAACTTGACTTGGAGCTCTCGAGCAGAAGTTATGACAATTTTTGTGAATGTTGTTTGAGAAAGCAGAATATGCAGAACGGTCAATTTTTGAAATTAAAACTATATTTGATGGAATCCAACTATACAGTTAATCTTAAATCATCAGAAAGATACACAAGTCTATTTATTGGAGAATTTTACAGAATTTAATTTGGAGATTTCAATCAAAAGACATGGAAAACAAATTATGCGGAATGGTCAAATTCATTAATTAAACTGTACTGATTGGGAGCCAATTACATGATGAATTATATATCATCGGAAACATATGAATATCAACTTTTTCAAGAATCTCATGGAATTCAATTTGGAACTTTTAATCAAAACTTATGGCATGAAAACATGCAGACTACTTACAAGACAAATACTTGGCGTCAACTTTCTCTCTTCTTCAACGACAATTGAAATTAGGGCATGAGTCCTTGAGAGCAGATAGTTCGTAAGTCAAGTTTTCTAAAGGAACTAAGAGCGTAAGTCCTTGGGAGAGGCAATTCATAAGTCATACTTTCAAAAGGAACCAAGGACGTGAGTCCTTGGGAGGGGTAGTTCATAAGTCATATTCTCAAAAGGAACTAAAGGCGTAAGTCCTTCAGAGGGTCAATTCATAAGTCCTTCTCTCAGAATGAACTAAGGGCGTGAGTCCTTGGGAGGGGTAGTTCATAAGTCCTACTCTTAGAAGAAACTAGACGTGAGTCCTTGGGATGGGCAATTCATAAGTTCTACTCTCAGAAGGAACTAAGGGCGTGAGTCCTTGGGAGGGGCAATTCATAAGTCATACTCTTAGAAGGAACTAGGGACGTAAGTCATTGGGAAGGGCAATTCATAAGTCCTACTCTCAGAAGAAAATCAAAATGGGGTCATGGTTTCACTGAAGGAGCGTAAGTTCTTGGGAGCGTCTACGTACGCCATTCTTAGAAGGAAATTGAAATGAGGTCATGGTTCCACTAAATGAGTGTAAGTCCTTGGGAGCATCTGCGTACGCCATTCTCAAAAGAAAATCAAAACGGGGCAATGGTTCCACTGAAGGAGCCTAAGTCTTTGGGAGCGTCTACATACGCCATTATCAGAACGGGAAAGTCTGAAAGAACAAAAAAGGAAACATCCTCAGACTTTAGAATGGAAAAAGGAAATGTATTCAGAATGGGAAAGTCTGAAGACCGGAAAAGAAATGTCTTCAGAACATGAAAGTCTGGAGAATGAAAAAGGAAATGTCTACAGAACGAAAAATGAAATGTCTTCAGAATGAAAAATGAAATATCTTTAAGAACGGGAAAATCTTCAGAACAGAAAAGAAGTTAAGGAAAGAACTTCATAGTAGAAAAGAAAAGAAGTTGTGGAAAGAACTTCAAAAAAAAAAGAGTTGAGAAAAGAACTTCAGAAAAGAAAAGAAGTTGAGGAAAGAACTTCAGAGCAGAAAAAAAAAGAAGTTGAGAAAAGAACTGAGGAGCAGAAAAGAAAATAAATTGAGGAAAGAACTTCAGAGCAGAAAAAAAAGTTGAGGAAAAAACCGAGGAGCAGAAAAGAAAAGAAGTTAAGGAAAGAACTTCAGGACTGAGTAAAGAAAAGTCGAGTAAAGAAAAGTGAAAAGAAACGCTAAGCTGGGTAAAGAAAGGTTGAGTTGAGTAAAGAAATGTAGAAAAGCAAAGCTCGGTAAAGAAAAGCTGAGTAAAGAAAATACCAATAAAGAAAAGTCAAGTAAATGAAGGTCGCGACTTCAACGTTTTAGAATGGGAAGGCTAGAAGTAAAGGAAAAAGAAGCGAGAAAAGGAAAGAAAAAGTTAAGAGCAGAAAAAGGAAACCGGAAAGGAAAGATGGAGAAATAGGAAATATGAAAATGTAAAGCAGAGGAAAAGAAAGGAAACGGAAAAAACTCTATCGATGAACTGGTAGTAAATCAAAATGGGGTCATGGTTCCACGGAAGGAGCCTAAGTCATTGGGAATGTCTATGGAGAGAAGGAAGTATAAAATGATTTCATGGTTCTTTATTTGAACCTGAGTCCTCCTTTCAAAAGAAAATGACAGTTCGTAATTCATTCTCTCAGAATACAGATAGGTCCATGGTTCTTTATTTGAACCTAAGTCCTTGAAGAAGCGTGTATATCATAAGGAAATTAAAGTCTTATCCTCGGGAACAGATTTCACAAAAGAACATAGCTATTCTCAAGAGAACTCGGAGCCAAAAGTTTCATAAGTATTTAAGAAAGCTTGAAGTCAGCAAGGTACCAGATTTTGATCCCCAAATTTTGTTAAGTATTTGAATGAAGTACAATAAAATGGAGTTCAATAGAAGAAAAATTATACAAACAGAGATAATTCATGTTGATGGAAGCTGAAGTACAAAGAGAAAATATGAAACGAGAGAAGGAAAAGGAAAATAAGGAAGTAGTAGAAATTCTACCAACAAATGCGGAACATCAAACTCAAAATCATGCGATGAAATTATAAAACGGTACAAAGAGAGAACCGTTTTATAATAATCTAAGTCTTTGTTTAAGTGAGTGTACCGTTTTATTATGTAATTGTACAATATTCTTGTCATAAATCTTAACATACGAGAAAAGGAAAATGAAAATGAAGAAACAGAAAAACTCTATCAATAAGTTCATAGTGAAAGGAACAAAAGACGTAACAGCGAACGAAGAAGAAGTAATCATCATCAACAACAAACTGATAAAATAATTGCTCGACAACTACAAAACATTTGTGAACGGGAATAGAAAAACATAATGGAAGAAAGAAAAGGAGAAACCACCACTGACAACGGCAATCGAAAAGTTTCCTGGAAAACTACATTATGTTTCCAAGAAGCGCGTGAGAACATAAACGGGCATACCTAACTTCAGAATAAGAAAAGATGATCATTACATATCAGCGGATAAAATTTTGTTGAGTGTAATGGGGGCCAATTTGCTGGCAAAATTTCACATAACACGTGGCAAGATCTAGACAGAAGAGCCATCGAGGAGAAAATAGAGCGAGAACCGTACGATCAACTAGGCGGTTACGAAGAATAGGCCAATCAGACAAAAGTACATGGATTACCGACATGGCAATCCAAATAAAAGCTAATCAAGGCCATTGGATTGATCAGACGGTCAAGATTTATTAAGTTGTTAATTTTGATGAGTTAGATCTTGGGGAGTATTCTGTTGATCCTATTTTCAGATAGAATTAGATAAGTTGTATCAGATTATATGAAGACCTATATATAAATGCAAGATGTAACTCCAAACAGAAGACAATAACTTTCAACACCCTTAAGAAACAAGCTGACTATGCTGCATGCATTAACCTTGTAAACTCTTTTTTCATAATGAAATACTATCAAAATCTCCCAGTGGTTTTTCTTCTCTTTAAAGGTTTTCTACGTAATCACGGTGTTGTTATTCTATTATTCTCTCTCTTAATTATTCTCTATATTTTCATATTATGATGTAGGGAATCAACGATCAATTCTCAAAGACCATGAATTTTTTCCTTTACAGATTCACGTAACATGATCTCGATAACACTATCAAGTATCAGATGGCGTCGAGTGTTTTTATCATAAAAATTTATCTTTCCTCTCATTTATTTGTTTCTCCTTTCATATATTGTATATTTGTGGTATCATAAAATGACCATTTTGAGTTATATATTACACAAACACGTCAAATAGACATGACGTTTTCTCCCAAGTCTACAAACTCCACGCCTACCAGCGGTAGAAAGTTTTGTTTCACACCCAAATCTTGGAGATGATTTACAACTTATATTAGTTTACATTCTTATTATTACCCTATAACTATATTGTCGGTGTGAAAATTGGGTATGCACAAGCAATGCAGAACATAAAGGAGTTCTACCTCAACAAATAGTTTAGAGGACTTTGAACAAAAGTTAATGATGAATTGGGCATAGAACAAGTCTTACATGGTTGATAGGTGTATACTCATGAGTAAATTATATGCATGAATAGTTCTACAGTAATTAAGTTATTGATAAAATTTTAAGCGGTCAAGTTACATGTTTAATTATTCATAGGTTAAATTTATTAAATCATTTTAATGAATAATAAAACACACAATGTATGAATGTTTGACACGTCACTTGATCATTTAAAATTTAATTAATCACTTAATTCATATATAGTTATTCTATATACATTATTTATGGTCATAAGAAGAGTTGGCTAGCTCGCCACCGCAAAGAGATAATGATCGAAGTACATGTCATGTCAGCCTAAAAGACTAGATCACTTTTAAATCTAAGAAACACACACTAAAATAAGATGTAAAAATTGATTGGTAGCATACTCGATCAAATGGGTGATTTTCTCGCCGACTACAGATCCCATGCTACCCCCATAAACTGAAAATCCATAACTCCAATTGCTATGGAAATATCGTTTAATCGACATGTGCATGTTTGGACAGCCTCAACTAACATGTCTTTTTTGTATAAGAATCAATACGATATTTATAAGGTTCCTCTTCCGAATGAAATTTAATGAGATCCATAGAAACTATGTCTTCGTCCATAAGATCTCAAGTCGGGATAACTCAGTTAGTAGGCAGAGGATTGAAAATTCTCACGTCACCGGTTCAAATCTGATACTTGATACATTAGGAATAAAACCCAAAAAGTACAATCCACTAGTTTTTTTGTATCACGGCCAAAGACTAGATATAGCCGACATTACCCCGTTGGATGAAAATGATATATCTGAATAGGACTGAAATATCTGTAATATGTGTTAATAGAAGAATTTGCTTCATAATTATTTGACTTCAATATTTTTTAAGCCTTTCAAATTTTCATGGCTATACTTCAAACGAATGGACATTTTTGTTTTGACTTTGGGAGATAAAAAGAAAGGTATGCGTATGGGACTCGTACACATTGCTTGGTTCCCGATGAAGTAGTAGAAAACTACATTTATGTTACTAAATTATTATCTCACTACTTTACATGTGGTTTGTGCAAATATATCAACGCGTTATAAACTATTTTGTAATTGATTATTTAAAAGCAAGTATGTTATCTTTATTTATATATTATTTTGACTCTACCTTCTGCCTCATTAAAGAGTTTTAATGTAGCATAATATTGATGATAGATTTCTCGTCAAAGAAATGAAGACAACTCCACAACTATTGTAGAAGTTCCATGCGTTCATTTTAATTAAGATTTTTTCTTCACGAAAAGAGATTGAAGTTTTCTTTCTCTCATTGTGCCGGTCGCACTCTCTCAACGTTCTAAATTAACTTAATTCTATTTTATAGATACTCAATGACATGATAGAACATAAAGACAATTAAAATATTATATACATATCCCAGTAGACATTGTTCATGTTGAGAAAGCTAAGCTATGTCGCTACAATTCATTGAATAAATGATTGTTTAAAAGACTCATTTTCACGATAACTGACGTGACCTCTCTTAATTTTTTAAAAACACTCTTGAGATTGATGAGTTTACTCAAATCTTGTTAGAATACGTGGTGGCTGAAAGTTGATGAAGTTAATCTCGCATTTTAATTTTAACTAAACATGTAAACTAATAATACAGTGGAATCAACAAATACTACATCCACAAGGAAAAGAAGTACCTCAAACCAAACTTGAAAATCACTAATCATCCATGCTATTCTAGCAAGCATGTGTGACGCCTCATTACACTGCCTTGGAATATGATTGATTTGGCAATCAGGGAATGCGGATAAATAAATAGGGTAATCCTCTATGCTGTGCTGATTTGTTCAAACAAGGCTTCACTGGGCCTAGAAATCAACATTAACTACTGCATTAGTAGTAATTTACTGTGATCTGTCTATAAATTAGTAGGATTTGCAGTAGATTGATTGAAAGTGACTCACTTAAACAAAGACTTAGATTCTACAACATCACAAAGAGAGAACTTAGTTGACGCTTAGCCATAATGATTGTCATGATAGAACTTGTTGAATCACTTACAACAATGCCTAACCCATCCCACAAGGAGAAGCACAAGCAGGATCCAAATTCATATTAAACAAACCTATAGAAGGGAGAAGAAGCTAATGGATTAGGGTTCTCTAATTTTGATATCATTTTATAATGATATAGACGTAGCTAAGAAGAAGAGTAAATTCTTATAAATTTTTTGAAGTTTTTACTGACTGAATCCAAACCACCAAACAATAAAATCAATTATCCATATAGTATGAACATAAGTCTCTTATGTTGAAATTAATATGAAATTATCTAATTTCAAAGTATTGATCTCGATTGCAATGTCTCTTATATTTAAATGCTCTTTCAGTTGTTAATATGACATATAAAGAGACTATAACTATAAATAATATTACACCATTGATCGTGAAATATCAATTACTCGTTAAACGTTATAAATTACGTAAAATTTTATATAAGATGGAAAATGTAATCTTATATATATATTTAAAAACTATTTCGCATGATCCCCGGTCTGCCACCTCTGGTTACAATTGGAATCTTTGGTCAAATATCTGGTTAACAGCTTATCTTTAATCTGTCAAAGTTAGAGATTTTAAGGGATGAATTGATAAAGTAGTAGAAAATTGGCGAAGGAAATTGTAATTTGTCCGTCGCAGACACGAACCTGTACTGTACCAAATTTTTTCAGGTTAACACTAGCAATAGCATGGATAACATAACCACACTACCAAACACCACCCTTTGGCTAGCTAGGGAACGGAGAAGTAAGAGACGGGGGCATCTGACGATCCTGACGGTCTACTGTCCCAATCATCAAGCGTGATACGGCGCGAAGTACTAGATCTCCGGTCTCCCTCCACTCCCCATTCCCATCCTCAGAAGCATAATGAACAACGAACACTTTGATACAACTACAACTCACTGAGTCTCTCTCTCTCTCTCTCTCTCTCTCTCTCTCTCTCTCTCTGGATCTATGATTTACACATTGATTGGTAGAGAGTGAAAAATGGCGAACTTTCTAGCTCAATTTCAGACGATCAAGAGTTCCTGTGATCGCCTTGTAATAGCAGGCAAGTTTCAATCCGCAAATTCATTTTCTTCTTGTTTTTTTCAGCCGAAGCTTTTTCCCTGACGTTGTAGTTAAGTTTTTGTTTACCATTTACTCACGGAGATTTGTATTGAAATGAGTATGAAATTGTAACATACCTGGAGAAAGCTGTCCTGGAAATGGTAATAGTATGTTGCCATCGATGAGGGTAGTGTGTGCTTCTTGACGTACTTTGGATACTACGTAGATCACTTCTTATTTTTACTCTGCATTATGCAGTTTCTGATTTATTGATTTGGAACCTGAATTCAAAACTTCTAGCAGTGTTTGACTGTAAGACAATTAATCTAATGCATGAAATCCAAATGGCTGATCAACTATCAGCGGCAATGTCAACATTTGTACTACAAAGTCTTCATCTTTACCAAATATGATTAAGTAGTTGTGAACCGTCTATTCTAAAGCTTTTCCCCTGTTCTTCCTCTTTCTGGTTCAAATATCTTGCATGAGCTCTAGTCTTCTTCGAGTCTTTTACAGCATTGGACGTGCAGTTGTACATTTCACCTATTCAATGAACGTTCGATTCTGGTCTCTAGTGTTAGTGAACAGTATACAGTTGGGATTTTAGTTAAACGCTCGTGAACGGTTTTTACTGCCTTAGAAAAATTGGAAATATTTAAAGCCTTAGATGAACTATAATGGTACATGTTATGTCTTCTTACTACTTGTCTCAACTAATAGCTATGAGCTGCTTTTCAGTTGAAGATGTGGGCGACTTGTGGCCCATGGTAAAGAATGGATTTGAGGAGCGGTTACCATTCAAAAGAGCTTGCTTGAATAACAAGACACGTAATGCGGTGTTTGTTGAGAAATTGACTGCTGAATTCATATTAACAACAGATGCAAGACTTCGTAGTCGGTTCCCGGCAGAGCAATATTTGTTTTGGTTTCGGGAACCATATGTAACTGTGGTACTCGTTACATGTGAGGTAAGTTTCAATTTCATTTATCATGTCATTTATTCGGATTGTAAGTGAAGATGTTTGCTTCATTAACTAGATGGGTAGATGGTAGATGGAGATATGAAACAATTTAAACTACAGAACTTAAAGCTTCAAATTCTCGTGGAGATGAGATCAGCCAATTAATATAAATAAATCTTCTTTTCAGTAGTTTTCCACCTATATGCGCTCGTTGTTTCAATCTATGGAAGGAGTGATTTTTTCCCCGGCTTTAGTTATTTTCAAAATACAGAGAAATCACCTTTTGTTGCTGGAAATAGTATTTTGATATATGACAGTTCAGAATAATTCATGTTCCTCAGATATATTTCACCTTTTGATCCCACCTCTTGGCTTAACACAATTCTGATGAATGATAACAACATAATTTATTTGGTTGAACTCACTCATGTACATTTTATTGATATATAAGGAGGTGAAACTGTTTCTACTTTTGTGCATAATATTTGCATGCTTAGCAATACTTAGCAATATTGCACAATCAATGTTTATTCTATGTCTTATTTGATAAACTCTCTCTCTCTCTCTCTCTCTCTCTCTTCCAAATCTAAGACTCAGAAATGCTCGCCTTTATTACTAGTTCTAATGAATGATGTAGATTCTAGTTATATTGTTTATAGTATCACATGATCTAACAAATCCGTTACTTTTTGTTTGGACTAGGATCTTGATGAGTTCAAGACAATTCTTAAGCCACGCTTGAAACTAATTACCCAAAATGAAGAGCGGGAATGGTTTATTGTATTTGTGTCTAAAGCTCACCCGAACAATGATTACGCAACTAAAATGACCAAGAAAGTATATGCTAAACTTGAAGTCGATTTTAACTCCAAGAAGAGAGAAAGGTAAGCTTGGTTTCAGGAATAATTGTCTAATGCTGACTGACTCAATGTTCTTGATAAGTGTGGAGTTGCTTCTAAAATATGTTATTAACTTTGTGTTTTATGTTTCTGCTTGAAATTTTCTTAAATTTTGTTCTTCTACAGAATCTTTACTTACCCAATCATTACATTAACCTAACCCGCTTATTTGAAAAGTAAGCCAAAGTGGTTCATCTACAAATTGCTAAACCGAGATGCATCTGATAAATAGGATATGTATACTTTATGACTCTAGGATGAAAATCATTATGGAGATGTTGATACTGATATGTGAGAGTTTCTTTTATGTTGATTTTGATAGCAAATATCCATTTGCTTTACCCGAGGGTTAGATTTGAAATCAATTCTACCAAACTGAAAAAAAACCAATTCTCTCAATTAATGCTCCTATCATGTGCTTCTGTCAGGTGCTGCAAATTAGATATACATTTCCCTGAACCAAATTTTTGGGAGGACCTGGAGTCCAAGATAATGGAGTCCATAAGAAATACACTGGACAGGCGCGTGCAGTTTTATGAGGATGAGATACGCAAGCTCAGTGAACAACGCTTGATGCCAGTTTGGAACTTCTGCAATTTCTTTATATTGAAGGTTGTCCAACTTCTTAGTATGTTTACATTCAGATAATGACCTATATCTCAATTAAAAGTGCTTCTTGTTTGTTATAAAAAAAATTTAGCCGAAGAGCAAGGCGGTAAATTTCTCTCACGTAATAAACTATGCTGCTGGAAGTACAAAGTACATAAGCTCTTTAATTCCACTTTTACCACTTGTCTTTCTAATTTCATCTGCTTAATGTACAATTTTCCGGATGCTTTTAACTTTTGCTTCTATGCTCAGGAAAGCTTGGCTTTTATGTTTGAGATAGCTCATCTTCATGAAGATGCATTACGTGAATATGATGAACTTGAGCTCTGCTATCTGGAAACAGGTATTGCCATACTTTTTATGTATGTTTACTATCCCACCACCCCCTTTACGCACCTAACTTCTTGCTATCAGTCCCTCAACACCCTGAAACTCATTGCATAGGTGCTTCCATTCCAATTGGTGCATGAGTGCAATGTTTATCTCTGCTTCTGCTGACCTTTTATGTATGTTTACTATCCCACCATCCCCTTTACGCACCCAACTTCTTGCTATCAGTCCCTCAACACCCTGAAACTCATTGCATAGGTGCTCCCATTCCAATTGGTGCATGAGTGCAATGTTTATCTCTGCCTCTGCTGACTTAGATAGTCTTCATGAAGTTAAATTTTGGGGCCACATGGCTATTAATTATAGTAAATATGAGCTTTGTAGGAAAACTAGACCATTTGGGGGGACTTTTTGGCCCTCTATGCTTTACATTTGACAAAATCTTTAATATGAATTGTAACTTCTTTCCAAGTTTTAATGCATATTTCCGTTGATTTTCAATGGTAATTGCTTTATACCAACAAATTGTCAGTGTGCTAAATCAATTATGTGGATCTAAATTTTAGAAAGCATATGCAAATGGAAAGAGAGAGAGGCTCAGTAGTGACGCTAAAAGTGAGGCACTGTGACTAAAACTTCATTTGGCTTTATGGTAGTCTTATCCTGGTTATGAGCTCTATCATTGTACATACCTTACTCAAGTCAAAGACTCATTTCAATATGGTGAAATATAAATAACTGGCGTTCACAGAGAATTGTTTACATGTGGTGTCAGTTCTTCCCCTTGTGAATTGTTTCTTCATCAATTGACATGGGGCATTGAGTTCCCCTAAAAGTGGGGAAGTTACCCCTTTTTGAAATTTTTTGATTGATTGCTGTATTTCTGTCTAGTGAAATATTGTGTGTTTTGCATCGCCTTCTGCATCGGGGTTGTGGAATGAATTGTTTTAATTTTTTTATATATGTTGGGTGGTTCTCCAGCGAGCACATCTGTGGATCAGTTTTCATTTCCTGCTTCTTTGCAATCAGACTTCTTGTTCTCCTTACACTTCAACTTTGTACTCTTCTTGTTATAAACAATATTCTATGTTTTCTGTCCTGAAAATACAAGGACAGGGTACTATGACACATATACAAGCTCAAAGACATGAATCGTAAGTGTTCAATGGTGTTGCACTTGTAAAACTGCTACAATGAGTAGTTGAGCTGTCCTCTTCTCCACTTTGATCAATTGAATACTTTTGATGTCTTTTAAAAGGAAAACTAGTACAAATAGTTTTCATTAAATTGTTTCTTGATGAAGGATCTTTTCTCATCCTTAATATGTAGTCAATATGGCTGGGAAGCAGAGAGAATTTGGAGGAGCTGACCATGGTGATGATCAAGCAGCGTTGCTTAATCCTGGAAGCAAACCTTTGACACAGATTGTTCACGATGACTCATTCAGAGAATTTGAATTTAGACAGTATCTCTTTGCCTGTCAATCGAAGGTGTGCGAAACTGAGAACAACTCCTATGAAAATAGAGAGTTGTATGGAAAACATTGGACATGTGAGAAGAAAACTAATGATAACAATGCTTTGACCTTGCTCCTTACTTCCAACTAATGAGTTGTTTGTGAAAATTTGAAATTATTTCCAAATTAATCCTCATGTTTACACAGGTTTAAACAAAGAAGCTACTCAAATTGTTTATCGCCATCTTATTTAACTCTACCTGGTGGATATGACTTTACTGATTAATTTAGTGCATTCAACGTCGCAATTACCACTAAAATGGAATGGCCATATGGATTGTTATCATTATGTTCATGAAGCATAGAGTCATTAATATTTTGCTTTCATTTTTTTATTATTGAATTATATTATTTCCTTCTTTTTTGTGGGTTTTATTTTTATTTTTTTAAACTGAAAGTACAAAGCGTTTCTCACTAAATTAATGAAAACTGCAGCTTTTATTCAAGCTGAATCGACCATTTGAAGTTGCTTCCAGGGGTTATTCATTCATAATTGGCTTCTCCAAGTCCCTGTCAATGCATGAGGTGTTTGATAATGTTTTTGTTCACTCTGACTTGACGTAGCATTATTTCTTTTGGAGCTTTACTGTGGAAACATTAACTGATATTTGTTTCCTTTTGGGTTTTGTTACTCCCCTGGAATTCTCAGAGTATCTTACCTTTCTGTATGCGCGAAGTCTGGGTAATAACTGCTTGCCTGGCTTTAATCAATGCATCTTCCTCGCATTATAATGATGGCCTTGTGGTACCTGATATAGAAAAGGAATTCTACCGCCTTCAAGGTGATCTTTATTCACTATGTAGGATAAAGGTAAACATTGAATATATTATTATTTTTTTAATCAGTAAAAGTAGTAACCATAATATATTCTGCACATTTTTGGTGGTCTGGGCATCACTATAATTTTGTGCATCTCTAGCTATCAGGCATTTGAAATTAAAAATGGTGACTGGGATATGTCATTTTTGGCAGTTTATGAGGCTTGCATATTTAATTGGTTATGGATCAGCTATAGAAAGAAGTCCTGCCAACAGGTAAATCAATTTTCAACTAAAAAATCACTGAAATTTTGGTTATTCATTTATTCGCATGTATAGTTGTGCAACTGCAAGTATTGAGTCATTATGGGGGTTCATTGCTTTTTTTTATAAGTTTCCTCATATTAAATGGTGTTCTAATTTCTTTCCTTTGAGCAGTGCTTCACTCAGTATGCTGCCTTGGCCTAAGCCAGCAGTTTGGCCTTTAGTCCCGCCTGATGCTTCTTCTGACGTGTTAGCAAAAGAAAAGGTAAGTTTTAACGACGGCACGGCAAAACATTCTGCATCATAGTATATTTTTATGCACTTTTATACGTATTGTTTGAAAATTTCATGATCAGTCTGCGTCAATTATGTTGATCTTTCTGTAAAAACTTTAATTATGTTGATTTACTATTAGCAAAACAGATTTTATGACTATATGGATCTAATGATTCCTGAAAAGGAAAAAGGATTACTGACATAATGTAGCATAAAACTAAGGATTACCAATGTAGCCTTACTCAGAGTTTGATGGATGGCAGACAGAATCTTGGTGCAATAAACGTCAAGTGCACAAATTGTTGCAATGAACATACTATGTTTCCTTGTTTGATTGATCTTTTCAGATACATGAAATATTATTATGGTCATGTCTTTTTATTTCCTTGGTCTTGTATGACCCTAGCAGTTTTTTTATCAATAAAAGTACCTTCTATCAATAAAATAAATTATTGTCATGTCAACGGGCTTCAGTACATTAGTTCGCGTTATATACATCTTGATTGCCTGTGTTTGGATATGAAGTTAGAGTCATTCAGTTACTAGATAACAAGAATCTTATTACTGTGTTTGAACTGTGATAAAACTGTAAAATTGTTTATCTTGTCTAAATTTGTACAGATAATTCTTCAAGAAACTCCTAGAGTAAAGCATTTTGGTATTCAGAAGAAACCATTGCCTCTTGAACCTTCGTTTCTTTTGCGCGAGGCTAATCGTCGAAGGGCTTCACTGTCTGCTGGAAGCGTGTTTGAAATATTTGATGCCCGCCCAAGTTTTACTGATGGGTATAACAGTCTCATCATAATGCTTCCTGTTTCTGACAGATTGTTATCCATATTTATTACATAATTAATCTTTATCTGCTTTCTGGTTCTTTTTTTTTTTGCTTGGGGTGAATATTGACAGACCAGGTACAGAAGCATCAATAAGGATGCCCCCTCAAAAAGTACATGCAAGCTCCATGTCGCGGACCAATTCTTCACCTGGAAACTTTGAAAGCTCAATTGATCGACCCATGAGACTTTCTGAGATATATGTTGCTGCCGAACATGCTGCGAAGCATACAATTTCTGATCCTAATCTATGGAAATCTCTGTCATCTGTAAATGAATTTGAGGTATTAAAGCAGGCGGCATGCCCAACCAAAAACACAACACATCCACACATAGAAAGAAGGGGAGATATGCATTTGCTTGCGAAAGACTTAGGACATGGCGTTTTTTCATCCTTCATAATTTCACTGTTGTTCAATTATAAAGTTGGCTTTCACAGTCATATTTGGAATTAATTTTTTTTATTGTGGAATCTGTAGTCCACCTTAAAGCTTTCTCAGTTACAAAATTTTGTGCTGGCAGCAAAAATATTTGGAGTTAACTAAAGGTGCTGCTGACAATTATCATCGCTCCTGGTGGAAGAGACATGGAGTCGCTGTTGATGGTGAAATAGCAGCTGTCAGCTTTAAGTATGGAAACTTTGATCTAGCTGCAAAATCTTATGAGAAGGTTTGCGCCCTTTATGCTGGTGAAGGATGGCATGATTTATTGGCTGAAGTTCTGCCAAATTTGGCTGAATGTCAGAAAATACTCAATGACGAAGCTGGCTATCTATCATCTTGCGTGAGATTGCTTTCACTAGATAAAAGCTTATTCTTGATGAAGGAGCGCCAAGCCTTTCAGTCAGAAGTTGTTCGTCTTGCACATAGTGAAATGAAGCACCCTGTGCCATTAGATGTGTCATCGCTAATTACATTTTCTGGCAATCCAGGGCCTCCACTCGAGTTATGTGATGGGGATCCTGGTACTCTATCCGTAACTGTTTGGAGTGGCTTTCCCGATGATATAACTCTCGATTCACTGAGCCTTACATTGATGGCTACATTTAATGCAGATGAAGGTGATAAGGTGTGCGCTGCTGGAAATCACTTAATTTTGTCAGACTGATATCATTCTAGTCTCTATTGTGTCATTCATTTATCAATCACATGGTAGAAATTGATTTGAATAGTTTCTCTGTTCACTTAATATATCAGGCTTTAAGGAGCTCTGCTCCCACCGTGCTAAAGCCTGGTCGAAACACCATCACTCTGGCTCTACCTCCTCAGAAACCCGGTTCCTATGTCCTGGGGGTTATTACTGGGCAGATAGGACAGCTGAGATTCAGATCTCACAGCTTCTCTAAGGGTGGGCCTGCTGACAGTGATGATTTTATGAGTTATGAAAAGCCAATTAGACCGATCCTGAAGGTATCATCAAAGGATAAAAAGTTAATAGTTCAAGATTTTATCCCAAGCTCATTCGAATAGAAGACCAGAGCTTAGGACCATAAGATGTTGATACTCATTCAAAATTAGGAAAAGCTTCTTTTTTAATGTTTGATTTATCATTCATCTTGCTTCTGAGTCAATAAGAGTAATACATATTTGGTAACTTATAAATGTGGGTGCTCCTTTAATGATGAAGCAGCATATCCTCGTGTAAGTTTTACTCATGACTTACGATACTATCACATGCTATTTTTATCCTAAACTACTACTCAAGTTTTTTACACATTCATCTTTTTCTGGTTTATACATGCATGCTTCTAAAATCATTTAACTCAGTTTTTTTCTTTTTTCCTTAGGTTTTCAAACCAAGACCTTTGGTTGATCTCACAGCAGCTATTTCATCCGCCTTGCTAATAAATGAACCTCAGTGGATTGGGATTATTGTACGGCCCATTAACTATTCCCTTAAAGGTGCCATCTTGCATATCGATACTGGTCCTGGCTTGAAGATTGAAGAATCTCATGCAATTGAGATGGAGAGCTATCCCAATGAATCAAAGATTTCTGCTGTAACTGAACGATGTAATGGTGTTCACGAAGATGGTCCTTTGGCTGTCAATAAAAATTTTGAGCAGTTGGATCTTAGTGATGGTAGAATAGAGTTTCCAGACTGGGCAAGCGAAATAACTTCTATTCTGTGGATACCACTTTTTGCTGTAAATGACGGGCTTGCAAGAGGATCAACTTCAGGTTAGGCAATGAAGCAAAACTCTATGTGCTTTGCATTTGTGCTTCTTTGTATTTGACAATTGTCTTTTTTGGCAGTCACCTACCAGAGACACAGCATTGTGGATGGAATGAGAACAATAGCTCTGAAACTTGAATTTGGAGCATCCCATAACCAGATATTTGAGAGGTACATTTGTTTGCCATTCTTTTGCAGATTTGCTAACTGTTTCTTAATTGCAGTTTTCCTTTGTTGGGCTTTCATCTGACTTTTAACCTTGGCATTCATGCAGGACCTTAGCTGTGCATTTCACTGACCCTCTTCATGTGACAACACGTGTTGCAGATAAATGCAATGATGGAACTTTGCTTCTACAGGTATTTTGTTCTTAGATAACATTCTGACACCACGTTGTCAAAGTTTGAGGTTACACTTGATTTTGGTTCGCTTAGATTAGCCCAAAATCCAGCCTGGTACATATTTTTTTAGTCACATTTCAGTATGAATACAAAGTCGGAAATACTGGCCTAAGGTTACACTTGTGTCGTAGTGGATGATCCTTATATGAAATAGGATTTGTACCCTATTGTAATTGGGATACAGAGAATCTTTGTTATGTTTAAATGGGCCAGGGGTGTAGAAATTGTTAACATCAACTGCTTTAAGCATCTTTTCTGTCAGGCTGGGCTGTTGTGACTTGGTCAGGCTTTATTCCGTGTTCCTCCATCTTCATTAGTTAAAGAAGATTAATGTCCTAATAATAAACAAAAGTACTTCATTAAAGAAGTATAATTTTGTGGTAGAAAGATTTTAGTACTCAAGGGGACAACATTAAGAGAGTAATTGGACTCTGGAGTCAAGCTCAATGTTTCCATACTTGATGCGGTCCTGTTTGCTGCTATTCTGTAAAAGACAATTTCATTGATACCTATTGATCATAGAAAGAGAAAAATATGGTTAAAGTTCTATTTCTCATCAATCATGATGTTCATTCTGAGAATCCACTTTTAAGAAAAGTAGGCATTGAGCTAGTAAACTTAATATATTTAATGTTGAATGCCTTAAGGGGACAATCTCATCAACACACTGGGAATGTAGGAAAAGTGAAACACGTTAAACCAACAGGTCAAAGATCATAAAACAGTAGGGAAATGGCAGAAGGTGACCACTCAGCACTATATCATTACTCGGATCAAGCTTTTCTTTTGTGATAATTTGTTATAAGTTTGTTGTCCACTTGGTAAAAGGTTTTGAAAGTGACAAGTCAGATCCTTCTAAGAACCACCGCTACACATGGAGTAACATAAACAAATAAAAGGGCATCACATATAGACAAACAGTAGGTGGCAGAATCGGTTCTGGTCTTTGGCCTGATAATGCTTTCAACCTTTTTTTACCCTAACATGAGAGCTCTTGGTCTAGATTTGTTTTGTTCACTGTTGACAAAGTAACTGGAAGTAACAATAGGCCTTATGGACTATTCTTGCTTGACCTGTGGGGTTAAGCTTCTGTTATGTTTGATGAGACAAAACTTCTCATTTGTGGACTATAAAGGTCTTTCTGCAAAATAACATTTTATTGGACTAACAAGAGGATATTAGTTCTGTTTTAATGAGTCCTTGAAGTTCAGTTTTCAATGTCCTTGTCGTAATACTGCTTGTGAATTGTGTTAATGAAATGTTCTTGTTATGAATGATTTGTCCCGTAAATCTGTGATTGAATTCCACGTTGGTCCATGTTACTTTTGCAGGTGATAATGCACTCAGAAGTTAAAGCCACATTGACTGTGTATGATGCTTGGCTTGATCTTCAAGAGGGATTTGTTCATACTGGACAAGGTGACGGGAGACCAACTTCTGGCTTCCTTCCACTAGTCATTTCTCCATCTTCTAGAGCAGGAATCTTATTCAGTATACGATTGGGGAAGACAGACTCTGAAGGTAACAACAGTTTATAGTCTGCATTGATGTGACCTCTTGCTAAGCATATAAATGTACCTAAATTTCTTCTAATGAATGTCCATATTACTCTTCAAAATTGGTTATGTTAACAATAACTGTTTAACAGCAATACCCGTGGAAAGAATTAAGTGGAAACTTGAGTATTTACTATCCCTGTGAGAATATTCCTCCTCTTCATCTATAATGCCAACTTTTATCTTCGTGCAAATGGCGGAGGTATGCGTCTAACCCAAAGGGTGTAGCCAGTTGAAAACAAGCAGAATTGTGACGTGAACTTGCATCCAGTTTCTAAAAGGTCTAATAAAGTACCTTTTGCATAATTAACAAATACTCCAGACTCTTCAGTTCAATCTTATTGTAAGTGTGATGCATGTATTCCTACTTGCTTAGCACTTCAATATGCCTAAATCTTGACGTTCTTGTAGAAAAGAAAAAGAAAAGGACATCTTGAAGTTCCTACTGTTTTTACTGCATTTAGAAAACAGTCTTTCTGTTTTCTTTTTAGAACACTATGCTGAAGAGAGAAGGAATTCGAGACTACCTTAAACATTGAAGTTTTGCATGTCAAATCCTTCACAAGCAACCTTTTAATTAATTATTTAGTTTGAATCAACTTCTTTCCTATTAAAAAAGTAATCAACTTCTTAAGCTTAATACATACTTTTAAGCTTAAAATGTCTGAGTTCATTTGTTTCGGAAACATTTAGGCCTCATGAGACAATGGATTAGTTTCTACAATACTCAAAATTGTAACTCCCTAGAAAGTTAAATAAAAAATTGATCCATCTTTGCACAATGTTAAGTGTTCTTTCTAGTTGTCTTGAATTTTCATAGAAGCTCGGAAATGATGTTGATGATTTATTGTTTACTCAATCAAAATTACCTCTCGTTGAAGACTTGTTACATTGATCTTTTGCTTATTTAGATGCATTACTTATATGAAGTGTCAGGTAGATAGACTTCAAATGATGTATGTTGGCTTGAAAGATATCTGAGTCCTTAAACTTCATCCATCTGATCACTACGATCTAATATGGTTCCTAACCGTAAGATTGCTTTAATTTTTCAAGCATCTTTTCCATCTATAAATTAAAGTATTTTGCATGATAAACTGTGGAGAGACTGGATCATTCTCAAGTTTGCAATTTTTGGTCAGTCCCTTGTTTGTTTCAACTATTATGCAAGACTCTATCTCGAAACTAAACAGAGTCCTTGTGATGGAAGTTACTAGAAAGACTACAAGTACATAAAAAGAGACTCGAAAATGTTAACTTTGTATTTGTTTGGATAATGTAACAATATCTACAGACAAAAATGATTTCTATTCTCTTTGTTTGCAGATGATTCACAGGTGCCAAGACCAGAGAGTATATTCAATGTTAGATATGGAATCTCTGGAGAAAGAACAATTGGAGCACACCCACCAGTAGTTACGGAGTCTACTGGACCAAAAGATTCGAGAAAGGACTTGCTCTTCAGGAGTGCTCTTGTTTTGCAGAGGCCTGTATTTGACCCATGGCTTGCTGTTGGATTTCTTCCTCTTCCTTCTTCAGGCCTTCGAGTTGGACAACTTGTAACTGTGAAGTGGAGGGTTGAAAGATTGAAGTATTTGGAAAATGAAACTTCCCAGCAAAATGTAAGCCGTAGAAAATGAATTCGTTTATTAGAGGATTACTATAGCTAGGGATCTGTGAGAGATATTTAAAGCTTCCTTTCTGATCCTAAAATTTACCGTCTCTGCAGGCAGATGAGATCTTATACGAAGTTGATGCAAATTCTGAAAATTGGATGATTGCTGGGAGAAAAAGAGGGCATGTTTCTATCTCCAGAAAAGAAGGTTCATGAATTCTTCTATTCACTCCCAAGAATTTGTTAATGAAAGATAATTAGTACCTTGTCGGATATAGTTTTACTTATTCCGATCTTCCGGCATCTTGAACAACCATAAATGACAGGTTCAAGGATGGTTATCTCGATATTATGTGTTCCCCTTGTAGCAGGCTATGTCCGTCCTCCGCAACTCGGGTTACCTGACATCCATGAAACAGTCATAACCAGCACTCCTGCTGGTCCACATCTGGTCTGTGTCTTGCCTCCAGCTCTCAGCTCCTCGTTCTGCATTCCGGGATGATGGCTCTTAGCTGCCCTTGTACTTCGGTCATTTGGGTGACTGTAACTTAACATTCTTTATTGGGTTGAACCAGGTTCTCATCTTTCATTGAAAGTCAAATTCATAGGGATATATTTAAATACACTTAGATCTCTCTAGAAATTTGTATATGTCCTTTTCTTTTCCCTTTTTATTTTTGTAATTTGCCTCGAAGATTTGTTAGTAAATTTACAAGAGTTGAATAGTTTGGGTTAGGTAGTTTACTCGGCCGCGGCATTAGCTGCTGCTGATGGCCTTGCCCATGTACAGCGAAGTTTTTTTTTAACTTTTTCTTCCTTTTTACACTAGTATAGTGTTCATCTTCATAAAAACTTCTACCTCTTTTCTTTCCTTTTAGGGTGTTGGTTTCTGCATTTTACTTGTTCAGAATATAACATGTTTGCTTCTGCAAGTGGCATTTTTTGATATCTTGTTGACTCATTGTTTAATTGCTATTCCATTTATGTTTTGACTTGTACTTCAATTTTCATTCATATTACAAACTTGATATGTAATCAGGACTCTATTAGTTCAGATGGTCATAGTTTTGCTTTTATATGACTCAAAGTTTCACCAAAGAAATGATCTATACTTGTAGCAATAGACACTTGATGGAGAGTTTACACCGTTTTTCTGTAGTTTCAGCTATAGTAATGTTCTATCTCATATCTTTCGAGAAAATCTGGTGAGTGAGAATTGATAAACCTTGCCTTCAGATCTTCCATATCACTTTAAATGAAACCATTGAGGTGCCTAATCATCAGAACTTATCTCTGACACTTGAGGGGGATAAATACTGTAAAATTTACAAGAAACTGCACGAATTAGACAGTACTACATTTCTTCCTCTTTTTGTTTGTTGGTTTAAACCTTCACTACTCCATTTCTGTGTACATCTAAGAATCAAAAGGAATAGGATAGAGTATTTTGCTTGTTTTTAAGCAGAGGATCAGATAGAGTGCAGAAATTGGATATATTGCAAAAAGAAAAAGAGGTCCCACCGAGACTTGAACTCGGGTTACTGGATTCAGAGTCCAATGTCCTGACCACTAGACCATGGGACCATTTTATGGAAATGATGTCAAAATATAATAAATAATCTAATAACACATATGTCCGTAACTAACAAACGTTATCTCAATCTATATCTAGTATTGATTTCCCTTTCAATGATACGTGGTTTCATAGTAATGTTATACCCACCATATCTCTGTAGTAGAATAGAACAAGGACCACCACTAGGCACTAGGTTTAGCCTTTACCCGATTCACTAGGCATGATATTGTTCATTGCTTGGGGTGCTTCCTTCTAGTTGGCAATTATGGTTCTGACGAACATTCAAATATTTTTTTTAGTAATTTTACAATGCCAAATTTTTAATGATAAAAAATGTGTCGTTTGATGTGTTAAGTAGTGTATTTATGTCCGTGTTTTACTTAACTTCTCAAAGAATCACGTACTTTTTATTTTAATGCTCAAGATTCTTTTAAAAAAAACAATCTACTGTCTAATATAAAGATTGAATTATTTTTATCTTCATGAGTTAGTAGTACCACTGACTAAACAACCAGCTATAGTGTTACTTACAAAACTTGATTTCTATGCGTAGTGAGTTAAATGACACAGAAAAATTCTCAAACTTTGATTAATTCAAAAGCACGAACAAATTTTGGAGGTATGCAAAGATTTAATTTTTCCAACTAACTGATCATTTTCCACCTCCTAGTTTGTTTCCCTGTCAGTGTTGTAGGATGGGGACAAGACAACCTACTCACTCTATAATATCAACTTCACTCCACAAAATTCTCTCTTACTCAAACTGTATCAATCTCTTAACGGAATCAAAATTGTCCTAATTCTTCATATTTGGGTGGATCAACCTAACACGTGTCTCTATATCAGATTCAATCATTTTCGGTAGTTAGATTGTAATTTATAATGATTAAGATTAATTGGCTACTAAGAAATTAACTATCACAATGACGACATATCGTTCTAAAATTTCTTTTCCTTGTAATTAATAGGATAGATTAGTCTCCTCCTTTTACCTTATCATTTTCAAATCATCATTTGACTTTTTTTATATATTTTAAATTAAAATATGTATTTAGTCTTTAAATTATAAAAACATATTAGTTTTAATTTTCTCAAATTTGATATATACTTTATTTCGATATGATTATTAAGGTAGTTTAGCAAGTTCCCACACAAATTGAGCTGATTGATTTTACAAACTTTATCACCATTTTCTAAATGTGCAAATTGATTTTTGGATTTTAGATGATCACCAAAAACTTAAAAACGTCTCAAATATGAATGTTTTGACGCATCTAGAGTACTTTAAAAGCAAACAATATGAAATCTTTTACCATAAATGAGATCAATGATACAAAAATGTTTGAATTGTGAAGGGATCTCCCTCCCAAACCATTAAGATCTTCTCCTTTTCGTCTACAACTACAACCCGACTCTTTAGATACATCAGTTCATGAACTTCCCGGCAAAAATACTCTCAATCAGAATCAAAAAATTATAGAAAATAATTTTTTCAATAAAAATATTCCTTAAAAAATAATCAGAAGATAGAGCACAACATAAGAAAGATGATTAGACATTAATATAAACGAATATAAAGACAAGACTTTTAACTATATATATATAGAGAGAGCATCCGGTTTAGCTTCGCTTCCCCAGAAATTTACTAATCACTACAAAACTACAATATTAGTTAAAAGTAAAATTATCATTTTTTTTCCTTTATTGAGTAACATATATTAGCTTTTTTGCTAAATGGGAAAATATATTTTCCATGTCAGCATCTCCAATCCAGCCTGACTTCCTCTGACCCCACAACATGATGATGACTTGGCTTCCGAAATGATACAATGTGACTGCTCACCATGAAAGCCGTTACTGCCTCAGATACTCTGATTTCTTCCATCTTCAACTCCTGCAATCTCCTTACATACTCAGGCACGTGTACAATGTCCCACACTACCCCTACCCCACCTGGCTTTATTACTCTCACCATCTCCCCCACCACCCTCATCCTCTCTGCCGCCGCCTCTACCGTCCGATGCCCGTACTCTTTCCCTACTGTGTGAACGAACACGCCCGATACCACCACGTCGAAGTAGTTGTCCCCGAATGGTAACCTCCGTGCGTCGCCTTCACGGCACGTGACGTACTCCCCTACGCCCTCCATTTTTGCGGTTCGTAAGGTTGACAGAGTGGTCCGTTTGGACCGGTCTAGCCCGACGACCCGACCGGAGCTCCCCTCTTTCTTTAATTGGGTCGCCACGGCGTTGAGGAGGATTCCGCGGCCGCAGCCTAAGTCGAGAGCGGTTTTGACTGTTGACCAGTCGTGGACTGAGTTGACCATGCGGAGGGCCATCTCGTAGTGGAGAGGGAGAGAGGAGTAGAAGAAGTTGCCGGCGGCGAAGAAGAGGCAGATGGCGGAGATGGCGGTGACACACCCGGTGAACCCGGCGGCGAAACGGGCTGACTCGGTTGGTATGGAGGTTAAAGAGAGAAAGTACTGGAAAAAGGAGCAGATGGTGTTGAAGTAGGTGAGGTAGAGAAGGGACAGGACGGTGAAGAGAATGGCGTGGAATAAGAGGAAAATTATGGTTTGCCATTGATCTAAACCGTAGATCGCGTAGATCTGAGTCCAATCTCTGCTTGAAGAACTTGTTTTACCCATTTTCTATCCTGTGTCGCTGATGTTGGGTAATTTGGGTTTCAAAGAAGTGGATTAGAGAGTGAAATTAAGATATTAAGCTTACTGTCGGAGCTTGATATGGCAGATTTGTTGGATTTAGTTAGCAGTTTTAAGGTTTAATTTCCGGAGTGTAGAACCTGACACATAAGGCTTCAATCGGGAATTGAATGCAAGTCCTGCAATCCAGGAAATAACTTGTTAGAGTGGTTCGAGATCGACTCCCAAAAATATATGAGTACAAAAAAATCAGTGAAAGTAACCACTCCACCCGTTTGGTTTCCGAGAAAGAGAAGTGGGAAAGGAGAGAAATAAGAAAATCTTATAAACTACATTGAAAAGCCAAAAGGATCATTGTGAAAAAGTTAACATGCGAGTGCAGCAGAATTCTTTTAAATGTACTCTGTTTTCCCGTGAACCAATCAGAAAAAAAAAAAGATCAAGAGATTAATAGTTTCACTTACTAATTCTACTCAGCGCTCAGATCCATGAGTCGCAGAGAATTCTTGAGCAAACCCAGGATTAAAATCTCAGAAGAGAGTTAAAGAGAACCCAAGTACCAAAATCGCCAGATCTTCCTCTCAGAACCAAAGAACCCAAAAGTCCATTTGCACAGACAAGAGCGATAAACTTTCTGCAACTGTCAGCTCTGTCACTGAAGAAGACGATGAGAATGATATCATTAATAAATCATCCTAAAGCAAATTCACGCGGTTTCTTTCGTCGGTTTGTGCTTTGTAATCAGAGGGTAAAAATCAAATTCCAAAAGGAAAAAAAAAGTTCAAAATTTAGATTTCCCAGAGCTATAATCCCTCCCTCCAACTTTTTACTGAAATTCCCACTCTCAGTCTCAGTGGGAATGAAGCTGTACAGTCTGAGAAACAAGAGAGAGAAATCTAGAGAGAGAGAGAGAGCAGAGTTATTGGCTTATGCGATTCTGTTATGTATATAGTGCGTGGCGGCCCTAGTGGGGGAGTTAGGGATCCACCGGCGACCCGAACAGCCGGTAACTTGGACTTTTCTAGGGGAGGTTTGAAAAAGGTAGTCCAATCCAAATGGAGGATTTGAAAATCTAGTAAGACTATATAGGGAAATAATTGGGAAAAACAGGGTGTTTAATTAATTAAGGATAAGAATTTAAGGTACGTTATCAATTGTAGTAAAAAAAACAAAGCTAATAATAGTAATCTATGGGTTAATGAAGTTTTAATTATGGATTAATAAAATCTTGCGTCGTTATAGAAGCATGATGGGAGAGGAAATTAAAAATAAAAAATAATTGTAGTTCATAAAAATATGTATTTAACTGCTTATTATTTGGACCATTGGTGTCTTTGGACTTCTAATTTTGAATTTTGCATAATCTATTTGAATATTTGATTTAATTTTCTCTTTTGTAAATAAGGTTGCACTAATTTAATAAGTAATCGTCTTTCTTAATATTGTGTCCTAAACCCGAAATTTTTGTTAAATCTAAGCGATGTAATAATATATTTGAGTTATCAAATCATTATATTAACTCCTCACTGTAGGTAAAACAAAAATAGAGAAGTAATTGGATTAAGCTTAATCGTGTATAGATGAAATAATTAGACTAAATAATTTCGAACAAACTATGTTTCGGGCCGTCTACGTTTACTTGGATTGCCAACTTAATAATTCAGTATAATTTTTCAAATCAAAATCTCAAATAATTTTTAATGCTGTAATCATATCATTTTGTTAACCAAACACTTTGTTGTTTCTTATGTCGAGTTATAACTATATTACACGCATACATATTAATTACAAAAAAAATGCAAAAAAAAACAATTTAAAATCTTATTGGCGTCGTGATTGCGGCTTCATGTGGTTGCTGTCAGAGTCGCGGCAGTGGAAGCCAGCACCGCGACACTGGCCATTCTGCTCAGATCCATCTTTTTCTCGTTTTAATAGCATTTTTTCTTTCCAAATCTTTTAAAATCAACTCAAATACATTTGAATGTCAAACTTACAAAATAAAATAAACATAAATATGAATCAAAAGATAAAACTCAAAAAACTAATAAAATTAAAGTTAAGATTATTTAAAATATGAGTGTGAAATACACTCATCAACGTGTATGCGTGTCATAAAATGATATGTAAGAGTATTGAGTATTTGGTACTCTATGAGTATCATAATTTTGTTTTGAATGAAGGCATCTAGATTTAGATTTGTTTATTACTTTGTTATAAAAAACATTATTAGAAGTAATTAAAAATGTTAAGTGAAGTTGAAGAAAACAAAAACTGTTTTCTCTATTAAATTAATATATTACTTCTTACCAATCTAAGTAACACGCATGGAGGGCTTTCGACAAACAAAGTAAAGAGCACGTTGTTGCACATCTTATTAGTTCTTTGTGTTACATGTAGTTTAATTTTGTCAATCTGTTTAATTTTGTAAATTTGATCTCTAAAATTAAAAATCAATAGCAAACAACTACTTTTGTCCCGTTAACTAATTTACACAAGAAATTCAAAAACAACATTGTGTTTCTTATTCTTCAAATGGAAAATTAGTGTGGATAAGTAGATCACGTGCAAATCATTTGGATAACGAAAACATTGAACGGATGTTGACAGAATGTGTTAGTTGCTAATGATTTGATAAGTTCAATGATCAAATTTGTTGAGATGATCTCACAAAAGTTATGAAATATGTTAATGATCAATTTATAAGTGTAATAGAAAGTCTTATTTTAGAAGTTAATTTTTTAGATCTAAAATACTTAAATACTACTAATGCAATTTAACAAAAACGGAACTTAATTGTCATTGTATTTACACATTCGTTCGAGCCAATCTTCCATCTCCATTCCCTCACTTGTATACGTTTAAAGCTTTCGAGCTTATTTACTATGTTTTATCTATTTATGTCAATATAATGGTTTATTTACTTTCACATTGTATTATGGCGTTCTTTTTTATTTAATATTTATAAATTAAACTCATATTTAAAATTTTATGATTGAATGTGTGAAACTTACTACACTCGACACACTCAAAATAAAATTAAAGATGAAAACACGATTATAAATAACTTAGTAAGGTAGCAAATCAGCTTGTCGGTATATTATTTATGTAGTTAGTGAACTTTGAGTTTTGAACCTTGGATTATTTATAAAAACTCAATTAGTAATAATTAAGATTGATTTAAAATACCGCAAATCAAGCAATTTGACCAAAGTGGCCGTACAGGAGGGCCCACCTGTCCCATTGGGATTGACATAGAAGCTTTCGATTTTTTTGACTCGGAGACTTTCTCCTCCATTCCACCCCTAACTTTGTCTGCCATCCCCATTCTGTCCTCCTTTTTGACATCAGCTCAGGTGGATATTTTATCTTTACGCTTCTCTCTAACTCATTTTTCTATTTCTCAAATTACCAATCTACCACTTTAAGATTATTGCGTATACCAAATTAAGATTATTGCGTATACTAAATTAAAATGAGTGGCATTATTATATTATTACTGATTAATAAATATATATATCGATAAAAATATCTAAAAAAATAAAAAGGAGAGGAAGGAGATTTGATTTTATGGTAAAAAATTCATTCATCTCAGTTATTTCGCAAGAAGAAAAAAAAGAAAACAGAGGGTCTGTTGAATTTCAAGTATTCAGTTTCACCAATAAGATACGAAGACTTACTTCACATTTGCAATTGCACAAAAAAGATTATTTATCTCAAAAAGGTCTACGTAAAATTCTCGGAAAACGCCAACGGTTGCTGTCTTATTTGTCAAAGAAAAATAGAATACGTTATAAAGAATTAATTAATCAATTGGATATTCGGGAGTCAAAAACTCGTTAATTTAAAAAGTCATTTTGAATTATTTGATTTATTTGATTTTGATGAACTGATTTTTGTTTTCAGCAATTCATGGAAAAATGAATCGAGGAAAAACTTATGAATGGACCAGCTACAAGAAAAGACCTCATGGTAGTCAATATGGGACCCCAACACCCATCAATGCACGGTGTTCTTCGACTCATCGTTACTTTAGATGGTGAAGATGTTATTGACTGTGAACCAATATTGGGTTATTTACACAGAGGGATGGAAAAAATTGCGGAAAACCGAACAATTATACAATATCTACCTTATGTAACACGTTGGGATTATTTAGCTACTATGTTCACAGAAGCAATAACCGTAAACGGACCAGAACAGTTGGGAAATATTCAAGTACCTAAAAGAGCCAGCTATATCAGAGTAATTATGTTGGAGTTGAGTCGTATAGCTTCTCATCTGTTATGGCTTGGCCCATTTATGGCAGATATTGGTGCACAGACTCCTTTCTTCTATATTTTCAGAGAAAGAGAATTAGTATATGATCTATTCGAAGCTGCCACCGGAATGAGAATGATGCATAATTATTTTCGTATCGGGGGAGTCGCAGCTGATCTACCTCATGGCTGGATAGATAAATGTTTGGATTTCTGCGATTATTTTTTGACAGGAGTTGCTGACTATCAAAAACTTATTACACAAAATCCTATTTTTTTAGAACGAGTTGAGGGAGTAGGCATTATTGGTGAAGAAGAAGTAATAAATTGGGGTTTAGCGGGACCAATGCTGCGAGCTTCCGGAATACAATGGGATCTTCGTAAAGTTGACCATTATGAGTGTTATGACGAATTTGATTGGCAAATTCAGTGGCAAAAAGAAGGAGATTCATTAGCTCGTTATTTAGTCAGACTTGGTGAAATGACGGAATCCATAAAAATTATTCAACAGGCTTTGGAAGGAATTCGAGGGGGCCCCTATGAGAATTTAGAAATCCGATGTTTTGATAGAGAAAGGTATCCNATTTTTTTCTTTGTTCTTGAAGATAATTGTATTTATTTTGATTTGATTGAGTTAGTTGAGTTATTAATATGTTATTATTGATATAAGGGATAAGATAAAAATAAATAACATAAGTTAGGTCAAAAACCTTTCTTTGATTTTCACTCATCTAATCAAAAATCCTTCAATTCTCAAATCAAAAGAGAATAGAAGAAATCCTACTTTCATACAATATTTTAATTGAATTCTATGGCATTTTTCTGATAGGGGATCAGGGTGGTTTTCCTTGGAGATGGAAAATTCACCCGCCAGGTTTTATCAATTTGCAAATTCTTCCTCAGTTAGTTAAAAGAATGAAATTGGCCGATATTATGACAATATTATGTAGCATAGATATCATTATGGGAGAAGTTGATCGTTAAAATGATAATTGATACAACAGAAGTACAAGATATCAATTCTTTTTCCAGATTTGAATCCTTAAAAGAAGTCTATGGAATTATATGGGTGCTTGTCCCTATTTTTACTCTGGTATTGGGAATCACAATAGGCGTACTAGTAATTGTATGGTTAGAAAGAGAAATATCCACAGGGATACAACAACGTATGGGACCTGAATATGCTGGTCCTTTGGGAGTTCTTCAAGCTTTATCAGATGGTACAAAACTACTTTTTAAAGAGAATCTTATTCCATCTAGAGGAGATATTGAATTTTGCTAGCTCATTGCCAGAAAGCAAAGAGGAGCTCGTACTTAGATTAGAGGACGCTCATCCCAGGCAGGCAGCAGGGGCTTCGGGTGGAAGGAATGAATCAAGTAAGGTGCTCATACTATTTCAGTGATGTATTTCTCCCTGAAATAGCTCCGCTACTCTACTAACTTCCTGACTTAGCCTTTCTTTCGTATAAGACAGAAAAAGAGTCTGCCAGTAGTAAATTCTTAGTGTTTCATAGGCGCAATCAGTTAATCAATTGAGGAATGGGGGCTTTCGATTTCTTTTCATGGATGTTGTTCCGGGTGCGCCACATGGGAGGCGCTTTCATGTTATCTTACAGGGCCCGTTGTTCCACCCGTGTCAAAAGTTATGCCCTACGAAAGTGGACACGCGTGTGCGACGATCCGTCTGTTACAGCAGTTCTAAAGCTTTACTGTCCGTGTTTTTTTGGACAGAAAACTCAGCTCTGATGATTAAACCCTGTCACACCTGTAGGTCTCTGAATAATCTTCAATTTGATATTTTACAAGGCTCGTGGTTCCACCCGTGTCAAAAGTTATGCCCTACGGAAGTGGACACGCGTGTGCGATGATCCGTCTGTTACAACAGTTCTAAAGCTTTACTGTCCGTGCTTTTGTGGACAGAAAACTCAGCTCTGATGAGTAAACCCTGTCACACCTGTAGGTCTCTGAATAAGATTCAATTTGATATCTTACAGGGCACGTGGTTCCACCCGAGTCAAAAGATATGCCCTACGGAAGTGGACACGCGCGTGCTACGATCTGTCGGTTACAGCAGTTCTAAAGCTGTACTGTCCATGTTTTTTAGACATCAAACTCAGCTCTGACGGAAAAACCCTGTCACACCTGTAGGTCTCTGAATAAGTTTCAATTTGATATCTTACAGGGTCCGTGGTTCAACCCGTGTCAAAAGTTATGCCCTACGGAAGTGGACACGTGTGTGCTACGATCCGTCTGTTACAGCGGTGCTAAAGCTGCACTGTCCTTGATTTTTTGAAACAAAACTCAGTTCTGACGGGTAAACCCTATCACACCTGTAGGTCTCTTAATAATCTTCAACTTGATATCTTACAGGGCCCGTGGTTGCACCCGTGTCAAAAGTTATGCCCAATGGAAGTGGGCACGCGCCGCCGTCTGTTACAGCAGTTCTAAAGCAGCACTGTCCATGTTTTTTTGAACAAAAAACTCAGCTTTGATGGGTAAACCCTGTCGCACCTGTAGGTCTCTGAATAAGCTTCAATTTTATATCTTACAAGGCCCGTGGTTCCACCCATGTCAAAAGCTATGCCCAACGGAAAGTGACACGCGCGTGCGACGATCCGTCAGTTACAGCAGTTCTAAAGCTGTACTGTCCGGATTTTTTTGAACACAAAACTCAGTTCTGACGGGTAAACCCCATCACACCTGTAGGTTTCTGAATAAGCTTCAATTTGATATCTTACAGGGCCCGTGGTTCCACCCGTGTCAAAAGATATGCCCTACGGAAGTGGACACGCGCGTGCTACGCTCCGTCAGTTACAACAGTTCTAAAGCTGTACTGTCCGTGTTATTTTGGACACAAAACTCAGCTCTGACGGGTAAACCCTGTCACACCTGTAGGTCTCTGACGGGTAATCTCCAAACCCTAAATCTCAAAACCCTGAACCCCAAACCCTAAAACACAAACCCCTAAAACCCAAAACACAAAACCATAATCCCTAAACCCTAATGCATCAGACCTAATCCCTAAACCCAAAGTTAGAACACGTAGATTACTAAATAGGCTTCGATTTGATATCTTACGGACCGCGAAATCCCACCCGAGTCAAAAGTTATGCCATCTGAAATTTCACCTACGCACGCCACGATCTATCTATTTCAGAAATTTTGAAGCTGCACCATGCTTATCAAACCCTTAACCCTAAACCCCAAATCCTAAACTCTAAAAACCCTGAAATTCCTAAACACTAAATCATAAACCCTAAAACCTTAAACCCCATACACTAAAACCCTAAACCCTCAAACCCTAAACCCTAAACCCTTAAACCACTAAACACCAAAGCCGTATAACCTGAAACTCTAAATACCACAACACTAAATCCTAAACCCTAAATTCAAATCCCTAAACCCTAAAAACCCTAAAACCTTAAAGCTCAAAACCCTAATCCCTAAAACCCCTAAACCTTGAACCGTAAACCCTACAATCCTAAAAACCCTAAACACTAAACCCGAAACTCTAAATCCTAAAACCCAACATCCAAAACACAAAACCCCAAAATTTAAAAGACTAAACCGTAAAACCATAAACCCTAAAACTCTAAACACTAAACCCTAAATTCTAAAACCTAAACCCTAAACCCTAAAAATCCTAATCCCTAAAACCGTAAACCATAAAACATTAAAACCCTAAAACCTTAAAATCCTAAACCTCAAACCCTCAAACCTAAAACCCTCAAACCCAAAACACTAAACCCAAAATACTAAACCCCTAAATACTAATTCAAAGAAGAAAGATTTACTCTTAGAGGGTGTTGTATGATTTGTGTGTACGTTAGTGCACATGTCGTTAAACCTAAAACCCAAAACGATGAACGCGAAACTTTAAAACACTAAACCTACAACCTTTAACAACCCAAAGCCCTAAACCCTAAAAAACCTAAAACCTAAAATTCTAAAACCTAAACACCTAAACCCTAAAACCCAAAACCCTCAAAGCCTAAAACCCTAAAAACTAAATCCTAAATCCTAAACCCAAAGACCCTAAACCCTAAACGCTAAAACACTAAACCCAAATTTATAAACCCAAAACATAAGCCGTAAACTTTAAAATACCTAACCCGAAAACCTATAACCCTAAACCCTAAACCCTTAACCCTAAATCCTAATCCCTAAACCATAAAAAATCTAAACCCTAAACCATAAATGCTAAAACGCAAAACCCCAAACCCTAAACCCTAAACACTATAACTCAAAAATCTAAAAACCCTAAACCCTAAAATCCTAAACCGTAAAACCCTAAACCCCAAACCCTAAACCCTAAAATTGTAACCCCCAAACCCTAAAACTTGAGACCCTAAAACCCAAAACATTACACCTAAAACTCTAACCCCTAAACCCTAAACACNAGAGAAAGGTATCCGGAATGGAATGATTTTGAATATCGATTCATTAGTAAAAAACCTTCGCCCACTTTTGAGTTGCTGAAACAAGAACTTTATGTGAGAGTCGAAGCCCCAAAAGGGGAATTGGGCATTTTTCTGATAGGGGATCAGGGTGGTTTTCCTTGGAGATGGAAAATTCGCCCGCCAGGTTTTATCAATTTGCAAATTCTTCCTCAGTTAGTTAAAAGAATGAAATTGGCCGATATTATGACAATATTAGGTAGCATAGATATCATTATGGGAGAAGTTGATCGTTAAAATGATAATTGATACAACAGAAGTACAAGATATCAATTCTTTTTCCAGATTGGAATCCTTAAAAGAAGTCTATGGAATTATATGGGTGCTTGTCCCTATTTTTACTCTGGTATTGGGAATCACAATAGGCGTACTAGTAATTGTATGGTTAGAAAGAGAAATATCCGCAGGGATACAACAACGTATTGGACCTGAATATGCTGGTCCTTTGGGAGTTCTTCAAGCTTTATCAGATGGTACAAAACTACTTTTTAAAGAGAATCTTATTCCATCTAGAGGAGATATTCGTTTATTCAATATTGGACCATCCATAGCAGTCATATCAATTCTACTAAGCTATTCAGTAATTCCTTTTGGTTCTCGCCTTGTTTTAGCTGATCTCACTATCGGTGTTTTTTTATGGATTGCCATTTCAAGTATTGCTCCCATTGGACTTCTTATGTCAGGATATGGGTCAAATAATAAATATTCCTTTTTAGGTGGTCTACGAGCTGCTGCTCAATCCATTAGTTATGAAATACCATTAACTCTATGTGTTTTATCAATATCTCTACGTGCGATTCGTTGAGACATAAACTTCTACCACTTCCTTTTTTATAGTTTTGAGAAAAGAAAGAGGTGGAATGAATTGAATAGATATCTTCATTTTTATATTCATTATTTGGATTAATGAACTAAATCAGATAGTTATATGAGTGAAAGAAAACAGCTTCTAGAAATAGAAATTCGCAGTAACAATATTGAGTCTCATTTTCTATGTATAAGAATTAAGCAGAAATAAACATAACCGGAAGAAAGCGTTTATCCCAAGATTGGTTGATTAGTCATCCTGTCTTGAAGCGGACTCAAAAGATCAACCGTAGTGAGTTTTCACTATTATTTGTATGTACCAACATACATATATTACCATAACACAGCGGATTGATCAAAAATGAGTGGATGGTTAGAAACACCAAGATATGCAAAGGATTAGTAATGGAGATTTTGTATTTGTAAATTATCCAAAAGAAAAGGACATTTTTGCAAAATGCATAATATAAAAAGAATACTAATTGGGGCTTAAAATTGGTAGAAATGATCAGGCAGTACTCCCCACGATTCCGATCCAGAGTATGCTCCTATCCACTCATTAAATAAATAACTATCGTAAACGAAATAATCCCTTATTTAGTAAGTTCCCTTTTTCTCAGAAAGAAGACTAGGAATGAAAAAAAAAAAGATCTATTTTATTCTTTCTTATCTCCATCCTATTCCTATATTCATTTTCTTTACTCTATCCATATTCATAGAGATAGAATTCGTGTCAGAATTCATGAACTAATGGAATGGCTAATTCTTTTTCGTAATCGAAAACGACGGGTTATTGATATTTCTAAAAAAAGTATTTTAGTGAAGAATTAAGTTATTACTCAACCAAGAAAAATTTTAATTTTTAAAGGATAAGATAAATTCAGAAGTACTTTTATTATTTATTATGAGAACAGACAGAATTCAATTGGTTTAATTTGGGGACACAGATAGATAGATTTTCATCCTATACTATCCTAAAAACATACATATCAAGATAAATAATACCGACCCACTCCTTACATTTATTTAGGGCCCTCGAGGAGCCGTATGAGGTGAAAATCTCATGTACGGTTCTGTAATAGCGATGAGAACAGTGATGTTATTGCCGACTATAATTATCTAACAATTCAAGTACAGTTGATATAGTTGAGGCTCAATCAAAATATGGTTTTTGGGGGTGGAATTTGTGGCGTCAACCTATAGGGTTTCTTATTTTTCTAATTTCTTCCTTAGCAGAATGTGAGAGATTACCTTTTGATTTACCAGAAGCAGAAGAAGAATTAGTAGCGGGTTATCAAACCGAATATTCGGGTATCAAATTTGGTTTATTTTACGTTGCTTCCTATCTAAATCTATTAGTTTCTTCATTATTTGTAACAGTTCTTTACTTGGGCGGTTGGGATATCTCTATTCCCTACATATTGGTTTCTGAGCTTTTTGAAATAAATAAAGCGTGTGGAATCTTTGTAATGACAATGGGTATCTTTATTACATTAGCTAAAACTTATTTGTTCTTGTTCATTTCTATAACAACAAGATGGACTTTACCCAGACTAAGAATGGATCAACTATTAAATCTTGGATGGAAATTTCTTTTACCTATTTCGCTTGGTAATCTCTTATTAACAACTTCTTTCCAACTTTTTTCACTGTAAAGGAATACAATATTCCATAGTCACGACTTGTCTCAAACAAGAGAAAAAAACAATAATAAAATTATTTATAGATATTACAATATGTTCCCTATGGTAACTGGGTTCATGAATTATGGTCAACAAACAGTACGAGCTACAAGGTACATTGGTCAAAGTTTCATGATTACTTTATCCCATGCAAATCGTTTGCCTGTAACTATTCAATATCCTTACGAAAAATTAATCACATCGGAGCGTTTCCGCGGTCGAATCCATTTTGAATTTGATAAATGCATTGCTTGTTAAGTATGTGTTCGTGTATGTCCTATAGATCTACCTGTTGTTGATTGGAAATTGGAAACTAATATTCGAAAGAAACGATTGCTTAATTACAGTATTGATTTAGGAATCTGTATATTTTGTGGTAACTGCGTTGAATATTGTCCAACAAATTGTTTATCAATGACTGAAGAATATGAACTTTCTACTTATGATCATCACGAATTGAATTATAATCAAATTGCTTTGGGTCGTTTACCAATGTCAGTAGTTGACGATTATACAATTCGAACAATTTTGAATTATCCTCAAATTCCAGTAAAAAAAAAAATAAGTAAATTTCTTGATTAAAGATTAATTGGAAATTAGTAAGGTTCCTTTTTTATCTAAAGGAATGAGGTTTCTTTCGTTTTTTTTTTTGTTTGGTCACTAACTACATACAAATGTAAACTATTGATTGATGCGAATTTCAGCTTCATTTTGATTGAAAATATATTAATAATATCTGGAATTATTTGGAAATAGATAGATAGTTCGAAATAGATAGTTTCGAACTACTCTTTCATTTCAGATAAAGAATCAAATGAATCCAATAAATCTACTTACATTAATTCACACCCCTTAAGATTTCATTAGGATTCAATTAGGAATTGATCATCAGATTTTTTTTCCTGGTCGAGTCAATAAGGTCATGAAAAACATTTCGATTTTTTTCTTATTGTACATATAATGGATTTGCCTGGACCGATACATGATTTTCTTTTAGTCTTGTTGGGATCAGGTCTTATATTAGGAGGTATGGGAGTAGTATTACTTACCAACTCAATTTATTCTGCCTTTTCATTGGGACTGGTTCTTGTTTGTATATCCTTATTCTATATTCTATCAAACTCCCATTTTGTAGCTGCTGCGCAACTCCTTATTTACGTGGGAGCTATAAATGTTTTAATCATATTTGCTGTGATGTTCATGAAGGGCTCAGAATATTCAAAAGATTTTAATCTTTGGACTGTTGGGAGTGGAGTTACTTTGCTGGTTTGTACAAGTATTTTTGTTTCACTAATGACTACTATTCTAGATACGTCATGGTATGGGATTATTTGGACTACAAGATCAAACCAGATTCTAGAGCAAGATTTGATAAGTAATAGTCAACAAATTGGAATTCATTTATCAACAGATTTTTTTCTTCCATTTGAACTCATTTCGATAATTCTTTTAGCTACTTTGATAGGTGCAATTGCTGTGGCTCGCCAGTAAAAAATCTTTAGAACTAGCAACTGCAATCTCAATTTCACTTTGTTCTATGTTATCACAGTTTTATGTTATCACACCCATTCTCCTTCAATTATATTTGAAAATTTTTTCTGTGTCTAAAATAAAAATGATTTTATTCGATCTATTCCCAATAGATTCAATTGACTAGAAAAAGTACAGAACAAGGGAATAAAATGTTGTTCATATTGAAATGAATCGAAATTGATAAGGAGTTGGTCAATGATGCTCGAACATGTACTCTTTCTATTATTTAATTTCCTCTCAATCACATGTAACTAGTGGAATTTAAATCAAATTTCAACGAGTCATTATTTACTCACCAGTTAGTTATAAACTACGTTTTAATTAAATAAGTGATGAGTCAATTATTCGTAAGTTGATATTTTATTTTATTAAAATAATTTAATAAATTAAGAGATGTTATCCCACATCGATCACGAGTAAAATATGTTTATGATTATATATATGTTGCGCAACTCCACCCAAGATCAGAGTTAGGACTCGGTTCGATGATGTCATAAATTTCGACCATGTTTGTGATATCTTTTAGATTATTCTATATGTATGTACGTAATATGTGTGTATATATGTATGTATGTATGAGAGAGAGAGAAATGTTAAGATAGAAACCAAATTTGAAAACTTTTCGTTAAAATTCAAATTACAAAAGTTACAACTGTCTTCGATAAATTTTCATATTTTGAAATCATTATAATTGCTTCTTTCTTAATTACATTAAATACATATTGTTCAATGCAAATAGTCAAAAAATCATTTATCTATTGATCCCTAATTCAATTGTGCAATCGATTTTTTATGAGTTTTTCATTGCAAAAAATCATGTCAAGACATGAAAGTATAAGGGATCAATTTCAACGAGTCATTATTTACTCACCAATTAGTTGTAAACTGTGTTTTAATTAAATAAGTGATGTGTCAATTATTCGTAAGTTGATGTTTTATTTTATTAAAATAATTTAATAAATTAACATATGTGTTAAGAGATGTTATCTCACATCGACCACGAGTAAAATATGTTTGTGATTATATATATGTTGCGTAACTCCACCCAAGGTCAGAGTTAGGACTTGGGTTCGGTGGGGTCATAGATTTCGACCATGTTTGTGATATCTTTTATATTATTGTATATGTATGTATGTAGTATGTGTGTATATATATGTATGAGAGAGAAAAATGTTAAGATAGAAACCGAATTTGAAAATTTTTCATTAAAATTCAAATTACAAAAGTTACAATTGTCTTCGACAAATTTTCATATTTTGAAATCATTTATAATTGCTTCTTTCTTAATTACATTAAATACATATTGTTCAACGCAAATAATCAAAAAAATCATTTATCTATTGATGCCTAATTCAATTGTGCAATCGATTTTTATGAGTTTTTCATTGCAAAAAATGTCATGTCAAGACGTGAAGGTATAAGGGATGAATTTTAGAGATTTATAACATATCTTAAAGATAAAATAGGGAAGAGAGTGAGGTGATTCAAATTAATATTTTAAGAAAAAGGTTAAAACTAAAAAATCAATAGAATCACAATTGATATAAATTAATAAAAAGACTAAAACTTATAATGGGATCACTCTTAAAATTTCAATTGGGTCAAACATAAAAAAGTTAAAAATAATCATTACAAGAAAAATCACCCACGCCGACGGTTAATGGTCGGCAGAAAACATGGCAACCGCCGCATAAGCCACTGTCACAATTTTTTTTAATAGTGGTTTTGCGTATCGTGGAAGTAATTGTCAGTCGGGATTCGACAAGTGATGACTGATGAGGTCCCTGAGCCCGCCAATCAGAATTCACCAGGAGATGTCTGTCGAGCACTCATGTTTGCAGACGGGATCAAGGATCTAGTCAGATCAAGCACGTCTAGCTAGATACCGAGACAATGATATCTACTAAGCGCTACAGTTTGAAGGACAAGGATAAGGTCCTCTGATGAGCGCTTTAGTACGTCGATTTATCCAGGGCGGGGACGCCTGGATAGGAGATAAAAGGAAAGTTCTATGGCCAAAGCCAAAGAAATTCAACCTGCTTTCTAGACCACTAGACTAGGAAAAAAGCTCGACTAAGTGCCAAAGGGTGAACCCCCAGCGTGGAGAAGATTCGCCTGAACAGACCTCCTGAATGGGAGCACACGGGCTTTATGAAAGGGTATGATGGGTCTATACGACTCCGACCTCCTTCAAAGGAAGTCACCCAGAAGAAAGGACCAAGTCCATCTTGGAGCCCACTTAATCTCGGGGCCGAAACAAACTAAAGGATAAATAAGGTTAAAAATAATCACTACAAGAAAATCACCTATGCCGACGATTATTTGGAGCTACAGCGGCGGTTTTAACCACTGCAGCTAGAAAACATGCCAACCGCCGCCTAAGCCAGCATCACAAATATTTTGTACAGCGGTTTTGCTAATCGCTAAAGTAATCACCGGCCAATTACTTATTTTAGCGGTGGTTTTGCCCCACAATTTTCAGCGGTTGACAACCGCCTGCAAAGTTTGAAAAAAAAAATCCGTTGTCTTTAGCGACGGTTTGAACCGCCGATAAAATGTGAAAAAAATATACTATATCAGCTTTGAACCGCCGGTATATGCTAAAAAAATATTGGTATAAGTTGTAGTTTTGCATAGCCTCTTCTATATTTTTCAAACATCCCAAAAATTTTAAAACTATATGTTTCACTAAGCATTATATAACACATATTCAGAATCTATCAATTTTCATAAAATTAAATTCACCAAATAGAGTTGTAACATAATAATTCCATAATGTAAGCATCTAAATTTAATTCAAGTTACATCCAAAGTAGAATAAAAATCAATTCAAAGTTATAACATAATTCAACTCAAACATTCACAAATACAAAAGTAAACGTAATATAAGTTCAAAGATAAGCAAAAATAATGTCTTCAATCGCCACGAAATTACGATCACCAAGTTGAGGGAGCTCCAGAATTCTATAAAAACATACAAATTAATAAAATTAATATTATTGTTGAAATGAACATAATTTATAATTATGTAAAGTACATATTCCTTAGACATCATACATTATCACCGCCGGGGAATTGTGAGGACGAAAGATTTTGTGTTTGCATCATTTTCATAAATGCAAATGCATCTGTTAGTTGAGTTTCTAGCTGAGACACCTTAGATTCAAGTTCATTGAGCTTTGACTTTACCCTCTCATGTTTCGCAAGTGGAACTAAGGTCGTTTCTTCTGAAAACTGGTAGTTACTTTGTGATCCAAATACCATAGTGGGAGTTGGACCTAATCCCATTCCACGGACTGGTCCAGGATGCTCTAGAAATGCGTCTATAGGTGAAATACAATTACAAATACGTATTTATAGCTTCACAATATCATATGTTGCGTTCTTGTACATTTCAAGCATCTTCTTCCAAGTATCGTAGATGATCGGTAATAGATTGTAGTTCTTAGCTATTGTACCCAAAAAAACTAATAAATATTGGTGCATGATCCTTGGTTGAATTCGCATTTCACTGTTCGCATTTCGCTTTCTTCCCTTCAGGTAGATTTTAACCATTCAAGTCTGGCTTCGAGCATTTCGCCTAGAGGATCCGTCTACGTGTAAAACATATTTTTGTATGTAAGACATTATATGAATAAGAACAATGGTTTGTATGAAATATTAAATGAATGTTATACTTGCTAATTCACTAGGACAGCCCATGGTGGATCTTGATCACCAACTGACTCTTCCTCACGTACATCACATTGACACCTACCACGGATCATGATGAATATACTTGCACAATAAAATAGATAATAACATTATCAAAGATGAACATAGCTTATCAACACTATCAAATAGATAAATACTAAGAACCGTGATAATTTAAAAAAATTAAATATTAATACTATCAAATAAAGATATACCTAATTCAAATAATAACACAATCAAATTGAGTCATCATTATTTTGCCGAAACCAACATTTGTATGAATTGTATATTCAATGGTTACACCAACAACATATGTCCTAACTAAATTGATACATTCTTCATTATCATGTAAGGCTTATTCTAAATGAGAATGATCATGTATCACTTTCAAAATTCATCACCACTTCTTGGTTTTGTATGCACCACAACATGCCAACCTTTATCTTTCTGATATTGTATGCACCTCTACGTGTTGAGCATCTTCATTTAGTTGCTCATTCATATTATTAGCAGTTGGTGTTGTTTGTAAATCATATGTTTCTCTCTCATTATCCACAACAAGTCATGTCATCACAAGCTTCATGCACAGATGTATAGTTAACAGTCTTTCATTAAGCTCTTCTCCATTTAAATTTTACAATATGGATTCACCATGAAAAAATCAACGTGTATAACCAATGCTAAAACCATTACACACTAAGTGCTCACACACACTTTCTCCATTCCTCCTCAGCATATTTATACAACGTTTACATGGACACAAAGACTACCCTCTAGGAAAACTCTTTCAAAAGTAAAATGAAGAAACTCTTTAACTTCATTAAGGTATTCTTGCCTAACTCGAAATTTTTCAATCCAACTTTTATCCATGATAAAATCAATCTGAACACACTATAATAAATAGTTCAATACAATGAAAATCAGAGTCACAATACAATGAAAATTGTTCCAATCCAACTGCATAAAAGTTTATCAGATGAATTAACAACATTCCTAATATCTTCACCATTTAAGTCACCATTGATACATATGCTTAAGGTGAAACAAAGAAGAAATAGAATATTCACCATCAAAGTCACCACTAATACATATGCTTAAGGTGAACAAAACAAAAATCATCAAAACTTAGAACCCAGATAAGATAAACTGATTACCAGTATTGATGAAGTTCTGATTCGAACTCAAAACTTACTGATTACAAAGAACCCAGACAATAAATAAAGAGTTTTCATTTCAAAACTTACTCCATGCCCATAAATCGGGAACACAAACCCTTATCGACTTAGAAAAAAACTCAAAATCATAAAATCAGAGAAAAATCATTAAAATCATAGAAGAATTTGAGAATGAAACCCCTACCTCTAGTTTTGAGTTGCGAATCGAAGTAGCAGAGAGCTGGGAGATAGAGCTGACAGAGTGAGAGCTGCGAGGGAGAGCTTGCTACCGTGAGAGAAGCTTGTGACGAAGTTGAAAGAGAACGTTACGAAAGAGCTTTACGAGAGAGAGCTGAGAGAGAGAGAAGGGTTCTCGAGAGTGAAATACTGTGAGTTTCGAGAGATAGAGAGAGACTCATAGACGAGAGGAGATCGACGAACGACGGGAGGGGAGCTTGAAATCACCTAAACGCCTGCAAATTGCATCTGTAAGGATTTGAGTTTTGAGAGAGAAGATAGGATAAATCGTGAGTTGGAGGATAAGTTAGGGATTTAAAAACTTTTAGGGGCGGTTATAAACCGCTGCTAAAAGTTGAAAAAAAACGCCGCCAAAATTTTTATGGATCAAATTTCACTGTTACATGGTTGATGAAATGCAACTGTATATTTCAGAAATTATGCGAAAATCATTAGAATCAAAAGAAATAAAATTAATATAAAATAATAATAATAATAATAATACTATTATTTGACTACTGGTCGGGTGAGGAGTATTTAGTTTTCACACTAATAAAATGATTGTATAATATTATATTAGGAATCATTTTATGCATTGTATTTTCGTTATAAAAAATACCTAACATGGAACTATTAAAATTAAACCATGTCAATATGAATTAATTGAAAAAGAAAAGTGTTTTAATTATTTGTAAACTAAAAAATCCAGACCTGATCACCATCTTTGATTCCAAATTGCCGGATGTAAGCTTTGTCATCCACCAGCTTTTGACCTTTAAAGCACAAGCAAAAATGTCCCCACACATGAGAGCTCGAAATCACCTGTAATCGCCTGCAAATCGCGCCAGTAAGGATTTGAGTTTTGAGAGAGAAGAGAAGCAAATCATGAGTTGTAGGAGAAGTTAGGGATTTAAAAAAAACGGTTATAAACTGCCGTAAAAGTTGAAAAAAAAAATGCAACCAAAATTTTTATGTCATTTTCTATTTTTTTTTTTGTTATCTTTTTCTCAGGATTACGCCGGCATTTGAGAAACCACCGTTAGATTTAACTCATGGTAGTGGTTTTATAACCGCCAGCGTATGTTTTAAATTTTTCTATTTGTTTTTGGGTGTTTTATTTTTATGCACGGAATTCGCCGGCGGTTAGTAACAACTGTTAAAAATTACATATCGACGATTTTCCTTAACCGCCGGTGAATTTTAGATTGACATTTTTTTTTATGTTTTAATTTTTTTCCTCAGAATTACGCCGCGGTTTCAAAACCACTGCCATAATATAATATATACCGGTGGCTTTTTCAGATCGCGCTAAAAAACTTTACCGCATTTCTTTTCCCCAATAGTAGCCGCTGCCACCGTCGTGAAATATTATTTTTTTAGTGAATATACGTAAAAGTAAGAATTTTTTTGAGCGGTCACCTAATACAAATTAGTTATGGGTTGAAACTGACATTAAGAATAATTGACATGTATCATTTAGTTAATTATTACTTTAGGAGCCGTTTGGTTCACGCAAACTAGAATAATCATCTAATTCAATTGCTAGTAATTCAATTACGTGTAATTTAATTACTTACAAAATATGATTATCATGTTTGGTTATACATTATAATCTATGATGTGTTTGGTGATAATTAATGATTGCAATGTTTGTTATATGCTAACTTTTGTTGTAAATTTATGTAAATAACATGAAATTACTTAAATGCTCTTTTAATTATATATTATCTAAAAAATATTTTGACGTACAATTGAAAAATTAATTTTTTAATTAATATTTAAATAAATTCATAATGCTAAACTAAATTTAAAAAATATTTGTAATAAAATTATTAAAATAAGTGATATAATAAAAATATATTTTCGCTAATTTTAACATTAACTTCATTAATATTTCAATAAATTAATATTGCTAGACTAAAATTTAATAAATATAATTTTAATTAAATTAATAAAATATTTTTATTAGTATTTTAATTAAAAATAAGAAAATGGATTAAGAAAATAAATTTTAATTAGTTTTATTGAATATTTAAATAAAATAATAACGCTAGACGCAATTTTAAAAAATTAATTGTAATCAAATTAATAAAACGAGAGCTATAATAAAAAAATATTTTCACGTAAGATTTAAACATTAATTTTAATTAATTTTTTATTAATATTTAAATAAATTAATAATGATAAACTAATCATTAATTAAATTAATAAAATGAGAGAGAAAGTTTGAGAAAGTATATTTCAATGAAGGTAGGAAAGTAATTTTATTTGATATTAGAATCGTAATGAAATTGTAAATTATGATTGATTGCATTTTATTCAGCAATTTAATTCTCTTAAATGATTGCAAATTAGAACTGCATCATTACTTATAGATTACTCCAAATAAATATGATAATTCAATTACAAATGATTATAATATGATTATAAATGATAATAGCGCAAAACAAACAAAGTCTTGATAATAATCTTAATAAGTGTAGAATGACTCGTTAGCAAGCTATAACTTCAAGTTTCGCTATAAATATATGTTTCCTTTATTCAAAAAGTAAACTTAACTTGTTAGTATCAAGGGGTTAGTCTAATCGGTGAAAACCTTTTACTTGACTTACACTTGAGTTCTAATATTCTTAATAGCAAATAATTCATTTGTATTTATGTCTACAATTAGACTCCCAATTCCTATAACTAATTCAGGCAGAAAATCTCCACGTTGAAGATATGATGCAAAGGGAAAGTTGGTGGTATCGATTAGTTGTGGTATCTTGATTATGTAAAGTATGTTAGTTGGTATTAACAACACATTTAACATACCTATGATATATTTTAGGTATCTATTGGGTACTCAAAATGTAATGGTTGCGTCTAACTATTTTTAAGTACCATAGTCAACACGTACGTGTTTCACACGTATTCAATTGATTTAAAATGTACAAATAATTTTAAATTAATATTAACATTGAAATAATTACACTATCATCTTTAAAAATTATTTTACATCAAAACTAAAAGTGAAATAATATTAATAATAATAATAGCAAGTTTATAGCATTAAAATTTTAGTGCTATTTAAATAGTATAGAAATAGTTCTATTTTATCAATTTATCATATTTTTAAGAAATAATTATATCATATTAAAAGATAATTTCTTGTATTTAAAATATATTAATATCTTTCAATAAATTCATGTATATGAATTTTCAGGTTACTGATAACATAAATATTTAATTTATAACGACCAAATCATTATTGATTTATAATTAAATATTAGTTATAAAATATTTTATAATCAATCTATGAATATTCACGTCTCTAATTATATGAGATTATATTTCTAACTATGAACAAACAATTATTGGATAAAAACAAAGCACTATCAAATAATTTAAATAAGAAATGAGGTGAAATATCTAGTTGGTCTTATAATTTTAATAAATTTTAAATAACAAAATAGAGAATACAAAATTTCTTATCTTTAAGTTTCATTTTAATATAACATAGTTTACAAATATTTTAAATGTTTACAGTAACATACCCGTTAATATGGCAGACTTATCTTTAATTAATGTTTTGTCAATTCAACCAGTCATGCTACGCCTGGGAAACTAAATATCAAAGACAGTGTGGAAAAAAACTGGGCTAGTATCGTCATTTGGCAAATTAAAGTCACTACTAGAAAATTACAAGTAATGGAAGACAGCAAACAAGATTTTATAAAAAATAGTTTATTAAAAAACGTGGGGTCCACTTCTTTACTTAAAGGAGAAGGTGGGTCCCACGGAAGCAGAACGCGGGAATGCATTGAAAATGATCAAGGAAAGAAGGTGACATGGCAGTCCGTTACTAATTTTTTGGTAGACAAAGTTAACAGATAGGCCACCGACTTTAATTAAATCATTAAAAATATTATTAGTCAAAAACACAATTCTAATTTCTTAGTTTAATGCTTAATCCTCCATTTGTATTTTTTTAAATAGACCTTAGAAACACCTCCATTTGTAAAAATTACGACTAAGGTTTTTTTTTTATATTCCATGCTTCTTATATGATTAATCACATTACACTTAAATATTAAGTTGATAGTTTTCACAAAAAATATTAGGTTGGCATTAGTCTCACTACACTTTAAGAGAGAATTTACGTTAGGTTATTTTCTACGGAGAAAACTTCTAGTACTTTCTGAAGTACCGAGAGTTTGATATTCATTCACACGATTTTTAGCATATGTATAGTTTATTAAATTCATCATCTATCTTATCAATTAATTAAAAATAAAAATAATATATATATATATATGTGTGTGGATGAATACTAAGCTCTCGATGGTAAGGAAATATTAAAAGTTTTCTCCTTTCTATGACATAAAATATGGGTAACAGCGATGTCTTATGTTTAACCCTCTCTTTTAAGAAATTATTTTTCCTAATATTAAAAAGATTAAATACAGACGACTCAAACTTATAATCATATTAGAGTATGAGAATGCAGGGAGATTAACCACAAAATTCATTTGAATGTATCAGTTTAGAAAAGTATTTTTATTCATAAAATATTTTGTAGACCGAAAAAAGGAGAGAGTACCAACTTTAAATTACATCAATTAAAAAATAGGATTAGTCAAATACTAATTCTAATTTCTTAATTAATTCATAATCCCCCATTTGTAGTTCATGGATGAATTTCCTCTAAGTATATCAAGTAATATATAATTGGTCCACCTAAATGGGATGGAGAGTTTTCTTTTGAATAATTAAGATGTTTTTTGTAAGATAAGTTGAAACTTTTTGTGTTGATCGTTCGAGCTTAATTATTATTAGTAATTTCAGGTTTTCTCTTTCTTGTATTGACTAATCACATTACCTAAATATTTAGGTTGATGGGCACTGAGTTTTAAGAGATCTTTTGCGTTAGGTTACTTTCCATTAGAGTGTTAAATTTGGGTGAGGACAATGTACTATATATGGTGCAAAGCTTTCTGTCTTTGAAATTATAAAACAAAATCTCAAAAACGAGTTATATTCAAAATTTAACTGATTTGAAATTTGTTTTTAAACAAATCGCAGAAAATTTATAATAAAATAACTTTTAAATACTAATATCAACCACGTTTTCAGATATTAATTTTTTACCAAAGAATAATGTATTGTTTCTGTTGATGTCAATTTGTTCAACGGTACATATGTTCGTCGTTTACGGCTGAAAGCCTGTAAAACACAGTCAAAGAACCCAAAGAACGATGATGAACGGGGGTGATGTCTCCGCCTAAGGCCTTTGATACTTAAGTTAGAAGTCTGTGTAATTTTGGCAGAGTTTCTCCCTCATATTATTTAACTAATGTATTGATTTTTACTATTATTTTACGTTTAATTTAGATTTAGAATTAATTTTAAAGCTGACGTATTTATTTCAATATTAATATTAACTTCAAATTATACATATATTTTAAATAACTTAACACGTGCGAAACACGTATTTCTCGACTAATCCTAATACATTGCTCTTAGCCTCTCATGAAGCGAGACTATCAATATGTGTATATATGTGTTGGTGTAGATACTAACTTTTTTTTATAACATATGTCACTTTGATTTGATGTATATTTGGTTTTCTTAACTCTACAACCAAATGAAGTATAGTCTCCGTGCCCTAACTAATCCCAAGTTGTCTGGCTCGGTCTAACCCGAGCTGCCTGGGAACTGACCAAGTTAGGTCGGCTCTCTCCTTCTAGGTGTTTTGGCCTTAACATCTTTGTTTGACGCAACCTCTTTGTGTAATGTGACATGTGGCACCGTGTTACTAGTGGTCCAAGAATGCCCATAACAATTTCTATTATTTCATTTTTTTTCTTTCTAAATATTTATTTTTAAATCATGACCCATACCGCCCATAAGCACGTAAGTGTGATTACGCGGAGCTTAATAATAGATTCATCTAAAAGTATATATGGAAATGTATTTTTGTAAAGTATTTTATTTCACAAAGTTCTTATTCTATAGGATTCAAATTCTCTATCGTTGGAAGCCTAACACAGAGATATAGTGGGATCTGGTCCATTCATCCAGATCTGAGCGGACTAGAGAATGGATCAGATCCGCTAATGAAAAAAAAGATTAAATAAAAAATAATATTTTAATATAAAAATAGTTGGGTCAGATCTAGTCCATCTAGATTTGGCTGAACGACCTGATTTGGCCCAACTGCACCCTCCGTCATTGCTCAGCAGCGACAGAAAGTCCGCTTCATATTCTATGATATAGAAAAGTAATAGTATTGACGTAAATTAATCTATACTATATTAAAATAGGCTTAAAGAGGAGAAACTTTTGATTTTCCTTTTTATCCTTTAAGTGACCTTAAAATATCATACAAATTAGGCATTTCACCTCCTTTTATTTATTTCATTTATATAATAAATTTTATAAATAGTTTACAAATTAAATATTTTATAGTAATTATGTAATTAGGAGCATGAATATTTATAAATATTAACTTTGTGATCTTTTTTTATATACAATAACTATTTATTTTGTAGTTAATAATAATTTGTTAGTTTGTAATTTATAAAATGAATATAATATAATATTTAGATTATAGAAACATGAAAATTTATTTAAATAAATTTAAAGAAAGACATTAATATATGGTCTGACTATCTATTAATGATATAATCATTTCTTAAGAATGTGACAAGTTATTAGAATGAAATTATTTTCTATAATATTCATAAGCAATGTCATATATAGTATAATTTCAAGCATTTAATTTTAAATTTAACACATCTTATCCTATGTGCATTATGCTCAAACGCTAAAACGTCTAATATATACTATATCTAAAATTTATACTGTTACATTCTAATGACTTACTACATAACTAATTTTATGTATAAAGTGCAAGACACATTGTTAGTGAGGGTCTCATATTATTTAACTAATGTATTGATTTTTACTATTATTTTGCGTTTAATTTAGATTTAGAATTAATTTTAAAGATGAAGTATTTATTTCAATATTAATATTAACTTCAAGTTATACATATTTTTAAACAACTTAACATGTGCGAAGCACGTATTCCTCGACTAGTCCTAATACATTGCTCTTAACCTCTCATGAAGCGAGACTATCAGTGTGTGTATATATGTGTTGGTGTAGATACTAAATTTTTTACAATATATGTCACCTTGATTTTACGTATATTTGGTTTTCTTAACTCTATTTAGCTAAGTTTTATTAAGGAAAGTTGTTACATATATTGTTCTGAGATTTATTAATTAAAATATTGTTATTTATTCACATCTGATAGTATGGGGTAAAAACAAAACATGGACAGAAGGGCATAAATAGAAAGTTAAGATGTGTTGATTTTCACGGTAGGATGATAATTAATGTACATCTAAAAAATACAAACAAATAATGGACAAAAAAATGCAATTAAAAACAAATTCAATATTTAATGGACTTTAAATAAGTAACGGAGGTGTATGGTAAGCTAAAACACCTTATCCTAAGCATATATGCGTCATTAAATTAATTTTCTACATTAGATAAATATATAACATATTCTCACCAGCAACAAAGTACAAGCATATATCATTTGAAAACATACTTTCAGCAACCTAAATTAACTAAACATGACCTCTTTAATTTGGCTAAATAAGAGAGGTGTGACTTCTCCACATATTCTCTTGAATCTACCCGCATAATTGATCAACTATATCAATAAAAAAACTCATTCCTAGGAAAAACCTGCCAAGAACTGTACCATGAATCACTAGATAAGCCCTGTTTAGTGAAGATGAAATAATAATAATAATATGAACTCTCTTTGTTTAACTCTAGAAAAACTTACTCAACACGCTTAATTAGCTAAACACTAATCTTTGCATATGATTTAAGCAATGTCCCATAATTTCCACTCACTACATGCATCCAATTGAAGGTAAATGTATATATTAAGCCAACGCTCTTACTTTCAAAAAATAATCCTGGTATTTTTGAAGTATTGAAACTCGATACTGTATCATTTTATATATTACCGTAAATTTTAAAATATAATATTTTATCTATATTTTAAGGAGAGAAAATGAATAATCTTTTAAAATATAAAAAACATACAAGCGTGATATTAAGTGCTATTAAATGATATAAAAGAACAATGAGTCTATGCGCTCTCAGAATATGAGAAATTATCTCCTAACCTTAGTTATTCACTTCTCGAGTTCTAAAAGTATGTATTTTACATGATATTTTAAAGAACAAAAAGTGGTACGAAGTTTATAATTGTTATCATAATAAAATAAACATTTCTCAGTTAATACAATAAGTAGTAAAATAAAGTACTAGACTTTGGTTCGGTGTGACCTAAGATCTAGAACCGTTAAACTAGGGTTTATTATAAAAATGCACAAAATAGTTATATGATTGTTGAAATTGAATTAATAATAGAAGAGTTTGAAACACTAGAAATGATTAAATTCTCTCGACACGTATTGAGAATCTTTTCTCTTAATTAAATCCAAAAGTTAGTAGCTTAAGTCTTAAGGTCTTTATTATTAAATCTAGCTATTGATTAAACATGTACAAAAGCTCTTTAAGTACACATATTAATGTTGTTATTTTTACTAACTTAATAACTATGGTGTTGGGATATGCATGTGACTCTCTCTCCCTCCCTCTCTATCATATTTATTTATTTATTTATTTATTCTATCCATAAGATTTAATAACTCTAAACAATAACTTAGAAAAAGAGTGATTCTTTATTGCATGATCTTCATAATATTTTTCTAATTTTTGTATGAGAAGCTTACCGACAGTAGCTAAGGGTCATTAGAATCCAATATAATCCCAAATTAAATTAACAATTTAAATTGGATTTCCACGTCTGTCTTTTTTTCTATTATCTCTATTTTTTTTCTTTTTGTTAAAAAAATTTAGACAAAATCCTAAATAAATCTAAAAAGTGACATGGATATTATTTATCATATCAGCAATTTTTAATATTAATGATGCAAAAAGAATCATTAAGATGTTATCGATCAATGATATTTACAGTCATTCGGTAGAATGAAAATTTCAAAACTATTATGATTCTGATCACTGCTATACTTGGAAATAACACATGTAGCTGAATTAGATTTTCTATTTACCCAAAAGAAATTACAATTTTCGAACAAATGTTTCATAGAACCAACTTGGTCTGATCACAAAGATAATTCTATAATTTAGACGAAGACAAAAGGGATCAAAATTAGCATAAGGAAGTGTTGTTGACTCTTTGTCAAAGTTTATATGGACTTCAAAAGTTAATTTCAAAGTTTAAGGGGTGTAATTATAAATGACAGAAAGTTTAATTAGGAAGTGTTATTGCATTAAACCTCAAGAATAAGATCATGTTTTCCCCCCTTTAATATTTCAACGGTCACATCATTCGTTGAATAATAGAACATAAGTTAGGCAAATAAGATAGAATTTCAACTCCAATAAATTTGTCATTTTCTTCACAACGCTGACCTCAAACTTCAAAATGGAGAATTTGATGGCAAGAAAGGTCAAAATCAGTGGGGAGTTTTAGTACAATATGTGATTAATTCTTAATTTTTTTAATGTTTCTACCTAATTCAATAACAATCATATAGGATTAGGCCTAACTTCAATTTAAAAATCCTTAAAAACCCAAAAGTCTTTTTTGCCTCTTACAATCTTTCAATTCTCAATTAAGGATTTCAACGAAAGGGATAATGAAGTAGAAAAAATTAAGTAAAATAATACATTAAAAGATACTAAATCATTGTTTTTCAGCGTCTCTCTGTCATAAAATAAAGTCAAATTCAACCAAAGCTGTACTCATAGAGAATTGGCTCTTATATATTGATTAAAAACTATACCTTTGAACAAACCCACTCTAGAAGTATGACAAGCTAAGCTGAATATGATATTATTGGTTTCTAACAATGAATTCAGAAAGCTTATTGAACTTTCAAATAAGCTTCTCAGGTTCAATAAAGATGAGCTTGCATTAAATTTCAGGAGGAAAATGATAACTAAAATGGAATTCTAATATACATTTGCAAGCAATTTGCTTCATTATTTCTTGTTCAACCCGTGAAAAAAGAGGGGGTAAGATCATCTCTCAGACAAACTGATGCTGTCTCCAGTTAAGTCACAGTAAAAAAAACTCTAGAAAACTAAATTATAGAGATATATTAGCCCATAGAACACTTTGACATGGCAAGTCAGAAATAATACTTACTAATTGTGATGTTTCTCAGAGTCTCAAAGATTTGAAGAGTCCCAGCTAGCGTAAACTGCTCCGATAATTTTCTCGTGCAGGATGGGTCCCGAGCAAGCGATTATTCCCCTGTCAAGACCTTCTAAGTAAACTCCCTTTGAAAAGTCAAGGGGACTACCTCCTGCATCTGTTACCACACCACCGGCTGCTTCTACAATTACAACTCCAGCAGCATGATCCCATATCTTCTCCTTGTATCCTGTCCTTGCAAACTTCATAAATATCTCTGCATCTCCCTTAGCTATGGCTGCATATTTTACCATACTATAGACTCTCAAAGGCTTTTTCCTGCAATTCAAAGTTTGAAGCAAGACTTTCTTATAAAAATGAGAGAGATTTTAAAAAATTATCCCCGTTTTTTTCGTAGACTAAGTTTAAACTCAATATACTGAAATGAATGTACCTGAGCCCCACGTTCTGAGCAAGTTCTGCCGTGAAGGAGTGATTAGAGTTTCGTTTCTCCACAGGTTCACAGCAAGTGGCTAGAGCTGGATCATCAATAGAAGAAACCTGAATTAGCCTAGCCGACATCGGCCACTCAAGCTTTTTATCTCCATGGATCAACGGTTGTAACCATGCTTCACCACTGCCTCGTTTCGCATACATAACGCAACCTTTCTCCCATGTATCGGAAGTTGGTGGTGACAACTTTGATTTCGTTTGGTAAAATTTGTGATCGTAATTCAGATATTCCCTTTTCATTGGGTAATTAGGACATCCAAGAACTCCCATCACAACCTCTCCATCTTCAATCAAGGCTAAAGCTACAGCATACTGATCCCCTCGCAGAAACCCTAAAGTTCCATCGACAGGGTCAAGAACCCAATGTCTTCCGCTGGGGCCCCCAGTTGAGTTGCATCGGCTAATGGCCTCAAGAATTTGAGAAGTCCCAAGAGTTTTATCTGGACTTTGAAAACCGTACTTGGGCGCTTCTGCTAAGCATTCGTTTACGGTTTTCACAACAGCTTCCAAAAGAGCTTCTGAATCGGATTTAGAGAGAGCGTGTACATCTTCCTCGGCAACAATGGATAGATTTTTATTCCCAAATGAACCTGACAGTATCCAACTGACAACTGCTTGAACGCTCCAATCTAAGCGTCCGCAAGTATAGTAAAATATGGTAAATATAATATTTCTTCAAGAATTCATAACATAGTTAAAGAGAACTCCCCATTTAAAACCAAATTTGATTGCTTCAATAAGTAAATTTCATCATAAGATAAAAGTTATTAAATCAACTGTACTGAATTTCCATATGCCTTACCTGTGTCTTATAATTCAATTAATGTCACAAAACATGATACCAACACGACTCCTACCCTCACTTTCTTTCTTCTGGTAGGAAATCTAATTAGCAGATATAAATAACAATGTGAAGCTAAATATCATAGTACCCGTGATATCATGTCGTGTCTCTAATTGTTTCAAAATGCATACACAGATGAGTCTACCAACAAACCTCGAGGTTATTACCATGATCGAAATAAATAACCAAATTTGAACTTTCAAACTTTAGGTTTAAATGGTAAGGCTTCTCAAGATTTTCTGCACAGTAAAATAGCAGGTCTCCATCAACAATAATACCTTATGTGCTCAGGCTCATTGGTTAACCCTTCAGCCCTGTGTTTTTTCACTAGCTCATTTAAACAAGAACTGTAGATATTAAAATCTGACTTGAATGACTAAACAACAAAATTGCTCCGTTAAATACTATGAACTAATGACATATACGTCATATCAGTTGCACAATTGTGGCAATTTGTATTTTATTAGCGATAAGGGTTAGGTAAGCTGTGGGATGAGGGATAGATGGCTATGTCTATTCCATGACCATCCCTTCTATGGTTCAGTTTTTTATAGTAGGTGAGATATTAAAGGGGCTAATTGATGGAGCATGCATACTGAAGAGTTGAATCTCATAAACAACAGAAAGAACCACTCATGCCATCGGTTTCACATTGGATATGCAGAATATATGTGATTAAATATTCTATCTCTGTACAAGTACATAATGTTTTTCATACAATCAGCTAACTCATAATCATTTTTATGCATTTAACATGCTCGATTACATTCCTGACAACAAAGTAACTGCATGAACAACATTGCTAACTTTGTCCAATGTTCCGTTCCTATATGCAAATAATTTGCAAGATGGTCAGCCAACTCAACTACACACAAAATAGCAATTTTGGACTAAGGGGGAATGACCATGAATCTTATCCTCTAAATGACATATACCATTTTCATTAACTCATATTTCATCACAAAATTTCAAAATTATTGTAATTTGATGCAGGGGATGTCTATAAAGGAGCTGGAAGATATCTAAAACAAGAAATGCAGAAAGAAAATATTCAAAGGTATCATACACATTTAGCTGCATAAAAACATTGTATTGCCCCAACTTTCAGATGACCAAAGCTCAAACAGCCAGCAAAAGTGTAGATAGGCAATTCTCCTATAGCTTATCTATGGATGACAAATATGTTCTAAGGTCAGGGCATACTCCATTCCAAACTTTCAAAAGAACAGAATATGAGAAAAATGTCATTTTTTTAAATTGAAAGAACATGACCAAACAAGCTATATATAACCTCAAATACTACACTTAAACTGTCGTCGAAAAAGTTAGTGTTTCCCTTGTTTTCATTTTTTTTCTGAAAAAATCAATTTTCAAATTATGAACAGGCGAAATTTGTGCCGTGCAAGTCAGCTAAATTGTCCTCACTGCTCCACAGACCACAAACTCAAAGTAAACTAGGCCCAACATGAATAGCCATGGAATTAATTAAAACAAGGGGAAATTTGAATATTGAAATAAAACGAACTTCAGCCAAATTTTCCATCAGTCATCGCACATTACCACACTGGATTTTTATGTGCTTAGCTGATGTCCTGAATATACAATTCGTAATTTCCGCTCTTCCTTTCTCGGTGACCAAACGAAGAATAGCAGGAGAATTGATTTTCGCTCACATAATTCCAAATGCACATATTTGCATACACAAAGGTCGAAAGAAAACCATCAAAGAGTCACAATTAGAGTAACCCACCAAGAATTATACTCAAATACCTGCGATAGTCACCGGAGAATCGTCGTCCTTAGACTTCACCATCCCATTGCTCTCTGAAAACATCCCCTTCTGCAATTTTTGGCTCAGAGAACATGCCAAGTGGACCACTCGAACTGCCACATCCAATTCCTTGGAGTACTTCTCCTCCTCCATTAATGAGTCAAAACCAAATTTTCAACAAAGCCCAGATTTTAAAACGGCGTTTTCTGTGTCACTCACCTCAGAGGTTTCGTTCAAATCAAGTTTTCTACATTATGAAGAGTGAAGAGATGAGTTTTCTGGGGGCGAGTAAAGCAAGGGCATTTCAATGGTCCATCAGCTCGGTGAATAAGGATCAGGTAAGGATGGATAGTAGAGGTGGCAGATTGAAGATGGTGTTTGGTTTGTTGGAGAATGTAGGAGAAGAAAATAGGAAAATGATGTGCCAAAGTTCGGACGCTTTGCATTTTTGGAATTCTTTTTCCTTTTTAGAATGCATTTTTGGAACTTCATGAGCCAAATGGGTTTGCTTTTATATGCATTAATTTCGTTTTTCTTTTCTTTTCCAAATAGATGTCATCACATTGCCAAGAAAATTCTTACATACTCCTATAGATGGCATCATAGCTGAGATTTTTGTTGATCTTTCTCTCCATATATAATGTTTTAACTTCAATGGTTTTTTATTTATGACAACTTAAACAAATTTTTCTAAAATAAAATTATTTTTATCATTCTATGATCGTTAGTGCATCATATAAATAAAAAAAATAAAGAAATATTTATTTTCTTCTTTCTAAATTCTCATATTTTTTCATATACAGATTTTGTTTGCTTCCATCAACATCAATACCTTGCAATGTATGTAAAGCTATTCCTTCTCAATGTCCTCCACTCATCTAGTAGATTTAGGAGGCAAGCCTCTTAGCCGGTGGTAGAGCGCGCCCCTGAATTGTATCGTTGTGCCTGAGCTATGAGAGCCAAATTAAGATAATGCAGTTTATTCAAACACTGATAATATAAATCATTAATTTTTATTATTTGAAAACACAATAGTATTATTTTTCACATATAATCTATAACATATATAAAAACACGAAACTTGAAGAAACTTTTTTGAATGATAATGTCCATATTGATATTTAAATTATCTTATTTGCTCATCAAATAATATGGTAGGTCTCATATACCTCCTCTCCTATAAAAGATAACTGACACTCATCCTCTTAAAGTAAAAAAAAACATTTTTATCTTTCCTATCACATTTTGTACCATTATTATAATTATTATTTGTTTATTACATGGACGCAAAAGAATAAAAAAATTTGTAATGCTCCTCTGATTTCCTTCCTTTATAAAGTTTCTATAATTTCACTCACTATATTTTGTTTAACTGATTTTATCATATTTTTGAATTATAACTTTGGATTACACTTAGCTATTTTTTACTTCAAATTCATAAAGTAGAATATACTTTTTTTATTTCAACGAGTTATGTCTTATTATTTGAGAAAATGTAGATTATCAAATCTACTAATTTGATTCACCGGGGCTTCGTTTTACCATTAAAAAAGTTTACGTTAATCATTGAAATCCTACTCAAAATATATGAAAATGTATTTTTTTCTTAGAACACTTAATTGAATTGTTTATGAATAATTTACATGACCACATACTAAAAGACCAGTAAAATTAAATGTGTACACTGTGTAAGAGTTGAACGTTTAGAGTTTCTCTAAATGACTTCTTTTGAGAAAACAGAGTTCAATTTGAACTACACTAAATTTTTTTTCAAAGAACTACGCTAAATTTTTTTAATGAAGAAAAATAATCCTTGTTGAATCATGTCATCACCAATATTATAAAATAGGGGTGTGCGTTTTAAAGGTCGGACCATTTCGCTATCATCCACATGAGCCCCACTTATATAGACCCAAAAGTGGTATAAAATATTTTTTCTAATTAGGTCTACTGTGAGATATTTGTGTACTTTTAAGTGGGATTAAATACTTAATTATTTTTATTTATCTTAATATTCGTGTCATTATAAAATAATTCTGGTGCTGCTATACAAAGCTATAATGGGACTCTGCGCCTGCAAGCATCATTAAGGCCCAATAACTTACAAGGAGACCCCACTTTTCTATGATCACGCCCTAGAGATGGCAATTGGCTATCGTTTAGGCCGGATCGAGTTCATATAAGTCAGTTTTGTCCAACTTTATAACTATTTAAATTTCTATCATTTTTAGCTTTTTTTTTTATTTAAACCTTTTCTCCTTAGACTTATTTACCCTTTATTGACAACATGATTTATAAATATTTTATTAAATTCTGATCATTTAATGTCATAAAAAAACAATCCGTAACAACCGGAATTTTACAACCTTGTTTTCTAATTAAAAGAATTGTACTCTCTCCAAGACACAACAACAATTAAACTAAACCAAACGAAAAAAAATCATCAAAATCGTCTTATCTCCGAAAAATCTCGACACCCGCAACCCTCTTCTCCGTAAACTCTCATTCACCTTTATCAAACTTGAAAGAACTCATTTGACAACAACAAATCATTTGAAGCAATCACGTGAGAGAAATTGACATTGTTTCATTTCTTACTTGACAATTGTAAGACTCTCACTGTCACATGTCAATCTCTGATTTCATTCAAAATGAGAATTAATTCTGCGCACCCAGTCATGTAGTATATGAAAAATATTTTGATAATAATGCATTTGATATAAATGCTTATTGATCTTTTTTTAACATGCTCAACCTATTTTTTTTTTTGGATTACCAATCTAAATTAAAATAGAATTTTTGTGTATGAATTACATAAAAAAACAACCAGAGGGAAGGAACTGCAGAATCTGCAGACAAACCAAATTGAAGGACACTATCCATGAATTAATCAAGCAATGTTAATAGGTATTAACAAATTAATGATAGGAATTGTAATTAGCATTGAATGATTGTCAATGTGTTTAAATATGTGTATTTTATCTATATGCATCTATATATCAACATTGTTGATGCCAATATGTATTTACAGAGAAATTTTGCCAAATAGATAATTTTAGGGGTAGTGTTTTAAGAAATGCCAATTTTTCAAAAATTTTAAGGAAATAATAGATTTTCATAACTATTAATAATTGTAGATCAAAATGACTCTAATATAATTATGGTGTGTTTGACAGATTTTTTTTTGTAAATCAGTAATATAGTTGATATATCAATATGAAAAATGCTTAAATTGATGAAGCAACTAATGCTCAGAATAATATTTAAAATTTGATTAATTATATGAAGTCAATTAATGTTGGACATCAATAAAAAAATTGAATTTAAAAAATCGTTAGAAACTGCTAAAAAATCTCAAAATTTTCAGATCAATCAATGATATATAATCAATTGACTGATTAATCCATTCGACCCAATCTATTATAGGGGTGTTTGAAACATTTTTGGGTCAATCAATGAGAAGGGCCAAAGATATTTCAAACGTCTCTATAATAGACTGGAGTCAATTGATTGATCATCTCATTTATTGCCCTGAAAATTTCGGGCCAATCAATGATATGTCATTATCATTGATTGGCTGATTAATCCATTCATCTTTATATATATTGTAGGGTCAATGGACTGATCATCTCATTGATTGATCTGAAATTTTCATGTAAATCAATTATTTACTGATTAATTCATTCGTTTCAATCTATTATAGAGGTATTTGAAACATTTTCAGGTCAATCGATGAGATGAGTCGAAGATATTTCAAACACCTCTATAATATACTAGAGTGAATGGTTTGATCATCTCATTGATTGACTGGTCTATACATTTGTCTCAATTTATATTATAAGGTCAATAGATGGATCATCCTATTGATTAACCTGAAATTTTTAGGTCAATCAGTGATATATCATTGATTGACTGATCAATCCATTCGTCACCATTTGCTATTGGGGTGAATGGATTGATCATCCTATTGATTAATCCAAAAATTTTAGATCAATAAATGATATATCATTGATTGACCCGAAACTATTTGATTTTGATATAATCAATAACAAATCAATTAAATCATCCAATTGATTTAACATCTTCTATAATCGACATTAGCTATAAAAAAAGGAAAGAATTAACATCCTTTAATTAAGTGTTGATATAATTAATAAATAATATAAAACCAAATAAAATTTGAAAATCTATAAAATCAGAGGCGATATTGTCTCTTAAAATCTCAATCATTCAATGATTGATGACGTGACAAAAAAAATTGTCTATTTCTCTAAAATTTGAAAAATGTCTATTTGTGCATAAACAGGCTCCGTAAGATCCAGTAGAATAAGGAATGTGGCATAATCCAGATTATGTTTTATCTATTTCACTTATTTAATATTAATATTAAAAAATACATTCAATTTTTAAAGTGAGTTTCAAAACCTGTCTATTTGGTATAATTACTTTTGATTATAATATTTTGTTAAACAATGTAAATTTTATCTTTGAGTGAATATTAATTAACATGAGTATAATATCATTATTTATTAACTAAAAATATTCTCAGTATCAATTACTATTAACTCCCAAAAATGTGAACCCGTTTATGAAGATTAAAATCATTAAAAACATGAATAGAAGTTTTGCATTCATAAATATAATAAATGAAGTGCATATTGTCAAAAATTAAAAAAAATTAAATCTAAAAAAAATAAATCTTCCCATTTAAAAAAAATAAATTAAGAGTTATATTTAATTGAATCGATTTTGATAAAGAGAGGGGATGGAGTTATTGATAGAAAATGATTTAATGTAAATACTTTATTGTTTTGAACCACTTTAGTATTATCGATTTTGAGAGAAAGAGATGATTTAATGTAAATACTTTATTGTTTTGAACCACTTTAGTATTATCGATTTTGAGAGAGAGATGATTTAATGTAANGGGGAGGGGGGAGAGGGAGGGCGATTTGAGTAAAATTTGTTGAGATTTTCTGATTTGGAATAAGAGAGAGAAATATTTTATTTGATTTGATAGAGTTTTCTAAAAATGGTAATGAAGAGATTAATTAGGAGATATTACTTTTTAAATTTATAATTTATAGGATGTAACTTACTTATTTGTTGGAGTTTCATATTAATGATTTTCATATATGATGAATGCCTTTATGGTATATAAATTAAAAAGATCTAGAAATTTAAACAATCTTGACAAAAATATAATGTTTTCAAAAACCTTGATAAAAATCTAATTAGTTGCTATAATTATGCTAGTACTTTAAAATTACTAATATTAGTTAGTCTATCCGGATTTCAAGGTTCACTGATCGGGAATTGGACCAATATCTGACCTACAAGTAAATATGCCGTGTAAAAGAAATATTTGCAGTTATAATATTAATTGAAATTTATTTTATAAGAAATAAGGAGAAGTAAAACTTAGATGTTGGCACAAGGAATTACGTGAACAATCCTTCGTGAAAAAAGACACGAAACCTAACAATTGAAATCACTACAGAAATGAGAATTAATAGTTAATTCTTGCTAGATTTTGAGTATTTAGATCTCCTTTTGTTGGGATCTGTTCTCAAAATCTCGACCGTCCTATATGATAACGGACAATTGAGGAAAGAAAGGTGGTCACAATTCATTTTTCTTGTACTGCATATCAAAACTTGTACATTGAATGTAATGGGTCTATTTCCAATTCTTTTTGCTTGAGATCTTGTTTGTGCGTGCTCATGTACGTATCTTTGTACTTTCATCTAATTTCCTTCTTCTATATGTTCTTCTCATTCCTCTCTCTCTAACCCATACCTCTTTTAATTGAAGATCGGAAATTCTTTTCATCACGAGACTGGGTGGATCTGTTGTAGAACTAAAATGTGTCTCCATGTTAAAAGTATCATGTGTTATCTTATATAGATATCTCAAGCATCGTCCACAAAGTCAAAAGGTGAGAGATTTCTAACATTTTCTCTCAAACAATCTCAACCTCTAATACCATGTTAGACACACGGTTCAACAACCAACCAGAAGTACCATTTGATTTTTCCCAATCCTCCAAGTTAGAACATGTGCCGTGTTATACAAAATCATCACATGCATCGTTTGTAGCCTATATAAGACTAGCAAATCTAACGACATCAAATGATGCGATATTGATACTCTTTTACTTCCACCATTACTGACAAGCCATATAATATGGTCATCATCTATATAGTATATTAAAAGTTGGGAGGATATGGAAATTATTTTTGAACAATTTTGTCCAAGTATTATTGATGCATTACCCAAAATAACCCTCATAAGTGACGTGATATTTAATAATTTATTATTTTTCAAATTACAATAAATTGATCAAAGCAGACATTAATTTCAAAATTTATTAATCTATTTAATGAATTTAGAAAGGGAGAACTATAAAAATGGCCCATTTTTTAGCTCAAGTTGTAAAAATGTCTGGACAATTTTTTTATTGCAAAAATGGCCGAAATTATGGTACATAATTTATTTACGACTGTGTAATTTAGGTGAATATATTATTTACCATGGTCATATTTCGGCCATTTTGCAATAAAAATATTTTTGGCCATTTTTGCAACTCCATCACCAAAACCTGACTATTTTCTCATTTAGAAAAGAGTACTTAATAAATAATTTTGGAAAAAACTCAACTTTATACAATATTGTTTTTAATATAGAGGAAAAGTAAATTATCTCTATAAAACTTAAATAAATATAATTTAAAATATAATTCAATTATCACACACTTTAGAAAATTTATTTATGCTATATTTTATATGTTAGTAAAATTAATATATTACATAAATATAATTATCTAAAAATTTTACAAACATAAAAAAATTAATTTTTCAATGCAAATGAAAATTAAAATTATGTTATAAATAAAATACGAAATAGATGACTTAGTCCTAATGATGTCATTTTTTACTTTAAATTTTGAGAGCACATTTCTACAATATTTTGGTTGAATAATAATATATTAGCGTATAATAACAATATAATAAATTTTTAACTTACTCAAATTCAAAACAAATATGGTGCTAATACATTTCGTTTTAACTTACATAAACAAATCATGATCATAAGTAATCGCCATAACTAAAAATATAATAAATTCATTTACACATGCAACACATGTATGTATTGAGTAGTATATAAAAAAGATAATCGAGATTAAACAATGTCGATTGTTCGAATAAAATTATTTAAAGCCACAAATAATGGATTTCTTCCACATGTTTTTTCTACTCTTCCACATTTTCTTTGCATAAGTTAAGATGTGTTGACATACAAGCATTCTCTAATTTTGTAAAATTCAAATCAAAATCAATCATGACAACATATTTTCTGCGTTAATGGTCGAAATATTCAAGGAAATGTATAGGGTAAAACTGTAAAAATGGACTTTCGATCCCTACCGTTTGACATATGTTTCAATTTTGTCCTTGAATTTTAAATTGTCCCAATTTGTTATATATTATACATTCAGTTTCGTGTTGATGACATCCTTAATGTGCTCATATTCATCAGTGAAATGCAAAGATGGTGATCGTCTGATCGATGTGTCATAATTTTCACAATTTAGGTAGCAATATGACTTAAGTACATAACTCCAATCAATTATCAAAATTGGCGGCCTTAATTCACGTATCTAGCTAGTCTCACTCTCCTTAATTCAACCGTATTGAAAACCATGCAAGAAGTAACTATGAAGGACTGCTGGTAGGAACACTACAACTTTAAAACTACGAAATGGCTTTCTATAGGTGTTATGTAGGTAACTCTGAAGGACTGCTGTTAGGAACACTGCAACTTTAAAACTACAAATGGCTCTCTGTAGGTGTTATGTAGGTAATTAATAATCATAGTTATTTTTGTGTTTCCTCAAATGAAGTGGTATCCTACTAATCAAGGAACTAGCCTATTATCTGCTGATGAGATATTAGGATCTGCTGATGAGATATTAGGATCATGTTTCTCTCATATGTTCATGAACATAAAAGAATTCTGTTAAATTTAAATCGCTCAGATTCATCCTAGCAAAAGACACAAGAAGAAGGAAAAAAAGTAAAAAAAAAATTGTCTTCATCTCGGTGTTTTATGCCGAGGTGATTTTTACCGTCCATTCTATTGCCATTGAGGAAGATTATTCCAATGGATCTTTTTCTGAAATATTGCGTGAAATCCTAAAGAACAAGTAGTGTTTTTGGTAACTGTTGAAATCTAATTATCCAATTAAAATCTATTTTTATATATTCATAAAGTTAGGTATATACACCCTCTCATTTTGTGAACTGTCTTATCTAACTTTTACATGTGTTACAATAAATATTATTGCGTTATTTTTAATAAAATATAAATTCAATACAATTAATATATAATGAAGTATTTTAAAAAATAATACAATTTAATCATATTAAAGAGTATAATTAAGACATGTCAAACGACAATGTGAAAGAATATATATTTTAAACGTAATTGAAAACGAGTTGAGAGTATAAAAGAATTACCCGGAGTAGATTTCAAACATTGACGGTTTCTCATTCTTTTGAGGGATTCCCTATTCTTCTTTTCTACATGACTATTATGATTATTTGAATTATCTATTTTTGTATTTCATTTATTTATTTATATTCAAATTTTCACTAATTTCTTAAAATTCTTACATTTGCATTAGCTTTTATAAGATTTCTAAGAGAGCTCGGAGGAAAAGACTTCAATTTCATTTCCGATTCTTAGTTATATGAAACTCAGTAAGTTTAATTGTGTGTTACAGTGTAATTCTTTTATTTATTTTTCATTTGTGTTAGATATTCTACTCTTCTCCCATCTTTGTTTACAAAGTAGTGATTCACTGCAAGGAATAATAAGTATGCTATAACTTGAGTACATAACTTTATCGTGTGACTGTAGATTGTGGAGATACATCGTTTATTTGATTGGTTGCCCTTCTTATTTTGTGTTTATTCTTCTATCAGAGCATTTCTTTTATATATCATACAAATTTATTAAGTATTCAGATTGTTTAACTTTATTTTACGTAATGAATAGCATCAAATATAATATAATAGGTATTTACATCATTTCATAGAAACTCGTGCATCGCACGGATGAATAACTGGTATCCTAAATATTTTAGTATCCGGTAGCTTTTAGGGATGGTTTCTTAACTCACTACTTTATGTTAAAAAAGGATAAAGTTTTACTTTAAACCCTCTATGTGAAATATGTAACTTTAACTATAAACTTTAAAATGCTACAATATGAACCTTCAAGTAACAAATCATACTGTCAACTTCGTTTATATCATATTAGTCAATTCCGTTTTGATGATCATTATATTTTTTATAAAATGAAATATTTCGGATATTTTATTATTTTGATATTCTATTTCAAAAATATTAGATAATAATAAAAGTTATAATATAACTAACATTGGTGTAAAAAAGTATCTCATGATTTATAACTTACATAAGAATAAAAAAATGTGTGATTTTAACATGATAAATTTTTTCTCATTGAAATATTCATATGTAAAACATTATAGTAAATATTTATATGAAAACTAATAAAAATAATCTAATCTTTTTAATTTCATTTTATCTGGTAAGAATGTATTAACCAAATGATAAAATTGAAAATACATAGAAAAGAAAATGAAAAAAATGTAACAAAAAAGAACATAAAAAATAAAATAAAATGCAAAACCTGGGAGACGGTCTCCCATTTTGCTTAATTTTTGTTAAACAGTTATTTAATAACTTCTTCTCATTCCAGCCAAAGTTCCACTTCGCCCATTCCGGGTGAAATAAACTTATTCCGGCCGAAACATTTTGTTCTGGTCGGAATTGACCGAAATTTTGGTCAAAAAATTTACCCCCATATTTTGTTTCATTCTTATGTTGGAACCAGATATTTCGGTTAAAATAACTAGAACAGAATGAAATCATCTACTATAACTTTAAATGGTTGTTGGAGTTGCAGGTTTGAGCTATAGGTTTTGAAGGTTAGATTTCTCAAGCAAATTCCTCAACCCTCAGAGCTAAATTTTGGAACCCTAAATTTCGAGCTATGGGTATGTTCGAGCTTCAAGTAAACAAGCTAGGGTTTTTGAAGCCGAATTTTGTGCGAAGAGGTATATGAGTAAGTTTTTTCTTTCAATTCTTTAGGCTTATTCAATGTTTCTCAATTAGATCTTGAACATGTTTTTCTCTCTTAGCTTCACATGCTGAATAGTTAAATGAGTTTTTCTCTCATAGGTATGGAGTTTTGGCTAAATGAATTCTTTAAGGTTTCTTCAATTTGTGTAGTGTTTAATTAATTGTCAAAAATAAAAGCCTCAGAGAAGTCCATAATTCCCTAAATGTCCATAATTCCCAACCCATCACTTGATGCATAATCTGAATGGAAATCGACGAGTTCTCAATAGATCTTCATTACCAGCTTGAATGTCAACATTACCTTCATTCCTTTCATTGTATTCATTACTTTCATCATGCATGTTCTTATCCATTGCCCCAATTAGACCTCTTAATTCAGACTGCATCTCGCCTCTCCCTCTCACCTCCTTTCGTCTCTCCCTCTCCTTCAGCTCAGACTGCCTCTCGCCTCTCCCTCTCCCTCAGCTCAGACTGACTCTCGCCTCCTTTCATCTCTCCCTCTCGCCTCCTTTCATCTCTTCCTCTCCCTCAACTCAGACTTCCTCTCTCCTCTCCCTCTCACCTCTCCATCTCCCTCAAGTCATCCCTCTCCCTTAGCTCAGACTGCCTCTCCCTTCTCCCTCTCGCCTCTCCCTCTCCCTCAGCTTAGTCCCTTTCCCTCAGCTCAAACTGTCTTTCACCTCTCCCTCTCGCCTTCTCTCGCCTTTCCCTCAGCTCACTCCCTCTCCCTCAGTAGTCAGTCCCTCTCACCTCCTCTTGCCTCTACCTCTCCCTCAGCTCAGTCCCTCTCCCTCTCCCTCTCCCTCAGCTCAGTCCATGTCCCTCTCCCTTAGTCCCTCAAGTCTGTCTGAACTGACTATTGATTATCGATCTGGTCGGTCTGGATTTTTTCTAGATTTATGGTCGGTTTGGTCCTCCATATATAAGGACCGTGATTTTCGGCCTGGTCTTATTTTTCTCCAAAAATCTGACCAGACCGACCGTTGAACACCCCTAACTTTATGTTAATTGAAGGTTTATATTAAAATGTTAAAAAATTTAAGGTTAAAATTACCTATTTTCCATAGTTTGAGGGCATAAAGTGAAATTGTATTCCTTCAGTGACTTGCCAGGCCATTGCTTTACCATCATCAGGTAGAAGGTTGGCCTCCTTCTTTCCCTTCCTCCAAAAAATAGCTCAGCAAACAATCTGGAAAGCTTAGTAAATGAATGAATGGAGTTTTGCTTCATCTACCCTATCCATTTCTGGCAGGCCCGCTCAACGTCAAGCGGAACAACTTACACATTAAGGGCTCCAAGATGTGATGTAAGTCCATCCAGACCTTGAATATTTCCATGTATGGAAACATGTCCTTGGTCCCGTTGCAATATGGAGTCTTTTGAATCTTTGGATGGCTGTATAAGATAGAATCCTCTTTGTTGAGAGGTGGGTAGGCAAAAAATCTGGAACACACTTACCCATCATCTCTTAGGGTTTTCTGTTGCGGTTTTAGTGCCCTAGGGTTTTATGTTGTGATCATCTCTTACATGGAAGAATACTAGGATTTTTTGTTGGTTGATTTTATATTACATGACCGCTAGCTATTTTTTTAAACATATATTGTTTTACAAATGTGTAGAAGTCTCCCTTTGTCTAGCAGCGCTATGATATGCCTAAGATGTGGTTGGCATGGATTGTAACTGCAAAGGGGAAGATTGATCCCAGCCATCCATCCAGTTGTTTAAAGAGATCTGAAAGGCTGTGATGAAATGTTAAAATATAAAAAAGTGAACTTTTTATCTTCTTCCCACAATAGTTTGACACGATCTGGACCATCCAAATCTGATCGAATGATCCCTGATTGTGCAACTACCATGTATGTCGTTGCTAAGCAGCGGGCAGACAATCGTAATCTTGGTTGGCATGTGTTTGAACTTTGTCATTTTTCTTGAAAGTAATTGCAACTTAGTAAGGAAAAACAAGAACATAAATTATGTTTGGTGCTTCTCTAAATTTGTACTGAATTGTATTTTGAACTTTCTATATTTAGTCTTTCAAATAAAATTGTATGTTTCTGTTACATTTACATATCGAAAGGATAGGGAAAGAATAGAAAGTGAGAAATAAGAAAAGTTTCTCTCATTTTTATTCACTCTTTGTTCCTCCTAATATTTTACTATGATAGTACTATAACATAGAATAAAATAACCATCCAAATCAAGTCACTAAATATATTAGAACTCCATAATATTTTTGTCAAAATAATCTACAAATAAACCTTTACCTTAAGCTTAAATATTGAAATCTTTTGTATTGTTGTAACCATAATGTACGAGAGAAAAAACATCTAGGCTGAGACCCACTTAATAATATTTTCAAGTAAGGCCCAATACTCCCATTCTAAGGGAGGCTCACATTAAGTCCAAACGAATGACTCTTTCTTGACCGAGGTCACCATGATGACTGAGGCACCCTCCACGACCGAGACCACAACCGATACGATGGATACGACCCCACTGACGTTACACTACTGAGGTCACGTGGATGATCGAGGTTCTCTCATACCTAGATTGTAACAACTCGAGATAGACGAGATCATTCTCCTGACATAATAAAAAATGATAATCAGTTATACAAGAAAATGACAGGTACACAACACCATATAAGGCAATATCAATGGTTGTTAAAGAAGATAAGATGATAACCAAACTATCCTGATTTTGGGAATATTCTCTTTAAATATCATCATTCCTTATCAGATCAAGGAGGAAGATTCATTGAATTAGGACGTTTGACTGATACACAAAATCATTATAAATATATGATGATCTTCATTTAATGGTAAGCAATTCTCCACACTGCTAATATTCTTTAAACACTCTACTGACTTGATCGTCAGAGTGTAGTAGGCGGGGCACCCCCTGATGCCCTGCCTACTACTTTCATGATCATTCTTGATTTTTACAAACCCCTGGACATATTACTGAACGACGTGTGGTGGTCCTCTCGGCAGTCGATGTTTAAATATTTTTTGCATCAACAGTTTATACGGGAGAAACAACACATAAGCTAAGACCCACTCAATAATATTTTCGAGCAAGACCCACTACTCCTATTCTAAGGGGGGCTGCATCACTACTACAATTTTGACCTTAGATGACGGTGAAAACCTGTCATTATAACCCTATAATGACGGTTGACCGCCTGTCATCTTTATTCTTTTTTAACAAAACCATCAAAATAGGATGCCGTGAAAATCAATTAGATGACAAAGAATCTCCATCATCATAGGTGTCGTAAAAGTATTTAGATGACAGAGAATTGTCGTCATCTAATGTCCAAATTATTTTAAAAAAATGTCATGGAAAGGGGGGAAAATGCCTTTCCATGACAACATTTTTCATTTAATTACCCTTTTTGTGATATACGTTCTTGAGATTGATATCCATTTAACATACATGCATTATCCCCCATGAACAGCATGAAGGGGAAACCAATAATTCTATAACCTTAATGCTAAAAAACTTGATAAGAATATCCTTTATCTACACTCATTCAAGCACTCACTTTTAACATAGAAATTCGAAACATGCAAGTTAAGTGATAAAGAACACAATTCTTCCCTTCTTTATGTAACACTACCTCCTGCGGTTACAACCAATTTTTGTAGATCTTTTTTGTACTCCAATGAAAAATCACTAGTGAAATAGAACCTTAAGCCCTTACAAATCTTTGGTGCATATTTAAGGGGTAAAACCAATCAAAATTTCTTACACTGTTAAAATTTATGGATAAAGAATCACCAGCACATCATGACTACTCACCTTTGTATATATTATTTATAGAATATTAGATCTCACCACTAACATTAAACTATGACTAATGTCAAAAAAAGTTGAGATCTTACTACTTTCACTATTTACTATGAACATGTGGTACCAGATAGTTAGGCTACATTAGCAGTAAGGAAGAGCTCCAATGCAGTTGGTCAACACACTTTTGTTCTTAACTATAACTACTAAATGAATGAAAATGATTGAAATAATATCAAGTTGGCCAATGTAATGGAAACTAGAAAGTATCAACACAACTTACAGTCCATCTTGAGAATCCATCGTCCATTAAGGGTTGCCATGAGCACATTAAATGTTAGGGTACATGCATAATTCTCGTCTGTAGCTGCTATCACGTGAGTTACATCATGTCTATAAAACATAGACACTGTTGCACATGTCATATTTGCAAACTTGACCAAAATACTCTGGATAACAAGGAGGAAAGGGAGATACCCATTACTAGAGTGTCAATTTATTATGCAAAAGCATTAAAAAAAGAAATAAAACATGTTTAAAAACCTCTTTTTCTAAGTATTAGAAAATTCTTACAATCTTTTCACTACAATTAAAGAAGATAGCAATATTCTTTCCAAAATAGAAAGGAATATGATTGATTTTTCTATATAAGCGTTCATGCCCTCAACATGCTAAGAAAGGTATATTGCAGTTTAACTTTATCTAATTCCTAAAGTAAATTTTTACTAAACATTCAACAAACTAAGGCAAATGAGTTAAAAGAAGAATTTGTACATTTGTGTCAGCGATGTCTGATTTCTGATAGCAGTATTTTTCCCAGACTTAGACTTCTCATTTGGAAATCTTACTAAGGAATGGGAACAACGGAGAACAATGAAGTCATCCTGAAAGAAAGCAAATAATAAAATATGTTTTCTACTCAACAATACATAACTTCACAGCTTAAATAACAAGTTAAATCTGACAATTACACATAAACATTATTTAGCATAAAATCAAAGTTCACTCACGCAATTCCAACGACACCCTGATATTTCCATTGCACATGGAAAATGATAGCTTCTCCCGCACGTTTTCATGAAGCAGGCGAGGGTAGCACCCTTTAACCCACATTTGCTGCACTTAAGCTTGCACCCCTTGCCACTCCAGACTCCAATTTTTTTATGGTTTAATCAACATAATAAACATGTGATGCCCTGCATTTCCAAATCGTCTAACTATTAGTTGAAAATAGTTAGACTTCAACACCAGGACATATTTTCTATACATATGTGATATACCAACCTATGCATGTTTTGTGAACATGTATTACATTTGCAAGGATTGCCTCATTTCCCATAACCAAATTCCCATTCGCATAATGCAGCATTGGTCCAGTAGCCTAGAAGAGTTCATTAGGAAAGTGTCAAATGATAAGCACTTAAGTACTTGTTGACTCTAGCCAATAGTAAGAGAGATGTCAGATATTGTAAAACATACCTATGAGATTTTAGAAGACTGACAAAATGCACATGTAGTTGTCCCAAATGCCTCATCTGCAATTGCTGGAGGCTTCTTACTAGCAACAGGACTCCAATATGTCTTTCAATTATGAGTCTGAAGTCATTGAAACTCCAGACTGCAAAACCTAACAGTTGTTATCCTCATTTGTTATTCCCAAATTTAATTGCATAGTGTTCATTTTCTTCTCTCTCTCTCTTGACGTCCTTGAAATGGCCTTCAGTTTCAAAAAGAGAAACAAAATGCCTTGATACCATAGTATCATGATTGCAGTTACTTAGAATTGGCCTCTTGCCTATTGAATTTTCTGAACTCTGGAAAAATTGAACAGAAAATGTCAGAATCTAAATAAATTATATCTTGAAGAAAATAAGTATCAACACAAGATAGTAGAACTATTAGAAGCATACATTCTCACATACTAGATATCAAAAGAGCAACACTGACATCATGGGGTAAGGATCATATGCTGCAATATCAAATTCCTGATCAACGAAACATAAAATCATTGAGTTTTGGAAAGGAAGAAAAGTATAAGAGTCAGGTTACCACAATACATCATATTCTTACTTGTGTGAATGCAGAGACATGGTCATTATCCTAGCCTTTGTTCTCATGATATACATCAGTAACACCCTGTAGACAATAAAAAAACTATTAACAGTTGGGCATATATGAATTCTCCAAAACAAAATATGATCATAATCATGCTAAGGACTTGACAAGCATACACATCAATGTAGGAAATTTCTAGGGAAAAAATTACATAAGATATTATGGGCAAACACGTAGCAAGTTTAGAAAGTAGTGTAAAATACAGTCCTAATCGACAGATCCAAACTGGATTAATATGTGCATAACTGCAAGAAGATGATAATAGTTAAAAAATTATTAAAATGAAAATTAGGGCATGGATGATACCTAGCAGAGAAGGAGAAAACCGCGTAGGGGAAGGAGAGCTTCGGGAGCGATACATGGATGCATATCTGAGCTTTGAGTATACAGAGACGCAGATCTGAGAGTGTGCAGTTAAGCCTCAAGTGGGATGGACATCTAAGCTGAGATGGACACAGATCTAAGATGGATGCACTTTGGAAAAAAATCAAACAAAACCAAAATCAACAAAAGACTAAAACTCATGAAACCGGAAGATCATATCTTTCGATGGAGGGAGAAAACCCTCACCGTCGAAGAAGAAATTATAGAAACAGAGGGAGATGATGCGAGGAAGGAGAAACCCTTGCTCGACCAGTCGCTAGCTCAGAGTTCAGGACAAAACCTTGCTTGAGTAGCGGTGGAAGATCACCATCGAAGCTCGCCTGAAAGCCGCCGTGAAGTCTAATGGCACGCAGTCGGGAAGAGGGAGCTCCAATCGCCAGTCGCCACTGTTGTCAAAAGAGAAGAAACAAATAACATAGTAAAAGTAAAATTAGGGTTATTTATTATATAGGATGATATTTTCATAAATAAAGTGAACTTTGTAGTTACACCATTGAACATTGACAGGTTTTTTTCCACTGTCATAATAAAAAGTTATATTGACAGCCCAAAAATTAACTATCATGATAGAGAACACATTGATGACAGTTAATTTTTGAGCTGCCATCTTACCTGAACTATCCCACCCTACACTATTTTCCTTTGACAGATTTTATATAGTTGTCATTGTATCATAGATGTGGCTGTCATCTAAAGCCAAAATTGTAGTAGTGCATTAAGTCCAAACCAATAACTCTTTCTTGATCGAGGTAACCATGATGCCCGAGGCGCCCTCCATGACTGAGGCCACAATCGAGGTGATGGATACAACCCCACTCTGTAACTACGTTACACTACTGAGGTCACGTGGATGATCGATGCCCTCTCATACCTAGATCACGGCTACTCGAGATAGCCGAGATCATTCTCCTGACACAACAAAAATATGATAATGAGTGATACAAGAAAATGATAGGTACACACACCTCTGTAAGATAATCTCAAGGGTTGTTAAAGAGGATAAGATGATAACCAAACTATCCGGATTTGGGGAATATTCTCCGTAAATATCTCCATTCATTATCAGATCAAGGAGGAATATACATTGAATCAGGACGTTTGACTTATACAGAAAATCATTATAAATATATTATGATCCTCATTTAATGGTAAGTAAATTTTCACACTACTAATATTCTTTAAATACTCTACTGACTTGAATGTCAGAGTGCAGTAGGCGGGGCACCCCCGGTGCCCGGCCTACTACTTTCACAATCGTTCTTGATTTTTATAAACCCCTGAACGAATCACCAAGTGACACGTGGTGGTCCTCTCGACAGTTGATGTTGACATATTTTTTGCATCAACAGTTTGTACTAGAGAAAAAACTCCTGCGCCAAAGCCCATTCAATAATATTTCTGAGCAAGGCCCAATACTCCTATTCGAAGAGAGAGCTTAGATTAAGTCTAAACCAAGGAATCTTTCTTGACTGAGGTCACCATGATGAGCAAGGCACCATCCACAACGGAGGCCACGACCTAGGCGATAGATACAACCCCACCTACGTTACACTACTGAGGTCACATGGATGATCAAGGTCCTCTCATACCTAGATCGCGACTACTCGAGATAACTGAGATCATTCTCTTGATACAACAAAAATATGATAATCAGTCATACAAGGACAAGATAGGTACACAATGCCGTTATAAGACAATCTCAAGGATTATTAAAGAGGATAAGATGATAACCAAACTATCCTGATTTGGGAAATATTCTCCTTAAATATCTTCATTCCTTATCAGGTCAATGAGAAAATACATTAAATCGAGACGTTTGACTGATACAGAAAATCATTATAAATATATGATGATCCTCATTTAATTATAAGTAATTCTCCACACTACTAATATTCTTTAAACACTCTACTGACTTGATCGTCATAGTGTAGTTGGTGAGGCACCCCCTGGTGCGCTGTTTACTGCTTTCATGATATTCTTGATTTTTGCAAACCATGGGATGAATCACCGAGCGATGTGTGGCGGTTCTCTCGGTATTCGATGCTAACATATTTTTCACTTCAACACATAAAAAGTTTATAATTAATATAAAGGGTTATTTGGATTAATGTACCTTTTCATTTTTGGTTTAGGAAATATATACCAATTTTTGAAAAATCAGAATTTTATACCCTGGAACCCTTGCTATTCAATTAATATTAGTAATCCCACCAAATTCTATTCCATTTTCAATGCACAATCAAATCAATGAAACCATTTTTTTTAGTCTTCTGCTTCTCTTTTATTCAACGAAGCTCATTCTTCTTTATTTTGTCATATAGCGACTCAAACACTAAAATGTTCAAGTAATTTTTTATGAGTGCTTGAAGGCTTTAAGTAACTTTCTATGACTATTTGAACCCTTCAAGTAGTCACATGTTCACTATTTGAAGGGTTCACTAGTTGTATCTGATTATTTGAACCCTTCAAGTAGTGATTTTGGTTCTGAAAGTAAAAAAAGTAATTACTTGAAGGGTTCAAGTAGTTTCTGACTACTTAAACCCTTCAAGTAGTTATTTATTTTGACTTCCAGAATAAAAAATTACTACTTAAATGGTTCAAGTAGTCAAATACAACTACTTGAACCCTTCAAACATTTTTTTTACTTTCAGAATCAAAATCACTACATGAAGGGTTCAAATAGTCAGATACACCTACTTGAACCTTTCAAGTAATATTATTTTTACTTCCAAAATCAAAATCACTACTTGAAATGTTCAAGTAGTCAGACGATTACTTGGATCCTTCAAGTAAATTTTTTTACTTTCAGAATCAAAATCACTACTTGAAGGGTTCAAGTAGTTTGTTATGAATATGTGCTAGAATAGCTCTCGTTGAAGAAGAAGAAGAAGAAGAAGAAGAAGAGGAATGAGTCATAAAGTCTCAAAGAAGTCGAAGAAGAAGAAGAATAAAAATAAGAAGAAGAAGAAGGAGGAGGATGTGGAGGAAGATGACCTTCGTTGAAGATGAAAGAAGAGAGCTAAAATGTTGATGTTGATATTTGTGTTGATTTAATATTTGCATTGAGAATGGAAGAAAAAAATTACAAGTGACGATGTGAAGTTGATATATCAAGAGTATAATATTCTGAGTTTTTCAAAAGACATTTTTTCTAACCTAAATTTAAAAGGATATAATTTTCTAAATAACTCTAATATAAATGAATAATTTTAAGAAGTCTAAGAAATTTTACAAAATAAGCATTACTCTAGAGTTTTTTTTATCTAAATAAGCTATAAGTGCGTGGCTGCAGCTTTTAACTCTGTTGCTGGTCCAAGACTCCAACCAGAACTAAGATATTTATGTCCATGCACCAACCTGTAATGCACACGTGACGCGTGGCACTCAATAACTTAGCATGCTCCACAAACACACATCATAAGTGGATCGACGACCATTAACGGAGTACCATGATTATAAATAAATTCGACTACACCAACAAACTTACAATATCTGAGAAAAGCTTCATCAGAAAATTCTCTTTGGCTTTAATTTCAATGGTTTTCTTTTGTTTCTTAGTGGACCAAAAGAGGAAGGAGCAGAGGAGGAAGCCGTTGGCTGGGACGTGTTCACGGTGCGGCTGCGGAGCAACTGTGGCCGACATGAGGACATCTACGAGGTTTTGTTATGTCCCATTTTATTGGAAGTCTTGGAGGGCTATTGTCTGTTCTGTATGTGGTTCAATTCTTAAGTCCTATACATAGAAGTGAAGTCTTCAGTCACTTTTCGTCTTTTTTGTTGTTTTATTTTCTTTGAATGTAAAATATTTCATTTTTCTGTCGAAAGACTGAAGTAATTGAAAATTAAAATCTGCAATTGTTCATCCAAAGCTGTGGAAGCAACAAAACCCTTTTTGAATTCCATTATTATGAAAATAATAAAAGAAAAGTATGAAGAGAGATCAAATAGATGAAACGGGGAACAGAAAAAGTTCAACTATATGAACATGTAAAGGTTTTTTTTGTGTGTGTATATGAAGAGTATTCTTGGTTGTAACTGGCTTAACCATTTATATTTCAACCCGTCTTCTGGTAGAAAATATTAAAAAAATTGAAACAAATATACAAGTTTTCTAGGCGAATTTAGTAAATGACATTTTTTTCACTTTACATAAACATACAAGTTTTCATTGTAAGAAGATAAAGTTTGGCCAGATAGTTATTGACTTAGTTAGTTTAAGGGCATTATAGTCATTCTCTTAAAACTAGTCTTTAGATCACTATTCTTGTCTTGTATATGAAGAGTATTCTTGGTTCTGTATTCGAGGTAATGATATTTTCTCGTATTCACCATTCTCTTCTTCATCTATCTATACAAGTCTTCATGGTATCAAAGTCAATCTGACCAGCGTCATTATCATGGTTGAGAACCCAGAAAATTATCCACAACCCATGTCACAGAAAACTTCTCAAACTCAATCTACCACCTTTTTTTTATTCTGGGAAGATCCTTCAAACTCAAAGTTCTAAAGAACCTGGCTTGTCCCTCAATTCGCCCATGGCTAGTACAGATTAAAATACACATTCACCTAGTTTCCTCCTATCCAATATTTGTAACCTCATATCAATTCGCCTTGATTCTACAAATTTCATCTTATGAAAGTACCAAATCTCAGCCATATTGAAAGCTCATATGATATTCGGGTTCGTGGATGGCTCAGTGAAGTATCCTCCAAAATTTATTAAGAACGATGAAGGTCTTGAAATCTTGAATTCAAGATTTGAGCAATGGTTTGCACATGACCATGCGCTTATGACTCTGACAAATGCAACCATTTCCCCCATTGCACTATCTGTGTTGTTGGATGTAGGACATCGAAGGAGGTTTGGGAATCAATTGAGCGCCGATTCTCTTCTCTTTCTCGAACTCACATAGTTCCAGTTGAAATTTGACCTTCGGACTATGTCCAAGAAGCCTACTGAAAGTCTGGATTCCTACATGCAGCGTATTAAAGAAGTCAAAGACAAGATGGTAACAGTCTCAATCAATGTTGAAGATGAAGACATACTAATCTACACCATAAATGGGTTGCCAATAGAGTACAACACAGTGAGAACTTCTATAAGAACCAGGGCAGAACCAATGTCTCTCGAGGAACTCCACGTGCTTCTGAAAATAGAAGAACGATACATTGAATCTCAGAGCAAGATTCAAGAAGCTTCACTCCAAAACACAACCTTTGTTTCATCATATAATAATCGAGGTAACAATAGAGGAAGGGGATTCTGTGGAGGAAGAAATAGTGGAAATGAATGGAATTACTCAAAATAACCTACAACCAGATTCACAGGTATAGCTTACAGACACTGGGTGTAATACCCATTTGACACATGATCTTGCAAATATTTTCAACACCTCTGAGTATAATGGTGAAGAAGGATTTTCTATTGGAAATGGGCAGTCCTTAGCTATCTCTCATACATGATCTCGTATGATTCACACTTCTACCAACAAATTTCCTTTGTCTGAAGTTTATTGTGTTTCTGATTTATCTTCTAATTTACTCTCTGTGTATAAATTATGTGTTGATAACAAATTGCGATTTACTTTTGATTTACTTTTGATAATGAATGTTTCTTTATTCAGGACAAGGAACCATGCACCTTCTGCATAAAGATACTTGTGTGAGTGGTCTCTATCCAATACTTGTTAATTTACCTAAGAAACATCTTGCATATCCTTGTGCAAAGATCACTGATTCTATCTGGCTCTCTAGACTAGGGCATCCCGCTAGTAACGTTGGTAAACAAATCTAGAAAATAGCACATTTGCCATGTACTTCTTCTATGTTTGATAATTCTTCTTGTATAAGTTGTATAACTAATAAAATAGTAAAGTTACCTTTTCCTATATCTGATTCTTGTATTCTTTTCCTTTAGATCTTATCCATACTGATTTTTGGGGTCCTTCTCCCATAAATTATGTTTTAGGTCATATATTTTATGTTGTATTCATTGATGATATGTCTAGATTCACCTGGTTCTTTCCTATTGTGCATAAGTCTGATGTCTTTGGTGTGTTTAAGATGTTTAAGCCCTATGTTGAAACCATGTTCTCCATCAAGATAAAATGTTTATGATCTGATGGAGGTGGGGAATATGTCAATAATTCCTTTCAAACTTTTCTGCTTGAAAATGGTATACAACACCAAATCACATGTCCTCACACACCACAACAAAATGGGATGCTGAATGTAAACATAGACATTTAGTTGAGACTGGTTTAACACCGATGCATTTTGCTTTTGTTCCCACTACATTCTGGAATTATGCTTTTCGCTGTCTCAACCTGTTTAATTAATAGAATGCCAAATTTGAATCTTCAAAACATGTCTCCCTTTCAAAAACTTTTTGGCACAATGCCACAATATGATTCTCTTAGAATCTTTGGATGTGCTCGCTATCCAAGTTTGAAACCATATCGGAAAAATAAATTTGATAGTAAGACTCTCCAATGTATATTTTTGGGTTATGCCTTAAATACAAATGATACGTATGATATGACTTACATACCAAAAAAAGTTACATCTCTAGACATGTTTTATTTGATGAAACCGTGTTTCCCTTTGCTGCTAACAATTCTGTGCAGACAAGTCAGACTTCAGCACCTAGTTTTTCAATTCCTACTCCTGCTGTGTTTCCACATTATAGGTATCATCCATCTGCTCCTCATCCTTCAACTATCTCTGGTAAGGGTAATTCTGCCTCTTCTTTGCCTTCTTCATACACCACTTCTGCCAAGATTCCTCAATTCAATTCTGCTTCTGATTTACTTCATGATGTTGTTGTTAATAGCAACAATAATAGATATTATACTGATTCTTTCCGTACTGATGTGTGTAATCCTGCTTTTGTTCATCATACTGACAATACTGATGATACTCCAATCAACCTGAATCTGCCAATATTAGTAATGTGCCTACTAACTTCCTTAATATCTCCTCTGGTCTGCATATTGATATTAATGATGGTCCTCTTGCTTCAAATGCTTCACATACACACAACTCAAATATTACACACTCCATACACCCTATGCAAACCAGATCCAAGTCAGGTATACATCGTAAACGTGCTCTTGCTGTTTCTGCACCCATGATTCATGACACTATATCTGAACCAACTTCTTATTCTTTAGCTGCCAAAAGTCCAGCTTGGGTAAAGGCAATGAATGATGAATATAATGCCTTAATTGCTCAACATACTTAGACCCTTATGCCTTTTCCTCTTCACAAGAACCTTGTGGGATGCATATGAGTGTATAAGCTTAAATATAATCCTGATGGCTCTATAGCACGACATAAAGCTCGATTGGTTGCTAAGGGGTATCACCAACGAGATGACTTAGATTTTGATAAAACCTTTAGTCCTGTTTGTAAGAAACCTACTATCTTAATCATGCTTTCTCTTGCTGTCACACATAATTGGCCTTTGAGGCAACTTGATGTCAAAAATTCTTTTTTACATGGTCATTTGAATGAAGAGGTTTACATGTGTTAACCTTAAGGTTTTAAAGATAGACAACATCCTGGTTTTGTTTGCAAAATAAATAAATCATTTTATGGTCTTAAGCAAGTTCCAAGAGCATGGTTTGAATAATTTACTAGTCATCTTCTTTCTGTTGGTTTCATTGCATCTCATGCCGATAACTCTTTGTTTATTTCTGCCACTTCTACGTCGGTTACCTACATTCTTTTATATGTTGATGATTTAATTATTAGTGGCACAAATTCATCTATTAGTAATGTGAAATCTATGTTTGATATGACTGATTTAAGAGAGTTGAATTATTTTCTTGGTCTTCAAATTACCAGAACAGATTCTAGAATTTTTCTTAACCAACACAAATATGCCAGTAATTTGTTACATAAAGCTGGAATGAGCAATGTAGAACCTTGTCAATCTCATTGTCCTATTAAATCTCCTTCATACACTCATGTTGGAACCCCTTTACTGATGTTACACATTATAAAAGCATAGTTGGTTCTTTACAATACCTCACTTTCGCTAGACCTGACTTAAGTTATGCTTTTAACTATGTTTGCTAGTTTATGCATTCCTTCACTTCTCTTCATTACAGTATTGCTAAAAGTATATTACGATACATTAGTGGTACTCTTAACTATGATATTCTTTTAAAACCTATTAATCTTCGTTTGTAGGCATTTAGTGATGCGAATTGGGTAGGAGACCCAAGTGATAGACGTTCCACATATGGCTTCGTAGTCTTTCTTGGATCCAACATCATCTCTTGGAGTGCCAAGAAATAAGCAACCATGGCACGTTCTCTACAGAAGCCGAATACATGGCCTTAGCAAACACCGCACCAGAACTTAGTTGGATACAATAAATTCTCAAGGATTTTCATGTGTATTAAACACATGCTCTAACAATATGCTGTGATAACACTTCAGAAATTTCTTAGGCATCTGATCTCGTTCTTCATGCTAGAACCAAACATGTAGAAATAGATTTTCACTTTGTTAGGGAAAAAGTCATGAAAAAGGAATTAGATGTCAAATATATTCCTTCTCATATGCAACTTGCTGATCTTTTCACTAAGTCTTTCCCTATCTCTCAGTTTGCATACTTAAGGGACAAACGTATCCTTGATCCACAGATAAGTTTGAGGGGGGATGTAAGGAGATAAGATTAGTCAGATAGTTATTGATTAAGTTAGTTTAAGGGCATTATAGTCTTCTCTTAAAACTAGTCTTTAGATATATATTCTTAGCTTGTATATGAAGACTCTTGGTTCTGTCTTCGAGGTAATGATAATTTCTCTTGTGTTAACCATTCTCTTCTTCATCTCTTCTTCTTAGCTTCTTCCCTCTTCTTTCATCTTTCTATACAAGTCTTCATTCATGACATATAGATTTTTCATTATTAATGTAATTGTATGTTTATATTTATGCCCATGTAGCTAGTTTTTCAATTTTATGGTGGACAACTATATTTAAGGAATGTGTTTTGAATAAAAAAATTTCTGTTATTTTAAAATTAAAACAGTAAGTTACTAGGTCATTGTTGGCTAAGTGATTAAATTCAAAAAATAATCATTTTTTACATTTAATTCCAAATCTTAGCAACTTCAGTTACTTTTTACCATCATATTGTCTGGATTCCTTTTCAAAAAATCAACAGAATTTTGATTAATGTCTCAAACATCCAAAGTATATTTTCGACATCGTTCCAATTTCTTATCGATGATTCACAAATAGTCAATAAGTGATTTACTTATAGTATATCAGTACTATAATATTGATGAAACATAGATTGCATTTATATTTATTACTTAAATATTACTCTCATTGATTTTTTTCTAATATATATGAACATAGTTGAATTCATAATTGATTTCTTCAACAATAATGTCATTGAGTTATCATTAATTAGTTTATCAATGAAGTATTAGGGATATTTGTTCTACATATCTCAATGAATTCCTAGTAGTATAACAATGAAACTCCTTCCGAAATATAAACATATATTAGAAAATGACTTCATCAGGAAGGTGTATTATGATTTATAAATATTTATCTGATACTCTTATACATAACTCAATTAGTATAAGAATATTTCAGTAGTAGTATTTAATGATTTACTCAAAGTCAACTATGATATATTCGGGTTTTGTAAATGTGTAAATCATTAGGGTACTGCTTCAGCGTGTTGAGCTAACGGGCTAGATTTTGGTACTTTTAATTAATTATTTTTGTTCCATAAATTAAAGATCTTGATAGATTAACCTTATGTTTTTAAATATTTATTTTCTAAAATTTTGAATATTTATTAGATTTTAACTATTTTAACAAAATAACTAATTTAGTCTACTTTTTGAATTAATGATAAGTATATAGTATACGTTTTAGGGATTTGGTTCATCCATTGTGATAGTTATGAGAACTTGCTATTTAACTAAAATCTCAAAAAATATAACATTTTTCTAAGGTTTCTAAGTTTCTTGATTATATCTGTAAATCACCAAACATATTATGCTTAGATCTTTCTACTTTATTATCTGAGAATATCTTAAATGAAAATTAGGGCACAATGTGATAAATACCATGATTGATGAGTATGATTATGAGGATTTAACCATTATGGCAGATTATAAATTTATTTCAAGAAGCCATAAGTAAAATATCTGGAGCTAGAATTAAATAGTTGACTGACTATTAACTCTTACAATTTGTGATTTTCTTAACTGTTTCATACAGCTTGTATATAATGTATAAATTTCATTTCTATATAGCATTTCTACAAAACTTCATAATTCTATAGTGTCACTACAACGTTCCCCCCTTAAGGAGTCACTAAAATACATTTTAGGTGGGGGTGAAAATTTTGGTTCCGAACCGACCAAGCTAAACCGAAAATAATTGGTTCGGTCGGTTAGTTAATATACCTCGGTTTGGTTTGGTTTGAAAAAATATGTATTTTTGAACTGAACTGAATATCCCTATGTAAAACGATGTCGTTTTATACCCTAGTGTTGTTTATCTCATACACTTTTCAATACAACGTCGTTTTGAGTCTTTAACCCCATATATAAGCTGAATTTTTAGGGTTTTGCTCATTTCCACTTACACGACTTCACCCGTTCACCTTCGTGATTTTCTCTCTTCTTCAATGCCTCATCTTAAAACTTTTAGGGTTTTTTCATTTATGTCTCATTCTTCGTGATTTTTCTATAAGTATTATCTGAATCTCAGATCTCTAATTTCTCTTGAGTCTGGAACTCGTGATTTCTCTCTTCCTCATTTCTAAATTTTTTGGGTTTTTTGTTTGAGACTCTGAGTCTCCTTTTTCATGATTTCTCTCATAAGCTCTCCAGGTAATCCTTCACGAATTTCTCCCTTCTCTCATCTTTGTGTTCTCTGATTTATGTTTGGTTTAAGCTTAGATCTATATTGTTTGACTGTAGATATGTTTCTTTCAGATATGTGTTTCGACTATTGCTCATGTTTTTTTGTTCTGTATACTGCTCTTTTGTTTGAATCTTTGATTTTTTTTTTGTTCTGAATTTTTGTTCTGTAAACTGCTTAATCATAGATTCATAATATGTATTATGGATTGTATTATGATTTATGTTTGTTCTATTACAGAACTTATGTATTATGAATTTTTGTTCTGAATTTTATGTTTTATGAATTTTTTGTTATGTATACTGCTCAATCATAGATTCGTAATATGTATTTTGGATTGTATTATGATTTGTGTTTTTTCCGTTACAGAACTTCTGTATCATGAATTTTTGTTTAGAATTTTATGTTTTATGAATTTTTTGTTTTGTATGCTGCTCAATCAATTCAGAATATGTATTATGGATTGTATTACGATCTATACTGTATTATGATTATGTTTGTTCTACTCTAGAACTTCTGTATTATGCATTTTTATTCTAAATTTTGTGTTTTAGATCTGTATCTCTCGTTTGTCCTACTAAGTAAAATTTTGTGTGTTTACTAGATGTTAAATGCTGATGCGGTAGTTATTGAAAATGTTGGAGTTAAAGACTCAAAACCTCCAAAGCATAATTTAGGTAAGAGAAAATCTAACCGAGAGCCTTCTGATGTTTGGAATGATTTTTCTAGAATTGAAACTAGTGATATTGATGATGAGAAAGCTACTTGTAGCCATTGCAAGCGTGTGTTATCTTGTATTAGTGCTAATGATACTTCTTGTTTATTGACTCACTTGAAGAGATGTAAGAAGAACCCTACTATATTTGTTGACTAGAAGAAAAAAAACATGTTAGTTTTTACTACTAGCAACACAACTAGCAAATGAGCAAGTGAAAATACATGTACACTCTCTAGTATGACTTTTAATACTGAGAAATGTAGAATGTTGCTTGCTAGAATGATCATTAAGGATGAACTATTCTTTATGGTGGTAGAGGGCTAAAGGTTTCGTGAGTTTTGTCAGATGATGCAACCTAAGTTTGTTATTTCCTCTAGGATAATTGTTGCTAGAGATTGCGTTAATGTTTTTTTTGTAGAAGAAAGAAAATTTGAAAAGGTTTTTGCAAATAAGAATCAGAGGTTACGTCTTACCATTGATACTTGGACATCGGTGCAAAATCTTAGTTACATGGTAATCACTGCACACTTTATTGACAATGATTGGAAATTGTATGAAAGAATTATTAACTTTTGTCCAATTGTTAATCATAATGGGGAGTCAACTGATATGGATATTGAAAATTATTTCTTGATTGGGGTATTGAGAGAGTTTTCACGATCATAGTTGATAATGCAAGTGCCAATGATGACGCAATCAATTATTTGAGAAAGACGATTAGAAATTGGGACGGGCATGTGTTGGATGGGGAGTTTATGCATATTAGATGTTGCGCACATATTCTTAACCTCATTGTGCGTGATTCTTTGAAGGACCTCAATGACTCAATCATTCAAATCCGCAAGGCGATGAAATATGTGAGGTCTTCTCCCTCTCAATTTCAAAAGTTTAAGACTTGTATTGAGGCTGCAAAACCAACTGCAAGTAGCATAGTGTCTCTTGATGTTTCTACTATATGAAATTCCACTTATTTGATGTTGGAGACACCTGAAAAGTATCAAAAGGAATTTGATAGGCTTGGAGAGCAAGATGCACATTATTTGATGGAGCTTCATGGAGATGAAAAGAAACTTGATCCTCCACTAGACGAGGATTGAGATAATGCTCGTGTGTTCATCAAGTTTTTGAAAGTTTTTTATGAGGTAACCTTGAGGATTTCTGGTTCTTTAAATGTTATGGCAAATATGTATTTTAATGAGATTTGTTTGATAGAAAGCATTATTCGAACTTATTCCAAATCAAACAATTTTCTTTTGAAAAAAATGGCTAAGTAGCATGAGAACCAAATATGACAAATATTGGGGAGGTTCTGAAAAGGTATACTATATGTTGTATGTTGCTGTTGTTCTTGATCCACGTTTTAAAATGAGATATGTCCAATGTTGTGGTGAATTTTTGTATGAGCGTAATGTTGCCGCTGATATGGAAAAGAAAGTAATGTCTACTTTGAAGAGGTTGTATGAGGAGTACAAAGTTAAATTTAAGATTAATTTGCAAGAAGATATGTAACATGTTGGACAATCATCATAATCAGTTGAAATGTAAGATGGAAATGCTGATGGAATTCCCAAGCCATTTAATATTAACACGTGATTTGATATGGCCATGCTTGAGGAAGATAATTTGGAGGTTAAGAATGAGATTAAAAGATACTTGTTAAAGCCTTATTTAAAACGAGATGATAGTTTGGATATTCTTAATTGGTAGAGAGTAAACTCTTCAAGATATGATGTTCTTAGCCTGATAGATGGAGATGTTTTGGCAATTTATATCTCTACAGTTGCATTTGAGTCAGCATTTAGTACCAGTGGTCGTATAGTAAATCCAATCCACAGTTCATTGGCTCCAAAAATAATTGAATTTCTTATTTGTACAAAAAATTGGATCATGAGTCAACCGGTGAATATTATTAACCTCAACGAGACAATTCTAGAATTTGTTGAACTTGATAAAGGTACCTTTGAACTTAGTACTTGTATTACATTTCTTTTACAAGTTTATATTTTTTTCATGCTATTTTAACATAGTGTTGCAAGTCTGGGATTACTACGGTGTTGGTGTGATATTGGTAGTGGAGATTGAAGAATGAAGAACTTTATATTTTTCTTATCATGTTGTTATGTTTAAATAGAACAATCTGTCTTATTTCTTATTTTATGTTTAAATGTTGTTATGTTTATATGTTGCCTTGTATGATTTGTAATAAATTTGAGATATGAAGTGACTAGACATGAATTTTATTTTATGTTTAAATGATCAATATGATTTGTGATAAATTTGATGCTTTTTTAGGTTGCTAGACATGAAAATTTCAAGTTTAAGAATGAGAATACACTAAAAAAATTGTACAGAAAATAGGCCGAACTGATGAACCGAACCAAACTGAACCGTGACTCTCGGTTCAGTTCCGTTTGGGGTAGGTTTGAACTGTGTCTTTCGATTCAGTTCGGTTTCTGTTCAAATAACCTACCAAACCGAACCGTGAGCACCCCTAATTTTAGGCATGACTTTTAGAAAAGTTATGATAACTTGTTTTCTTCTTGAACTATGACATTTGTTTTTTGTATTTTATTAGACCTCAACTTTTTTCCAATCAATTTATTAGTACTTGAATTTTTTAGACTAGTCAAGGTCTTACTATCTATTTTCGTACGTGAAAGAAAAAAAAAATTATGACATCTGAGACATATATAGCTTGAGAAATATATAAAACTTCTTATAGTTGAATTGATGAGAAAATAATGTAAGACAATTGAATTGATGGAAAAAATGAATAACATTTTTTGATGTGTATGATAATCTATTGAATAAATAATTTTTTTAGATTGATATGATTGGTAGGTTTAATTTTGTGAAAAAATGTATGTAATAACTTGAAGTCATCTAAATCACTTTTATTTAATATTATACACAAACGATGTGTAGTTTTAACTTTAATTTTAATAATATTGGATTAAAATTTAAAATTTTGAGTTTAGAATTACTGTTTAATAATATTTGACTAAATTTTAATACAATTAATTTTATTTGACTATAAATTTAGTCATATGATGGATATTAGATTGATATTATTTTAAATAATGTTGAGATATTCTTCATCATAATAATGCAAATAATTTTCTAAGTAGCATTTAGACATTGCTTTCGAAAAAGGGGAATGATACAAAGGTAATTTGATTATAATTACCTTGCCAATGTAATTATGAATAGTGCCTCACTTTTTGAGGCAATTCAGTTATGACTTTCTCCAAAAATAATTAATGATTGTTGTCAACTTTATGGAATTAAATTCAAAGATGATAATTTAATTACTCAAAATATTACATCCGTTTCTTTAAATCAAATGACCCCTAAAATTATGTTTTTTTTGTTTTAGACACTAACTCAAGTGTTTAAATCTTGCAAATCAAAGAAGAAATAGAAATAAAATAAAAACAAATATATAATTTTTTTTGTCAAGAAGAATGATCATATGAGGCCAGTTGCCACCATTTGGGCTAACCGTCATGGTTGAATAAGAAAAAAAAAGTTGAAAAACGAATAAATAGTTAGTTTTACTCTTATACATTTAATTTTTCTATTCTTTCAATCGAATTAGACAGAGCTTGAAAAAAACATATAAATTGTTTGCAAGAAGTGAGGGAAATATATAAAAAAGGAAAAAACAAAAGAACTAATGGGGGCGTTGATGTCCACGACCATGTGCGTTGGTTCGGTGGCTTTGGAACTACTTAATTTGGATTTTCTTGACGTCGTCATCCTTGTTTAATGGAGCCAAGGTTCCATTCTCCTCTACTCCTTACCGGTCTTATAACGTTGTTAGAAATCTCAGTCATAGTCATATTGTGATTCTAATCTATATTTTTGTAAGATGTTCGTTGGAATAACCAATCATAAGTATTATTTATTTTGATCTACAATTCTAAGCAGCATATTACAGTATTGTTGTCATTTTAACTTAAAAATGCTTCTAAGTTGGATGTGAAATACATTGTCCAATACACTTATCCCATATATCACTCTAAGTAAAGTATCATTGTATTTTATATATACCTCTCAAATATTTTGTTAGATGATGTGAATTTTCCAATATTTTTTTAATTTACTCATATATATACATATGTAAATGAAACGTAGATATTTAGAAATGCAGCACTCTTTAAGATTGTGAGTGTAAAGGAACAAATTCACCGTCTTTGATAATTGATCGTGAATTTCTTATATTATAATATAAAAATATAGATAATAATTTAGAGAGAGAATGAGAGAATAAATACGTGAAAAACCCTTAAATAGAGGAAAAATCACGGATAGATTTTGATAGTATTTCATTATGGGGAAATGATTTACAAGGCTAATGAGTGTTGAGAGTTGTTCTTTTTTTGGAGTTACCTTTTGCCCCTTTTTATAAGCATTCATATAATCTTACATAAATTATCTAACTCTATCTGAAAATAGGATCAATAGAATATTCTCTGAGATCTAACTTATCAGCATAACAACTAAGTGAATCTTAACCGTCTGATCAATCCAATGGCCTTGATTAGCTTCTCTTTGGATGGTCACATCGGCAATCCATGTAATTTCATATGATTGGTCGGTTCTTTATAACCGTTTAGTTGATCTTATGGTTCCCGTTCTATCTTCTTTTCGATGGAGTCTTCGGCCTAGATCTTGTCACGTGTCATGTGAAATTTTGCCTGTACGTTGATCCCCATTACACTCAACGAAATTTTATTCGTTGAGGTGTAATGATTTGTCTTTTCTCATTTTGATGTTACGTCTGCCCATTTATGTTCTCATATGTTTCTTGAAAACATGCGACATTATTTTTCCTTGTTTCTCCTTTTCATTCTGCCATTACGTTTTTCTGTTCCCGTCCACATAGCTTACAGTTGTCGAGCAATTTTTTATCAGTTGCTGTCAAGGATGATTACTTCTTCTTCATTTGTTGTTACGTCTTTTTGCACCTTTCACTACGAACTCATTGATAGAGTTTTTCTCGTTTCTTCATTTTTCATTTTCCTTCTCTCGTATGTTAAGATCTGTGACAAAAATAGTGTACAAGAATAATAGCATAATAATTTATTGAGATGAGTAAGGGGCGAGTGTACCATTTCATAATTGCATCGCATGAGTTTGAGTTTAATGTTCCGCATTTGTTGGTAGAGTTTCTACTGTTTCCTTATTTTCTTTTTCCTTATCTCATTTTGTATTTTTCCTTTGTACTTCTGCTTCGATCAATATGAATTACTCTGTTTGTGCATTTTTTCTTCTATTGAACTCATTTTCATTATACTTCATTCAAAGACTTAGCAAAATTTAGGGATCAAAATACGGTATTGTGCCGACTTCAAGCTTTCAACGAAATTCGTTCTCAAATACTTAGGAAACTTTTGGCCTCATACTCTTGACAATAGATGTTCTTTTGTGAAATTTGTTCCCGAGGATAATTTTTTAATTTTTTTAATGATGATATACATGTTTCCTCAAGTACTTATGTTCAAATAAAGAATCATGATCTCGTCTCATTCTGAGAGAAGAAATTACGAACTGTCATTTTCTTTTGAGAGGAGGATTTAAGTTCAAATAAAGAACCATGACCCCATTTTTATTTTGAGAGAAGGAATTGCGAACTACCATTTTATTTTGAGAGGAGGACTCAGGTTCAAATAAAAAATAATGACCCCCTTTTCATTTTGAGAGAATGAATTACGAACTGTCATTTTCTTTTGAGAGAATGACTTAGGTTTAAATAAAAACCCATTGCCACGTTTTCATTTTAAGAGGGACTTACGAACTGCTCATTTTCTTTTGAGAGAAAGACTTAGGTTTAAATAAAAAATCACGACCTCATTTTTATTTTCTTCTGAGAACGGTGTCCGTAGACACTCCCAATGACTTAGGCTCATTCTATGGTACCATGGCCCCGTTTTGATTTACTAAATATTATTCATTGATAGTGTTTTTTCCGTTTCCTTTCATTTCCTCTCCTCCGCTTTGCACTTTTTTTATTTCCTATTACTCCATTTCTCATTTTCAGTTTCCCTTTTCTCCTTTTAACTTTTTCCTTCCTTTTATTGCTTCTTTTGCCTTTACTCCTGACCTTCCCGTTCTAAAACGTTGAAGCCACGACCTTCCTTTACTTGGTCTTCCTTTACTTAACGTTTCCTTGCTGACCTTCCTTTTCTGTCTTTCTTTACTCAACTCTTATTTTCAGCCTTTCTTTACTTAGCCCAGCCTTTCTTTTCACTTTTGTTTACTCGACTTTTATTTATTCATCCTTTCTTTATTGAGCTCTGAAGTTCTTTCCTCAAGTTCTTTTCTGCTATGAATTTTTTTCTTGAAAACTTCTTTTCTTTTCTGTTCTGAAATTCTTTCCTCAACTTCTTTTCTTTTCTGCTCTGAAGTTTTTTCCTCAACTTCTTTTCTTTTCTGTTCTGAAGTTATTTCCTCAACTTCTTTTCTTTTCTATTTTGAAGTTCTTTTCTCAACTTCTTTTCTTTTCTATCTTTCTTTACTCAACTCTTATTTTCCGCCTTTCTTTATTCGCTCAGCCTTTCATTTGACTTTTCTTTACTCAACATTTCTTTACTAAGTTCTGAAGTTCTTTCCTCAATTTCTTTTTTTTTTTCTGCTCTGAAGTTTTTTCCTCAACTTCTTTTCTTTTCTGTCTGAAGTTTTTTCCTCAAATTCTTTTCTTTTCTATTCTGAAGTTCTTTCCTCAACTTTTTTTGAAGTTCTTTCCTCAACTCTTTTGAGTTATCCATTCTCTTTCTTCCATTCTTGCACTTTGACCATTGCGGCTTGTGTTTCAATTCATTTTGAGAGTAGGACTTATGTGTTGCCCCTCCAAGGACTCACGCCCTTAGTTCCTTCTAGGAGTAGGACTTATGAATTGCCCCTCCCAAGGACTGACACCTTTAGTTCTTTTTTAGAGTAGGACTTATGAATTGCCCCTCAAGAATTACGCTCTTAGTTCCTTATGAGAGTAGGACTTATGAATTGCCCCTCAAGAATTACACCCTTAGTTCCTTATGAGAGTAGGACTTATTAATTGTCCCTCCCAAGGACTTACGCCATAGTTCATTCTGAGAGTATGACTTATGAATTGTTTCTCTCAAGGACTTACGCTCTTTGTTCCTTCTTAGAGAGGACTTATGAATTTCCCATCCCAAATACTTACGCCCTTAGTTTCTTCTGAGAGTACGACTTATAAATTGCCCCTCCCAAAGACTTACGCCCTTAGTTCCTTCCAGGAGTAGGACTTATGAATTGCCCCTACCAAAGACTTAAGCCCTTAGTTCCTTCTGAGAGTAGGACTTATGAATAGCACTTCCCAAGGACTTACGCTCTTAGTTCCTTCTGAGAGTAGGACTTATGAATTGTCCTTCCCAAAAATTTACGCCCCTAGTTCATTCTGAGAGTAAAATTTATGAATTGCCTCTTCCAATAACTCATGCCCTTATTTCATTCTGAGAGTAGGACTTATGAACTACCCCTCCCAAGAACTCACGCCCTTAGTTTTTTCTGAGAGTAGGACTTATGAATTGCCCCTCACAAGGACTTACGTCCTTAGTTCTTTCTGAGAGTATGACTTATGAATTTCCCCTCCCAAGAACTGACGCCCTTAGTTTTTTCTGAGCGTATGACTTATTTATTGCCCCTCCCAAGGACTTACGCCCTTAGTTCTTTCTGAGAGTAGGATTTATGAATTGCCCCTCCCAAGAACTCACACCCTTAGTTCCTTCTGAGAATAGTACTTACAAATTGCCTCTTCCGAAGACTTACGTCCCTAGTTCCTTGTGAGAGTAAAACTTATGAATTTCCCCACTCAAGAACTTATGCCCTTAGTTCTGTTGTCGAAAAAGAGAGTGAGTTGACAACCTGCATATTATCATGTCATAAGTTTTGATTGAGAGCTCCAAATCAAATTCTGTAAGATTCTTCTAAAGGTTGATTTTCATTTGCTCCTGATAGTATATAATCCTTCATGTAATTACTAGGTTCAATCGAAGCTGTATAACTTCCAAATCTATCTGTTCTGTATAATCTATCTTCTTGAATAACCTTCATGAAAATTATTATAACTCTTGCTTGGGAGCTCTGAATCAAGTTCTGCAAAAAAAAAATTCAAGGAGTATACATTTATCTCATTTTCAACAATATATAATTTGTCATATAATATTGTCTAAACAAAGCAGCCTAAAGATTCAATTTGAAAGACGTGAATAGCCTTATCTTTTTGAGTGGTATGTACTAAAATTACTGTAACTTTTGATCAAAATCTTCAAATTGAATTCGGTTAAACTCTCCAATAAGTAGACTTTTATATCTTTTCGATGATGTAAGATTCATCATGTAGTTGGCTTCTAGTAAATATAGTTTATTTTTCAAAATTGATTGTTCCGCACCATCAGCTTTCCTGAGTAGCCTCAATAAGAATCATCATAATTGTTTCTCAAGAACTTCAAATCAAGTTCTGTAAAATTCTTCAAGCAGTAGACATCTATTTCTTTTTAAAGATATATAATATGCTATGTAAGTCTATACAGTTTAAAAAGAAATTAAATTTGAAAGACATGATTAAGTTTAATTTTCTGTACGAAGATTACCATACTTTTGATATGAAACTTAACTTGAATTCCATAAAATCTCCATGAAGCATACATGGAGATCATATCTTTATATTGAATTGCGTAAAATTCTCATATCTTTATGATTATGTGACTCGCCATGCAATTTTCCTTTAGTTTCCATTTTCATATCTTCCAACTTTTTTTGTTTTAATTTTCATTTTCGTTCCCGTTGTCACTTCCGACATTTCTGTTCACATCATCACGATGTCTCTGTTTTCGTAGTTAGGATGTCTCTATTCTCATTTTTTGTTCATATTTTATTTTCCTGCACTCATAAATTCCTTTTGAATGACTAAATTTGCTTAAGTCGTAGCTTTCCCTTTTTTGGTCTTCCCGTTCTAAAACATTTGAACGTAGTCTCATTGGTTTTCCTGACAACTTTCTTTTTTCTTTTCTAACGAATCTCTTTTATGAAATCTTCTCAGATTTCTGTTCTGAAATTACAATACTCTAACTTTTTCTTTTCTAAAGAGTTGAAACTTCTCTGATATGAACTTCAACTTTTCTGTTCTGAATCTCTGACTTAAAATTTTTTGAAGCTCTGACTTCAATTTTTCTGAAGCCTTTTTTTATTTTATGAGTTTTTTATCTAAGATTTCTGAGTTCTTCTAATCTGAGCTTTATGTGCTTTTCCGATATGAGTTTTATGAATTTTTCTGAACTTTCTGAGCTCTTCTAGTCTAAACTTTATGAGTTTTTCTGATATGATATTTATGAGCTTTTCTAAACTTTCTGAGTTCTCTGAACTTTTCTGATATGAGTTTTATGAGCTTTTCTGGTCTGAGCTATATGAGCTTTTCTGATCAGAACTTTCTGACCTTTTCTGATTTAAGCTTTTTGAGTTCTTCTGGTCTAAGCTTTTTGAGCTTTTCTGAACTTTCTGAACTCTTCTTTTCTTCTTTCAGTGTGATATAATTCTAAGCCCTTTCGAAAGTCTCTGCCATAGATAAAGGTTTTTTTATGGATAAGTCTTTGAACAAAAGTGGGTTTGGTCATAACCCTCTTCTAAAAGCTAGTCTGGTTATTCGATCATTACAGTTTTCGATCTTCGCCATTTCATCTTTGAATCTATGGGTGTACTTCCATAAGGATTTTCCTTCCTTGATCATGATCATGAGGAGGTACTCTGTGTCCTCCATTACTGTTTGATATGTGGAATACTGTTCTAGAAAGACAGAAGACATAACAACAAAGTTAGTAATCGAATGAACAGGTTGCGAATGATACCATTTTAAGGTCGTACCGTCTAGACTGGTTGGGAACATTCTACACATTAACTCATCCTCATGATGATATAGTGTCATTATTGCCTGAAACGACGAAGATGATCCACTGGATCTGTCTTCCCTTCGTAACACTTGAACTTTGGAGCCACAAATTTTTTAGGTACATGAGCTGCTAGAATCTTTGGACTCCACGGGGTATGGGAGAGATATTCAAGTTCTCTTTTTTTAGTACTCCCCATGTTCCTCATCTCCAGCATCTTTCGTTCCAGTAATTCTTCTACAACTTCCTTGGTGATAATTTTAGAATGGCGCATCTTCTCTGCAACCTCATTTTCTCAGTTATGAGACTGAATTTCCCCTTCTTCTCGTTGCATGTTCATGCTGTTCTCGTGGTTTTCTTGTCTCATAGCTCTCCTATTATTCTTTGAGCGGATGTCCCGTTCTTTGTTATTTTCTATTTGGCTGACCTCAGCATGCGTTCGAGCCATCTCTTGTTGAAGAGCATGGATCTGTTCTTGCATAGCTCTCCACGCATCGCGCTGCATTTCTGCATTTCGTTCTTCCATCTCTCGCATCCCAGTCTGAATTGTCTGGAGTATCTCCGCTGGTGGGGTCGATTTATCTGTTTGGTCATTAGTGTTTCTGGCTTCATTGTCTCCATTATATGTTGCGTTGAATCTAGTTCTATGCATGTTTAGTGTTTTTGGGTGGGTTTCTCGACCATTTTGTCTCAATCTCTTAATGAAAACACCAAATGTAAAGGAAAAAATTCACCATCTCTGATAATCGGTCGTGAATTTCTTACATCATAATATGAAAATATAGAGAATAATTTAGAGAGAGAATGAGAGAATAAATACGCCATGATTTACGTGAAAACTCTTAAAAGGAAGAAAAACCACAGAGCGATTTTAATAGTATTTCATTATGGAGAAATGGTTTACAAGGCTAATGAGTGTTGAGAGTTATTTTTTTTTTTAAGTTACACTTTACCCTTATTTATAGACATTCATATAATCTGATACAATTTATCTAACTCTATCTGAAAATAGGATCAACAGAATATTCTCTGAGATCTAGCTTATAACAAGGACAACCAAGTGAATTTTAACAGTCTGACCAATCCAATGGTCTTGATTAACTTCTCTTTGGATTGCCGCGTCGGTAACCCATGTACTTTCATCTCATTGGTCGATTTTTCATAACCACCTAGTTGATCTTACGATTCTTGCTCTATCTTCTCTACGATATAGTTTTTGGCCTAGACGTTGTCACATGTCATGTGAAATTTTACCTGTACAGTGAGATTATCAATGATCACTCAGATATTAAATAAAATAAGTTAGATACTTATAATAAAGCTAATGTAAAATCTCATGTGATATATATCATCAACTAGTAAGATACTGAAGCTAACAATGTTGAAACAAGTTAGATATTCAATATCACGATCCTCTCTCATGTCTAAGACTCTAAATAGGAGATGATCATAATCACACTATAATCTAGATTGAGAGGAAAAAATTACCATACTAACATTTTTTTAACTTGAGACGTGGTTAATTACATTGCTCAAAGGTCGTCAATTAACGCCGTTGGCTCTTCCACCTCCCTCTCGTTTAACCGCGTAAAAATGGGTCCCAGAAATTGTTGGTCCAATCTCATTTCCCAGCACATCAACCATTCCCCTCTGGCTCTGGCATTACAATTGTTTATTTTTAATTATTTAAGAAAGTCCACTATTAATCTGTAAAGCATTTACAAAAATTTGCCATATTAATAGAGCTAAGAAAGTATTTTTAGCTGATTATTTAAAAATTTGATCAAATTAATTGCAATCATAACTTCAATTTATAATTTAAAGTTGGATCTCAATTCTCTGGTATTATGATGAATGAAGGAGGTATAGTTTAAACAACCGTAGTCGTTCATTGTTAAATCTTAAATGGACGACCAATACCATAATATATCTAAATAAGATCTTATTTTGTTTTCCTTTTTGTTTTTTTTATCTGATAAACTACCCTCTGCTGCTGTTATGAGAATAACCAAAAAGAAACCTCGCTCCAATCAAATTTGGTATAAAACATAAATCAAACTATAGCTGCAAGAAGATGGGATTAGTAGTCCGATGAATCCTGTAAATAAGTTGAACGGAGCCTAGCACAAAAAAACCTCTGACTTAAATGACACAGACATTTTTTAGTTTAAAAAATAACACAGAATTCATTCTATATTAAATTTTCTTGATAAACAATCAACAACCGTTAAATTTTAAATAAACATAAATTAAATAATACTTATTACTATAATTACCACTCATTTTATTTTCAACCCTGAAAATGTTAAAATTATTTTTTTAATATTCAAACTGAAATCAACCTAAACGTGAAAAAATTTGGACCAACTTATGTTTCAAGTTAGAAAAAGGGTTGGATCGGATTTATTATATAGATATGTGATTTTCTGTTAAATGAGTTAATATTATAGAAGCCCCTACACTTTATTCCAAAATTAACTTACCCCCTAAATGTTATCTTCGTCCCTATTGGCCCTTCAATTTTCTCAATCCATCACAAAACTCCTATCATCGTCAAATAACTGTTAATTCGACACATGCACGACACAATTGTCGCTGATTTTTCATGAAAAATATGAGAATCAGTAGCTTATAAGATTGGAGAAATTGGTAAAAATTAGAAAAAAAATTAGGGATGTGCCACGCATGTGCCAAATTAACAGTTTTTTTACGGTCAACGGAGAGTTTTGTGATGGATGCAGAAAATTGAAGGGACAATATAAAAGACGATAAAGTTTAGGGAGTAAGTTAATTTTTTATCAAATTGCATATGGTTCTATGATATTCTCATATTAAATTTACCAGGATCGTATATTCTTTAATCCAGATAATACACATCTTATACAATAATTTAATGAAAAAATTATAATTTTTATTTCGTTTGTTCTTCTAGATTTAAAGTTAATATATTTATTTTAACACTAACAATAATTTTTTTTAATATATGCAAAATACGTAATTTTTTACTAATTTTTAAATTATATAAAAAAGGCTCAGCTGCACAGCTTTTGGCGTTTTCTGTTATGATTATAATAATCTTGTTCAAGAGATTCATAGTATCAAAGTCAGACTACAAAATCCATAAAAATAAAAAAAACAGCTGGTAACTATAAGAACGGAAAGATGAGAAGTTTCATCCCCTTTTTCTTGCAGTGGGGTCCTCTTCTTCTTCTCTGTGACATTGACAGCCTTTCCAGGCTGTTAGTATCCGCACTAAAAGGCCTTACTCCCTTGAGCTTTCAGCTAAAGGCTTTCATCTAACTTCAGCTGGGTTTTTTCTCTTTGATTCATACCCAATTCGTTCACTCGCAGATTATTTGCACTTCCTCCTTCAATTGAGGTAAGCCCCCTGAAAATTCTGAAACCCCCATTTCTGTTCATTTTTTGGCCTGAGAACTTCAAGCTGATTCCCACTTCATTCACATTAGCGTAGAGTTACTGTACTTTTATGTGCAATGCTGGGATTTTAGTGTCCGATAGATTATATTTAATTGCGTAGATCTTGGATGCTGATGAAAGTGTGATAGTCTTAGAGTAATTTTTCTGGGAAACTGTTAGAACTATTCGAGAAGGGCTTGCTTGGTGTAAATTTTAAATTATTTTGATATCTGAAATCCTGCTGGTTTGGAAGAAATGCTGTCTCGCTAGTTTTGGATCTGAATCTACTAGTTCATTATACTGTTATTGAAGCCTTTGCGGATCTGAGATACTTGAATTTTGAAAATGAAACCAATGGAGTTGGTGCCTCTGGTAATATCCTTTGTGTTGCTTATGCTTAGCGCATCATATGCCTTATTCATTCCAGCAGATAACTACTTGATTGCCTGTGGCTCTTCACAAAACGTGACATTTCAAGGTCGGACTTTCATTCCCGACTCTCAACATTCCTCCCTTGAACTGAAGACCGGAAATTCCGTTGTAGCCAGTTCAAATAATAGTTTCCCATCTCCAATTTACCAATCCGCTCGTGTTTTCACGGGCATAGCTTCATACGAATTCAAAATCCACAGAGAAGGCCGGCATTGGGTTCGGCTATACTTTTATCCCTTCCCAAGCTCAGGCCAAAATTTGACATCTGCCTCAATAACTGTAGTGACTGACCATTTTGTGCTCTTGAACAACTTCACTTTCGAAAACTACAATGGTTCTTACATGTTCAAGGAATATGCAATCAATGTGACTTCTGATTCCCTGACCCTCACATTCATTCCATCAACTAATTCAATTTCATTTGTTAATGCAATTGAAGTTGTTTCAGTCCCTGATGAGGTTCTTCCTGACCAAGCATTGGCTCTCAACCCTTCTGCCCCGTACAGCGGGCTTTCCCAACTTGCTTTCGAAACTGTTTACCGTTTAAACATGGGAGGTCCTTTGCTTACTGCGGAAAACGACACTCTTGGAAGAACTTGGGAGAATGATTTGAAATACCTCCACATGAACAGTTCGGCTGTGAATGTTTCAGTCAGCCCGTCAAGCATAAAGTATCCTGCTGCTATAACGCCTGAAACTGCACCCAATATAGTTTATTCCACTGCCGTAGCCATGGAAGATGCAAATGTTTCGGATGTGAACTTCAACTTGACTTGGGTTTTCTCTGTTGATCCAAACTTCATGTATTCCGTTCGAGTACATTTCTGTGATATTATGAGCAGATCTCTAAACACCCTAGTTTTCAACGTTTATATAAACTCCAACGATGCTCTCGGTAGTCTTGATCTTTCGTCCTTAACCGGTGAGCTTAGTGTGCCTTATTACAAAGATTTCGTCTCCAACTCCTCAGACAACTCAAACACTTTGACCGTGAGCGTTGGTCCAGACACGTGGGCAGACATCATGAACGCAACGATGAACGGATTGGAGATTATGAAGATAAGTAATCTAGCAGGGAGCCTAGATGGTATTTCATCTGTTGAAAGTCTCCTTCCTAGTTCACCCTCAAAGAAGAATCAGATAGGAATAATAATTGGTTGTGTCATTGGTGCTGCAGTGGGCGTGTTATTGATCGGTTTATGTTGTTGCTTCTTGGTAAACCGCAAGGGAAAGACTGCTAATCAAGGCCAACCATGGCTGCCTTTGCCTGCCTTATATGGGAACTCTCTCACCATGACAAAGAATTCAACCACTTCACAGAAAAGTGGAACGGCAAGCTGTATTTCATTGGCTTCATCTAATCTCGGGCGGTTCTTCATGTTCCAGGAAATCCTCGATGCAACCAACAAGTTTGATGAGAGCCTTCTCCTCGGCGTTGGTGGTTTTGGTAGGGTTTATGAAGGAACACTAGAAGATGGTACTAAAGTAGCTATTAAAAGAGGAAACCCTAGATCCGAGCAGGGAGTTGCTGAATTCCGTACCGAGATCGAAATGTTATCTAAGCTCCGGCACCGCCATCTCGTGTCTCTTATCGGCTACTGCGATGAACGGTCGGAAATGATTCTCGTCTATGAATATATGGCTAATGGACCTCTACGGAGCCATTTGTACGGCACAGATCTACCAACTTTGTCGTGGAAGCAACGGCTCGAGATATGCATTGGAGCCGCAAGGGGGCTTCATTATCTTCACACTGGTGCATCTCAAAGCGTAATCCATCGAGATGTGAAGACCACAAACATTCTATTGGATGATAATTTCGTGGCTAAAGTTGCTGATTTTGGTCTCTCGAAAACTGGCCCGGCTCTTGATCAGACCCATGTAAGTACAGCTGTTAAGGGTAGTTTCGGTTACCTCGACCCTGAGTACTTTAGGCGGCAACAGTTAACGGAGAAATCTGATGTGTATTCGTTTGGGGTTGTTCTAATGGAAGTTTTATGCACAAGACCAGCTTTAAATCCAGTTCTACCAAGGGAGCAAGTCAATATAGCAGAATGGGCAATGATATGGCAAAAGAAAGGTATGCTAGATCAAATCATGGACTCGAATCTAACTGGGAAGGTAAATCTGGCTTCTCTTAAGAAATTTGGAGAGACTGCTGAGAAGTGCTTGGCTGAATATGGAGTAGACAGGCCGTCAATGGGAGACGTCTTGTGGAATCTGGAATATGCTCTTCAGCTTGAGGAGACCTCATCTGCTTTAATGGAACCGGAAGACAACAGCACGAACCACATTGCCGGAATCCAACTGACTCCGCTCGTTCCGTTCGATAACAGCATGAGCATGATTGACGGAGGGGGGCATTCCGGGACAGATGATGACGCGGAAGATGGTACGACAAGTGCTGTATTTTCTCAGCTTGTAAATCCGCGGGGACGATGAGGGAACACTTTCTTCTCCACTTCACTCCGGATTGAGATTAAAAATGGAAAGTATACCTTATTTCATTGTTTTACATGTTCTTTTACCTCAAATTTCATCCATTAATTTTTACTTACATTTGTAATATTGTTGAGCAATTTGTCTGATTGATACTTTATTAATAGCTTTATGGTTACTGGAAAGATTTCTTCTGTTGTATTTCAAACAATTACATGATAAGAACTGTATTTGTTGTAAAATTTTATTGCTCTTGAAATAAATATATCAAATAAGGAATAGCTTTTTATCACAGGTTCAGTTGCTGTATTTGTGTTATCTACATCTTGTTAAGGTCTATTATTATCATACTAATTTGACTTGTTTTCACTTGCCCTCGTTATCAAATTATTACATGATGCTGACTGAAATTTGTGCTTGATCAATTCTTCATTTTCTCAGCAGCCAAGCAATGATTTCTAAAAGAAAAATACAGACTTGAAAGTCAATGGCACCAACTCTTGCCAATCATGTGGTTTGCTCAAGAAACAACATTATATTATGTTGAGGTCCAAATTGTCATTATTAACAGCGAAATTTTGTTCATAACTAAAATAATAAATTATTCAAAATTTTCTTTGATCAACAGTGAATAACACAAATTATAATACTGCAAACGCAATCTTTCAATAGAAACAAATGCTTCAAATGTTCTGATAATGTGAATTTTAATATTCTGATCCCTACTTCCTGCAAACTATTCCAACTCCATTAGCAGCTCCTCCAGTACAATCCAGCATGCCGTATTCTATCACCATCGAATCCGGCCTGTCCGAAACTCCGGCAGGAGAGAACATACAATTACGGCAATCCGCTGAAAGAAGTGATGAAGTTCTGTACTCTTTTTCACCTCCCACAACTGGCATCGCTACACCTGGCTTCGCCGGGTTTTTAAAATCCGGCTGGTAAGTCCTCCCGAGAACTCCTTCAACCTCAGAAGATAAACCATAGAATCTGAACTGAACCTCCAAATGAGCAAAGCAATTTTCCGACGGAATACGATAATTATGGATCCTGTCATCCTCTTTAGTCACAGGCACAACATTTACAAAAATCTCGGCAACCTCTGGTAAAGTGACCAAGACGCTGTTCTTGTTCGACGTTCTCTCGACTCGGAGATCGTCCTCTGGCGATTTCCAGGAGGAGAGATGGCCTTCAGGGATCTCCAATTCGTTTCCATTGTAAGTGAACTTCAGGTGATCGGTTTCATCGTCCCAGGTAGCAGCAGGGGTAGCTTCGAGTGAGAAGCTTTTGGAGTCGAAGAGGAATCCTAGTGCTTGAATCCATGTGAAATCGCGGGTTCGATGGGCCGGCCTTAGGCCGATGAATCGGGCGTTGATTTGGAGATTGGGATCTGAGACTAGGGTGAAATGCTGGTTGCTCTTTCCATGGAAGTAGAAAACAATTCCATCTCCTCCTATGAAGCGAGGGTCCAAGCATGCTGATCCATGGCCATTGCAATTTGGTTTCTTATCTTTACATAAAAAAAGAAGAAAAGCTTGTAAATTTGTAAGTAACGCAAAACCTGCTAAGTAGAACTATAGTATTTAACAGGTTGTGGTAACGGTGGCATCAGATCATTTATGCATTTATAATTAAAAATATTTTTATTACATTAATAAGTAAATGAAATTACATAAACCATTAACTCAACGAAATCTTTTTTTCGATTAGAAAGAGAGACACTGACAAAATATTGATATGATGTATTTTTTGAGTAGGAGATCTTACAAAAAAAAAATATTTTTTTGGAAAAGAAAGACTCTCAAACTTATCTTTTAATGCATATGTTTTGTCTCGACGTCAACTTGACCATCATCACAAAGTCATTAACATTTATAGGATACTTAACTCACTCGATCTCTTCTATATCTACAAACGCTCTTTTTAAATTCGTCTCAATTGTATTAAGAGCTAATTCTATATCCTAAGGGTATAAAAAGACAAGTACATATTATTAATCTAATTGTTTCTTTAATCTAAAAGATATATATATATATATATATATATTCTCCGCTCATTCGTAAGTAGAGTCAAACAGTCATAGGTTCTATAAAAAAATTATGTAACAAAAGGTAGAATGAGAGTCTTACTTCTGCACTCAGCTTTGCAAATGGGTGAGTTACAGTTGATAATGCAAACTTTAGCCTTTGGGTCAGTTGGTGATTTCAATGGACATTGTGTAGGGCATTTTCTTGGCTTTAGAAAACAAGGGCTCTTCTTACTGAAGCAGGTTACTGTATCGACACCATATGTTTCTGTAATTCCACACACAAACAGAAGCATCATCACAACCAACCCATTTCTGCTAAAACCCTCCATCTCTTCTCTTCTAATAGCTGACAAATGATATTCTTAACTCATACGAGCTTCTCTGTTTCTCTCATTACTGCTGCTTTTATAGAATGTTAACAAGTAAGAAATTGGGTCTTTTATTTTCTCTCAGTTTTTTATTATTTGTGAGCATGTGATTGACTCCATTTTTGGCTCTGACTTTCACCTAAAAATGAGCTGCTTGGATTTTGCTTGACTGACTTGTTTAATCTAAGTCAATGCTTTGGGAGTTGTGATGGGTGATTAAAGAATGGCTAAACTTCATGCGTTTGCCTTGTATCTAGGCTATCTAATAATAGAGGTTTAATTGGCTTTGGGAAAGTATAAAAAAATTAAGTTGTAAACCTATCGATACATCGGAAAATCTTGGCTTTTTCAATAACACAAGCCATCGTTGACTTATAATTAGACCTAATCATGTTTCTATGTACTTAAAGGCGTTGGACTAATATAAATTTAGTTCATGGATGAAATTATACGATCTCTTTCTAACTTTATATTACTGAACACTTTGATCTTAAAATTTTGAAATTGAATATTTCAGTTTTTTTCTTTTAAAATACATGTCTCTCGTGGTCAATGTTTAAACTTATGTTAATTTTTTTAAATGAAAAAATTGAGGTACCATTTGGGCTTAAGGTTTTCACATCACGCATTAACCTTCTATTTAAAATTAAATGTCCATGTAATAGTTGCACACGAAACTTAAGGTCTACACGGAACGATAATTGATTCTTAACATTGTTTTAACAGAAAAAAGTAAGCTTTTGAAATTGTTGATAACTTGACAAATTATCGTAAGTAATACTAGGGGAATTATCAATTATCCTACTATTAGTAATAGATTTAGGATTCAATGTTATTTACTTAAATGGGAAAATCAATAAAATAAATAAGTTGTGAGAAGATTATGTTGAATTATCTTATAAGTTTTTTTGTGTGTATACACGAACAAAGTTATAAATTCTAGTGAATTATAAAATATGATAACTCGATTGTGTTAATTGCGATAGCATAACTTTACAAACTGAGAATAAATCATTTTAACGAGGATAGAGACCTACCACAGTCTATATAAAAGGTTTATTTAATCTCTAAAGTTAGATTTATTAAAGAGATAAAAAAGTGTATTCCCAAGAATAAAGAGTTGATGGCATTGCATAACAGAGACCAAGAACCGAATAAGAAGCTTCATTCATGTGAAAGAAATGGAATTTTGAACCGGCAAAGCCGCCGTGAGAACCTCTAATCCATTATAGGCTGTTGTCTTTGTCTTTGACATGTGCATTAAGTTATAATGAAGTTAGGCATTTATTCCAATACCCATTAATTATTTGTCAACTATTTCTCTCCCTTCTCTTTTCTTCCTTTCTACGCGTAGCAATCATCTCATGCTGTTTTGTCAGTTTTAATATTCCCACTTGCACTTTCTGGCCTAATTTCGAAGTTTTTGTATGTATTCAATGACATAATTGTTTGGCACAATCTTGGATTCAATCTTAGTTACACTTCACGTTATAAAGTAAACAAAAATGACTAAACTAAAAAAATAATAAAATTCACGGATGAAATAAAGTTTATGAATTTTTATTTAAACAAGCTTAACCTGACCTTTAAGGCCAGATTAGTACATTAAACCCCTTGTTATACAAATTCATTAGTTTTTGAAATCTTACAATTTTAAAACCCTCTTATTTAATAAATTTTTAAAAACTTTCTACGACAAAGTCCTAAAAAATATTGGATTGTAATTTCAAAATAAAAAATTGAGTGAATGTACTTGGCATACCCAAAACTTAATTTCTTTAGCATATTGCATTGATTTAATTCATGAGTTACTCATTTAGAATATTAGGTAATAGGCTGTTAATTTTTCTCATTTCATTTGTATTTATAAAATGAAAAAAGATGTTAAACTGTAGGCATCTCCGTAAAATATGAAGTACACAATAAATGGTGAAGGTTAATTACACAATAAATCTTAATAAATATGAAATATATCATGAAACAAAAAATCATTATACAATTTTTTTTCCATAATTCCTCCGTTCAAATAAATACGCTTTTCTGTAAATGAAATTGTAAATTGAATCTGACTGTGGTAGACTAGAAAATAAGAGACATTAATTTAGAAGCCATATAATAGTGAGCACAATTTTTTGTTTTAAAATGTTTCTCCCCTTAATCAATAGAAAAAAACATACGTAGTCATGGAAATGTGTTTGACTATATCGGAAAATGCATTATTTACTCTAATCTTTTTAATTTTTTTTAATATTTTGAAATTTAGGAATTAATTTATTTAGTTTTTTTTATATTTTTGAACAACATGCTGAAAGCGGTTAAAACTTTTTTCGTGTTAGAGATAATTTTTCTTCTTTCTTTTTCATTGACTCACTCACTCTCCACAGTTTATACCAAACACATCTAACGGTCAATTTTTGTTCCCATTCGGTGTTTCAAGAACTACATTTTGATCTTCAAAAGTGAGAATAAGAAAAAAAACGAGAGAAGAAGTTAAAAAAAGAAGAGGATTTAACAATATAAACTTCTCTATGAAACATGATTAAATAAAAACCATAAACTCTCTACATGTTTCTTTTCCCCTTTCTAATATGGAAATATAAGATTAAGAAGTGGATTAGTAAAAAAATGAAACTTTATTTAGTACATTGACTTTTATTGTGCAGAAGAAGCAAATAAATAATGATGAATTAGGAATTGAAAAATGAGGCAAAAGTAGATCTTGGAGTTGAATATATTAATATGAAAGCTTTGGCCAGAAATTTAAAATATGTTATGTCATAACATTTTTACGGTATATTGCTGTAATTTTAATACATATATATCAAAATTTTGTACATATATACATAATTTTAGTACACATGTCGCATCGCATATGATATATAGGCTAAACCATAAAACTTAAAGTTTATTCCAACTTTAGTTCTAGAAGTCAAAATCATTGAAGGTGTTGAGGGCTAAATCTCGGGGGTGAGATTAGGCCAATGATATATCTGCTCCACTTCTCTATTCAAATTTGCAATGGAGGAAGGTAAAGTAGGAGATCAAGAAAAAAAGAGGGGTGATTTCCTTTTTACCCCTTCGAAGCTTAAGTCAGCAAATGATTTTGACTTCTTAAAGTAGTGAAGTAGTTGAAAATTGTTGCATACCTCTTAAAGTGCATTTACTAGGGTATTAATAGTGAGAAACTAGCCTTAAGGCTGAGTTGGTCTTTGTACTATAGCAAGTCTCTCCTTTAATGGGGTGTCTCCTCGGATCAACCCCCGGCTTCAGGCTTATCTGATTGACTTGTTGGGGTACGAGGCAACATGTATAATCTCGGGTGTCGGGACATCATGTACTCGTATCTCACAATGTACTTCCTCAGCCTTTATTGGATCAGCCGTATTAAATGATCATAATGACACTCTGCTAGGCGCAGGTTGATTGACCTCTTGGGTAGTAAGCTTCATGCTTTTTCTTATTCCCCCATCCTGATTGGTCTAGGTATATTAAATTTATACGATGATACCCTACAAGCTTCTACCTCGGCCCAAGTGTCCTATTGGAATTGAGGCGGAAAATTTCTCGCCCTTAAGTCCTTCTTCAAGCGGGAATCTCTCTGTTGGGACTTAGTCAAAACACAAGTTGATTCACACGAGCATCACCTGTGACCCTCGAGGATTCTGAGACGTTTGATCCCGGAGAGGGTAAACTCCTCCGAAGCGCTGACCTTGGGGTGGGCAGTCTTCTCAAGGCCTTGGCCTCAGAGTGGATTGGCGTTCCCGAGGCCTAGGCCTCAGTATGGACAACCGTTCCCCGAGGCCTTGGCCTCGGGGTGGATCATCTTCCCCGAGGCCTTGACCTTGGGGTTGATAAGCTTCCTTGAGGCTTAGGCCCCGAGGTTGATGACCTCCATGAGACGCAAACACTTGTTCAAGTGTGTAAAGGGTCTTACTCGCACTAAGTGCCCTTAAAGGTCTTTTGTACATGCCAAAAATGGGTATCGCAGTTGCCCCCTTCAAACTTTGTGGGCATGTAGAATAATCAAAGACACTTTTTATGTCTCTAGATATACTCAACACATGAGATCTAGAGATTTACTGAGAATGATTACTTTTTGTGAGATAATAATCTAGAGAATACTTTGATTATTCTCACTTAGCTTTTTGATTAACTTTTTAATCACTAAAAAATTCACTCTAATAGCAATTGTGTTCTTCACTCTCTATCAACATTGAATCCAATTGTAATATCCCGACTATTTGTAAATAGGTATTCTTGTAAAATTGATTTCAAAGATAAATTGAATTTAAAATTTGATTTTAAAAAGTGATTATTTATAATTTTGGTAAAATAATTTTAATTATATATGGTTTAGTTTAAATTTCAATCATTCAATTTTAAAAGAATTTTAATTTATATTATAAAATTTTAGCTCACTCACACCATATGTTTATGTATACCCTAGTATTACCCTAACCCTATTTTATCCTTGATTAAGCAATCTCAACCCTCAATTGAAATTCACTCACACTACATGCATATACACCCTAAACCAACCTTTAACCCGTTTTATATATATATATATATATTCCAAAACAACAATTTCTTCTCTCGCAGCCCTCCCCTCCCCCTCGCAGTCTGTCCTCCCCCGTGTAGCCACCTGTAACCAGCAACACTTCTCCTTCGTTGGTATCTCTCTAATTAAATTTGGGTAATCTTCTTTTTCTTTCTTTAATCTCTTTCTCTCTCTGTTTTTATCTCTCTCTCTCTCTCTCGTCCTTGCTTCGTCTTCCTCTCCCTACTTCTTTCCTCTCTATTTTTCTCTTCTCTTTTCCTCTGCTTCTCTGTAACCCTTTGTTGCTCTCCATCCCTCCCTCTATTTTTCTCTCTTAGCTATCCCCTTACTCTTTCTTCATACCCTCACTATTTTTCTTTTCTTTCCCCTCTTTGTTTCTTTCTCCTTCTCGTTCTCTCCCTCTCTTTCATTTTCTCTCTCCCTCTCTCTCTGCATCCTTCTTCTCTCTCTCCCTTTGATTCTGCCATCACCGGTGGTTTATCACCGAGCCTCCTTTTCCCCTTCCCTCTATTTCCCTTTCTCTCATCCTCTATTTTTCTCTCTCTATCTCTGTCTCTCTCTGCTTCTCTCTTCATCCTTCTCTCCCTTCCCTTCTCAGTTTCCCTCACTGTTTCTCTTCCCTTCTTTGTTTCTCTCTCCTTCTCGTTTTCTCTCTCTTTATCTCTCTCTCTCTCTCTCTTCCCCTCCCTGTTTGTCGTGCTTTCTGTTTTGCAACTGGGTCTTGCACCCAATTGCTCTGTTCTGAACCGGTTCATCATGAACCGAATCGGTTCAGCTCACTCGGACTGGTCTGAACCGGTCCATCAGGTAAAATCGAACCGGACTGGTCCGAACTAGTCTGGTCTGAACCTTTTGACCCGAAGCTTTATCTTTTGACTCTGGACCCGATATATTATTTTTCGACCTTGTTCTGACTGTTTTAATTAAATCTATATTTTCTATTTTGTGGTATTAAAAATGTGTTTATATTATTTTATTTCAAAACAATTTAGTGATTATATTTTTTAGGATTTCAGGTCATTAATTGTTCAATTCATTCTTCCGCTTCAGGTAAGTGGGCTTACATGAAGTGTGACACCCGTTGTTATAAATGTATATGCTTTGTGTAAGTGAAATTATATCGTAATGTGACCCATGTGTGATAAATATATATGCTTGTGTAAGTGAATTTACATGTGTTATTCTCATCAGCTTTAATTGTCTATAAGCATGTTACTTTCATAAATATGTTTAGGTAAATTGACTTATATAACGATGTGACTCTAATGTTATAATTGTATCATATATTTGTTATCTGTTTAACTATTTTTCGATAATTATTATATTTGGTTAACACTTTGGTAATTGATTTCTGTTAAGTTATTAATGTGATTATCATGAGATAAACGTCTGAGTATGACTGATTTTGCATAGTATGTTATCATGTTTGATTCTGTTATATGTATCAGTGTGCATTATATGATTAATTTTTGTCGTACATTGGATTCTGCAAGTTATGAGGTTAATTCATTCAAGTGGTAATTAAGCAAAATATGAACTTAAGCATGATCTTTAGTTAACAAGGAATTAAGACTGTTCACGTTATGTTCTGTTAAACGAATGGGTGTCATCTGTTCATGCTTCCGTCACACATAGGGTGTCATATGTTCATGTTTTGGTCATTCATTGGGTGTCATCTGTAAATGTTTTCCGTCACTCATGAGGTGCCATCTGGTCACGTTTTTCGTCACCTATGAGTGCCATCTGTCCTGTCGCCCAATGAGTGTCATCTATTTTGTCGCCCAATTCTTCATGATGTGTTGCAGTTAACGTGTGATAAGTTCTGATTAGGTTCTTAACTAGAGGATACGATAAGCCAAGATATGATTAAGATTGGTAAATGATTCTGTTTGAGACACGTGTTATCTGCGTGCTATGTTAAGCCATGTCATGATCAAGTACGTTACTTCATTTCATTTAGGTTATATGTCAAGTTCAATTATGTTATGTCATGATCAAGTACGTTACTTTAATTCATTTATGTTATACGTCAAGTTCGGTTATGTTATGTCATGATTGCATTTATGACATGTGGATGCATGTTATTATGTGAGTTCACTTACTGAGTATTTTAAAATACTCATTCCCCCACAGTTAATTATGATGCAGGTGGTGATGGCAAGCAGCATGTGTGAGAGACTTCCATAACCAGTTATATCAGATGAATTTATGTTTTCAGTTTATGATTTGATTAAAAACTTAAGAAAACGTTTTCTGTTAAATTTTTTTATTCAAGTAGTTTATTTTACGATATGATTTTCTACGAATTATGATGAGTGAAAGTTTCATGGATTATGGATTTCAAGTTTTGACATTATTTCAGAATTTAATTCAGTTTTTTGAGGTTTTATTAATTATGCATTTAAGACACTTTATTGTTTCCGCTATTTTATGATTAAGATTATGATCATAGACAAGTTTAATGCTTCCGCTATTTAAGGTCAGGGTTTTTCCCATCATGGTAAATTACGAATTTTCAATTTGGGAATTTTATCAAAATTAGGGTTTGTTTCGAATTGGAGATTTTAAAATTATGAAATTACACGTATGTTTAACCCTCGGGGATCGGGGCATCACACCAATACAATAATATCTAAATATTTTTTAGATAATGACATATCATATTTTTAGGGATAAACTGGACATAATATTTAATTTCAAAATTATTATTACAGTGCAGTGCCACACTACAATTTGTGTACAACTGCATTGCACACGACATTGTAGTTGCCGTGAGCTATCACAGTGCCTCACGACACTGTGTGCCACGACACTACTGTAGTATCATGTGGCACTATAGTAGTTCATGTCAATCTATGATTCTAATCAGTGATTGATACGTACATTGACTTATATATTTATTTTAATCAGATAAATATCTAGATATCAGTTAATTAAAAATTAGCATATCTAGTTATCTCTATCAACTAACTGTTGGTTGTCACGACTTGTGCACGACGGAAATGTGTGGCAGGAGACCATTTAAAAATTAAACTTTTAATAAAAATCGATTCTTTTAATAAAAAAAAACTTGTGCAACGCCACAATAATCAGATAAAAATATTTTTATTGAAAACTCTTTTTCAATCAGTCAGTACGACGGTACAATCGTGGTCGGTCACCACTTGAGAATCATTGGAACTTTTTTGAAGATGCTCAACGGTACTATCGTGGTCGGACACCACTTGAGAATCATTGGAAACTTTTTTGAAGATGCTCAACGGTACTATCGTGGTCGGACACAACTTGAGAATCATTGGAAACTTTTTTGAAGATGCTCAACTGTACTATCGTGGTCGGACACCAAGGAGCGTTGATATGGTATGTTCATGGAGTTATAAATACGAATACATTGGCCATTCAAATCAAGATCCACCGTTATCCAATATGGTGTGTTCATGATTTTTGCTCACATTCATTGGAAAGATAATCTTATCAGACTCTTCTAAGTTCCTTCTAAAGTTTGTCTGCAAGCTAAGCATTGCATACCAGAGCGAATCGTCAATGTCAATATCCCAGCCTGTGTGATTTGTTCAAACTATTCAACTCGGCCATACATGTCTCCCTATAATATCACGGGAAACATTTCAAAGTAATAAAATTTGTTATGAAGACTGCATGAAGTCTACACGCAACCTGTGAGGCCTCGTGTAGACTACGTGAATTCTACACGCTGCCCGTGAAGGCCTCGTGTAGACTACATGAAGTTCAAAAACATAAAAAATATTACTTAGTTACAGAATCAAATAACCAACAATGATTCTGATATGATGTTTGTAGTCATACAAATATCTCCTTATGAGCTCCAAGTATGCTACAATATAATAAAGATTACATAAGATATTTATATTTATTTTAGATACCACATTAAAAAAGATTATAAGTAACTGTTTACATCTGACTTAAGGCATTAATATGCTGAAAAAGAGACTAGTTTTTTGAACCAGGTATGGTCAATGGTGCATAATCCAATTTCTACTTTCTCATTCCTGTACAACGTAATTATAGGATCAAAATTAGGTACATGATTGGTAACCATAGTGTATACTACACGATGGATACACGATATCGGTGAAATCATAGTGTATACTACATGATGTCAGTGTAATCATCGTGTATGCTACACTATGGCTACAAGATGTCAGTGTTACCATCATATATGAGAATAAAAAGTAAAATTACAAAACTTAGTTTGCCCTTGAGGAAGTGAACCAGGCTTTAAAACGGGCTTCATCCTCTGAAGATATATCACCAGATGGTTGAAAAGGTTTGAAGTCCGTTTTGGCGACGACTTTCTGATCAGCTTTTTTTCATCGCTGGTTCTTCTTTTCAACTTGTTCGGTTTCTCAAGTAGGTGACTCTAAGACCTGAGATCTCTTTATCTTCCTGTTACTGAGATCACCAAGGCAGGCGAGGTCTTCTTCTTCTCCATCGTTGGACTACTCCATTGACCGAATTGAACCCATCAAGGCCGATATTAGCGATGCAACCTTATCTTCTTCTTTTTGTTTCTTCTTCTTCTTTTTTCCAGCTTCTTCTTCTTTTCTGATTTCATTTTCTTCTTTCTTTCTTCTAATTCTTATTTGATCAAACTACAAGAACGACGAACCAAAATATGCAATACTCTCTCTTTGGAATTATGTAAGGAAGAAGAATGCATTTTTGTGGTTGTGTTAGAGAATGCAAAATTAGGAAGAATAAATTCATTTTCACTATTTATAGAAAATTGGTAAAGTTGAAAGCTTATGACTCTTCCAATTGGTAGTTAATTCTACCAATAGTCATTTCTTTTCATCATATCTCTTGGAGGCTTAATTAAAATTTAATAAATTAAATTCATTCTAAAATTAATTAAAGTTTCTCTAAACTTTATGAAACAAATACTCCAACTAGCCTCAAGCCAATTTTCATTCATACTTCCTAACGATCCTCCACATGAATTAAAATTGATTGGTTGTAATACGCAATACATGCAACAAATTCAAAAAGAGAGTATTTAAAAAAATTTACTACGTCAAGAAAGGTAGCTTTTGGCTTCGAACCTTCATAGTGAAAACTATCGAATTTACTGGCCAATCAGTGAACATGATGCCTTAAATTGTTCAGTCGTTTATGTAAACTAAAACAATAAAGTTCACACAATAACTTCCTAAAAATATTTTGGTTCTCATAGTTGTGTTCGTTTTGGTCCTGAACAACTCCTGGTATTTATGAGTGCTTTAGAGAATTCAACCTTAAAATTCTCATAAAAGCGGCCTATGTTTCCACTCATATAGGTGACTTCCAATCAAGAGTATCCTGCCATACCCCACTTGATTTTTTTCCAAGATATAGTAGTCATGAAAAGCCTAGGTTATCCTATTCGACGCTAGAGTCAACACTGTCTCAACATAGGAGTGGGTAGGAGTATAACTCCTCAGTATTCCTCCTAAGTCATACACAATCCGGTTGTCCTTTTGAACCTAGATATTGGGATCTCCAATTAGCTAGGTTGGGTTGCCATTATGTCGACCCTTTAAATATAGTCTTTAATTACATTCCCCCTGATGACATATAAACCTGCTCTCTCGTCAGGCCTTTAGTGAGGGGATCCAGGAGAGTACCTTTAGATTTAACGTAATCTATGGATATTATTTCATTAGAGAGCAGTTGTTTTACCGTATTATGTCTACGACGTATATGTCTAGACTTTGTGCCCTTCCAATTGTCAATTGGCTAATATAGTGTATACATATCACAGGCACAGGTTTTGTCCAACATGGAATATCTTCTAAGAAATGACGAAGCCATTCAGCCTCCTCTCCAGCTTTATCTAAAGCCATTCAGCCTCCTCTCCAAACAAGTTTGTTTGGAAGATTTTCATGACACAACTGCACCTCCAAGCGTAAAGACATAGCCACTTATGGATTTTGAGTCTTTTGTATCATATACTGAATTAGCATCACTATAGCCTTCAAGTACACCTGGAAACCTCAAGAAGTGCAGTTCATAGTTTAAAGTGTATCTTAAGTATCTAAGCACCCTTACTATAGTTGTCCAGTGATCATTTCCTGGATTGTTAGTAAATCTACTCAGTTTATTAACTGGGTACGCTATATCAGGTCGAGTGCAGTTCGTAAGATACATAAGACTTCTAATTATACGTGAATACTCTAATTGTGATATGCCTTGACCATTATTTTTAGACAAATGGAGATTTAGATCTACAGGTGTTCTAGTTGGATTGTCATCATAGCTGTTATACTTTGCAAGTATTTTTTCAATGTTGTGCGATTGAGATAGTATCAGTCCATAAGATATTCTACAAATCTTAATTCCCAATATAACATTTACAACTCAATGATTGCTACCTCTAATTAGCATATCCTTTTGAGTGTTCTTTACATACACGTATTTGTCACACTCATTTATCTTGAAATCATTTGATATCATCATTTTGTCAAATTTCTTGTGTCATTGTTTATGTGTTTGTTTTAGTCCATACAAGGACTTAACATGTAACACCCCCATACTAAAAATACCTTATCAATTAAATTCTAGGAAGTGTTATCTTCTTTAACGTTAATTAAATATTAAATATCAATGCTGTAGCTTAATTTAAAATATAACTTAATCAAATGCTTTACTTAAATTTAGAAAATATTGAATTCAATTATATAAATAGTAAAAATTAGCAGCGAAAACATCGTCAATTTGTAACCAATATTTTTAAGCTAAAATATAAAAAATAAAAAATAATTAATCATAAAGCGTTGTCTAAAATATTTATTCAAAATATTCTACTGAGTCTGGTCCGCCAACAAGGTGCAGTCTCACAATTACTCCTTACCTGAAAAGTTGAAGGAAACAGAATGAGTTAAAGCCCAATAAATAAAACTTTATACATACTTAGCAAACACATGCGCATCCAAACCGTTACATCGTATAAAAAAGGTTCGTGTTTGACATATACTTCTAAATCATTATAATCACTTTATTTCCTTTGCTTTTGTTTTACATTTTTTATTACTATCTTTCCATATAAACTTGTCAAATTTTTTCTTTACTTTAGATGCCTTTACATTTTCATTTCATTCTTTACATAAATTACGAGCTCACTTGTGTAATGTTTAGTCACAGAGGCAGTGAGCCATTATTACAGAACCTATTCGATTACCGAATCCTGATAGTATCTTTCATTCATATTGTATCGTTGGATAAGTCAAACGATCATTCATTCACATTGTACTGTTGAATAAGTCAAACGATTATTCATTCACATTGTACCGTTGGATAAGTCAAACGATCATTCATTCACATCAACCATTAAACATTGTCAGGTCCTCTGCGTCCCATTACTCACTTACGTCTTTCATGACATAAACATACACCAAGTCTTTTAAGTTTTTATTATTATTTATTATATCTATTTTATGAATTATAATGTGAAAGTATTTAAGTGTGCATATTATCACACGTTACCAAAATAATGAACACATTTTTAACAATTCATTAACATAAAATCAAACATCTAATCACATAAGAACATTACCATACAGAAAATTTATATACAAGGGCAACTAAAGGAGAATAGAAAGACATGCAATTCATCCACCACAATTTTAAGAGTATACCAAACATTAAAATATGCGTAAATTATACTTACTTGGTCTCCTTAGTAATAAAATTTCTCATAAATACAAAATCAGTAAGGAAGCCGCATATATTGTGCTTTTGATTACCACAACGAACAAAGAAATAAGAAAGAAAAGTTTGCATTTTGCTGTTGTAAATCAGAGGTCGAAAACTTTAATTGATAAAATAAACAAATACAAGGATTCAAGTTGTTTTCAATCTGTACAAATTAAGAGGATAGACATTTTATTATCATAAAAGTTTCTAATTCATCAATTTTGATTGATGATTAATTTAAACAATAAGGAGACAAGAGACTTGGGGTCTGACAAACCTTTATATCATGCCAAGACCTTTAATCTGCTTTTCTTACCCTTTTTCCCACCAACAAGTTGAAGGAAACAAGCCTATGGGAAATCTCTTTTCTTCTATGCCACTAGGACTCAACTTTAGAAAACCTTCTCTCCACTCTTTACGTAGCACCGACAGAATTGAAAAAGAACCAGTCGTCGTGCAAGGGAAACACGAGCTTATAACGAATGAATGGAATTAGGGTAAAGTACGTGGAATTATCCAAAATGCCACCAATTATACAGTCAACTAAACCTAATATCAAATTGTTAAAATTCAACTTCCTTCACTGTGGTACTATTATTATTTATTATTTTAACTTAAGACTTGGAAACTATTTTTACACTCAATAATTTAACTACTAATAAATTATCAAAGTACATAAATAGTTGTGAGAAGTAAATATCAATTAGTTTAAAATTTACTTATGCACATTTGAGTCGTCAGGACACCTCAAAATGATCATCTGTAGATCATTCATTAATTCAAATAAAATATTAAATCAAATAAACAGATAATATGATGCAACCATTAATAATTAAATGCAAAATTAGTTGAGTTGTTACAATTTTCCCCTTCCTACAAATAATTTCGTCCTCGAAATTAAAATGTACCAAACAAATTTAGATTGTTTACACGCATTTCATCTTCACACTCCTAAGTGGCGTCTTCTACTGTGTGATATTTCCATAACACTTTGACCAAATGAATCTTCTTTTGTTTTAGTTCTTTTTCCTCCCGTTCCAGAATCTTAATGGGTGTTTCTTCGTAGGTAAGGTCTTGGCAAAGATCCAAAGCGTCATAGCTAAGGATGTGAGGCGGGTCTGGGAGATACTTCCTTAACATCGAAACATGGAATATATTATGAACTCCCGACATCACTGGTGGCAATGCAAGTCGATAAGCTAACTCTTCGATTCTCTCCAATATTTCAAAAGGTCCTACAAAGTGAGGACTTAATTTACCTTTCTTCACAAACCTCAAAACACCTTCCGTAGGAATGACCTTTAGAAATACTTTGTTGCTGACAACTAACTTCAATGTTTTCCTTCTTTTATGTGCATAACTCTTTTGTCTACTTTGAGTGGTTTTCATTCACTGTCGAATCTTTTCAGGGCCCAATAATTTTCGTTCTCTGACTTCATCCCAATGAAAAGGCAATTGACATTTTCTCCTGTACAACACCTCATAAGGAGTTATTATTATAAGAGAACTCGACAAGCGGTAATATCTCTTCTCTAGTGCTATGAAAATCAATAACACAAGCTCTCAACATATCCTTAAAGGGTTTGAATGGTCCTTCTGATAGCCAATCTACTTATGGATGAAAAGTTGCTTTGAATCGCAACTAGGTACCCATAGCTTTATGCAAGCTTTTCCAAATATTAGAAGTAAACTTTAGATCACGATCAGACAGAATAGACAGTGGAACTCCATGAAGCCTTACTATTTCTCGCATGTAGAACCGAGTATAGTGCTTCATCTTGTAGGTATTTGACCAGTAAAAAGTGAGCTGACTTAGTAAGCCGATCAACAATAACCCAAATAGAATTAAAGCCTTTCAAAGTCTTTGGTAGCCCCAAAACAAAATACATACTGATGTGCTCCCACTTCCACTCATATATCATAAGTGGTTGTAGAAAACCAGAAGGTCGTTGATGCTCAGCCTAAACCTGCTGACACGTAAGACAATGTTGTAGATACTCTGCAACATCTCGACTCATGCCAATCCACCAATAATGTTCCCTTAGACTCTGATACATCTTCGTACTCCCTAGATAAATTGAGTATGAAGTGTCATGAGCTTCACTCATAATTTATCGTTTTAACTTCGCATTATTTGGTACTACCAATTTACCATCATAACGAAGAGCTCCATCTGTAGTGATGATGAAATCAATACGTTTACTATCTTCCACCTCTGTTCAAAATTTCAAAAGTTGTGGATCATCCAATTTGTCCTATCTTAATTCTTTCAAAAAGAGTTGGACAAATCGTCAAAGTAGTGAGATAACCAGGATCTACTCGAAGTAAAATTTCAAGTCCAGATCTCTGAAATATCCCTTAATAAAGGTTTCTGGATCACTTGCAAAGAGGCAAAGGAACATGAATTCTTTCTACTTAAAGCATTTGCTACCACATTATCCTTGTCCGGGTGATAATTGATTGCACAATCATAATATTTGACTAGTTCTAACCACTTTCATTGCCTCATATTCAACTCCTTCTGACTGGAGAAATGTTTGAGACTTTTATGATCAGTTAAGATATGACATTTAACCCCATAAAGGTAGTGTCTCCAAATCTTCAACGCAAATACAACAACTACGAGCTCAAGATCATGGGTAGGGTAATTCTTTTCATAATCTTTTAGTTGTCTTCACTCATAAGCAATCACCTTACCGTGTTGCATAAGCACACATCCAAGACCCATCTTTGAGCGTCGCTGTAAACAACAAACCCTTTATTACCTTCATGGAATGTTAAGATTGGGGCAGTTGTTAAACGTTCATTGAACTCTTGGAAACTTCGTTCACACTCCTCAGACCACTGAAATTTCACCTTCTTCCTTGTTAATTGAGTTAATGGTGAGGCAATTTTTGAAAATCCTTCATCAAATCTTTAATGATAACCCGCTAATCCCAAGAAGCTACGAACTTAACTAACATTAGTCGAAGCTGGCTAACTTTTAATTGCTTCGATCTTGCTAGGATTAACTGCTATACCATCTTTTGATATCATGTGCCACAAAACTAGTACCATATCCAGCAAAAACTCACATTTCTTAAATTTGGCAAATAACTCCTAGGATTTGGAGTACTGTCCAAAGGTGTTGCTCATGCTTTTCCTTAGACCGAGAATAAATTAGAATGTCATCAATATATATAATGACAAATTGATCCAAGTATTCTTTAAAAACATGGTTCATAAGATCCATAAAAGTTACAGGGGCATTCGTCAACCAAACGACATTATAAGAAATTTATAATGCCCGTATCGAGTTCGAAACAAAATTTTGAAGATGTCTTCTTCTGTGATTTTCAATTGGTGATACCCAGAATGGAGATCAATATTGGAGAAACAACGTGCACCTTGAAGTTGATCAAAAAAATCTTTAATCCTTGGTAGTGGGTACCTATTCTTGATAGTCACCTTGTCCAGCTCACGATAGTCGACGCACAACCTCATCATCCCATCCTTTTTCTTTACAAACAAAACGGGAACACCCCATGGAGAAATAAATACGTCGAATAAATTTCTTATCCAAAAGTTACCTTGACTGAACTTTGAGTTCCTTTAGTTCAACATGGGCCATTCGATAGGATGCTTTAGATATAGTAGTTGTACCAGGTACGAGATCAATAACAAAGTCGATTTCCCTATTTGGCGGTAGACTTCGTAGATCATCGAGAAACACGTCAATAAATTCACGTACAATTGGTACATTTTCTATAGAAGGACTCTCTTCCAACAACTCTAATAATGATTATGAGGTTTTGACTTAGCCCCACAAAATAAAAATTGGGCGCTTCAGGGGGTTGAAATAACACTTCTTTTCAGGGTATTCAATAGTTGCATAGTGCTTTGATAGCCAATCCATCCCTAAAATAATGTTCAAAGTCATGGACATCCAAGAGGATAAGATCGGCTGACAGTACGTGCTCTTCAATCACTAAAGGGTAGTCATTTTATAACTCTACTTACCTCCATAATCTTCCCATGAAGGTGTAGATAGATAAAAAGGTGCCTCTAAAAGTACAAATGGAATCCCTAATTTTTGAGCTAATAAAGGTTTTATAAATGAGTGACTAGCACTCGAATCAAATAAAATACAAGCAACCATTCCACATTAAAAACTAGTACTTAAAACAACAGTCGGAGAATGATCGACGTCCTCTTTAATCAACATATACACTCGAGCTTGGGTCTTCTTTTGATCATTGTTGTTGTAGAAATTTCCATCACTATCCTTAGCAACCAGGTTTTCCGCACTTGAAACACACGCATGTACCCATACAACATTCACCAAGGTGTTCCTTCTCACACTTCTGACATGTTCTCACTGGCTGTTTTCCTTGTTGTTGTTTTTTGTTGTTTCCACCACCAAATTTCCTTTTCTGATTGTTCCCCTTCCAGAAATTTTCCTTAGAATTGCTTCCATTAGGCTTCTGACCACTTAAACAGAATTTCCTTTGGTCTGGGTCTTAGTGTTATGCTCTTTCCACTAGCAATGCCTTATTGACCACTCTAGTATAGGTAGTGAGTTCAAACGAAATCACTGCTTGCCTGATACTAGCTTTCAACCCTTCCTCAAAGCGTCTGGCTCGACTTTTTTTCTGCGGTCTCCAAATCTATAGCAAACTTCACTAATCGTGTGAAAGTAGCTTTATACTCGGTGACAGTTTTACTGTCTTGCTCTAACTTGACAAACTCTCTCTTTTCCCTGTCGAATGCTTTCGAAAAGTAATGATTGAAAAATACATTCTTAAACATTTCCCAAGTGAAGGCTTCAATATTATTTTCATATCGACGTTTAATCAGTCGCCACCAATCATAAGCGTCTCTTTGTAACATGTAGGAAGCAAAGTTAATCTTATCTACATCAGTGCACCCAACAACAAGAAATGTTTTTTCAATCTCGGTAATACACATTTCATCATTAAGGGGGTCGGTAGTTCTTTCAAATGGTGGTGGAGATAACTTCTTAAATTTAGAAAATTTATGCTGACCATTAGGTTAAGGAGCCACATGTTGTTGCTGAGCTTGCCCTAAGGCAGCTACTGCTTACATAAATGTTTCCAATGTTAACGGAGTTCCATGTTGATCATTCCCCGTCTCATTACCGTTCACCCCAATTGGTTCACCATTAATACGATATTTAGCGTTCCTAGGAGGCATTCTGGTACAAACAGATCAATTTTAGTAACTTAACATGCCTATCATAACATATAGTTCCATATAACATGCAAATCATACAGTAATGTCATTCTAACTATTAAACATTAAATCTTACCAGCATATTGCAAGAACACCTCTTGTGGCGTGACTCAGTAGTTTTCCTCCTTTATATTTAAAAGAATTTATGAAGTCTACAAAAATGTCTAAACCTTTGCTCTGATACGAAAACTGTAACACCCCATACTAAAAATACCTTATCGATTAAATTCTAGGAAGTGTTATATTCTTTAACGTTAATTGAACATTAAATATGAAATATGTAGCTTAATTTAAAACATAACTTAATCAAATATTTTACTTAAATTTAGCAAATACTGAATTCAATTACTTAAATAGTAAAACTTAGCAGCGGAAACATAGTCAATTAGAAACCAATATGTTTAAGCTAAAACATCAAAATAAAGAATAATTAATCATAAAGCTGCGTCTGAAATCTTTATTCAAAATATTCTACTGAGTCCGGTCCGTCCACAAGGCGTCGTCTCACAATTACTCCTCACCTAAAAAGTTTAAGGAAAACGGAATGAGCTAAAACCTAGTAAGTAAATCCTTACACATACTTAGAAAACATGTACACATCCAAAATCGTTAAATCGTATAACGAAAGCTTTCTATTTGACATACACTTTATAATCATTATAATCACGTTATTTCCTTTGCTTTTGTTTTACATTTTTCATTACTATCCTTCCATGCAAACTTGTCACATTATTTTCTTTATTTTATATGTTTTTACATTTTCCATTTCATTATTTACATAAATCACGAGCTCACTTGTGTAATGTTTATCCAATCAGAGGAGTGGGCCATTATGACAGAACATGTTCCACTACCAGATCTTCGTAGTATCATTCACTCAAATTGAACCGTTGGACAAGTCAAATCATCATTGGTTCACATTGTATCATTGGACAAGCCAATCGATCATTCATTCATATTTTATCATTGGACAAACCAAATGATCATTCATTCACGTTAATCATTAAACATTATCAGGTTCGCCGGTTCCCCGCGTCCCATTTCCCACTCACGTCTTTCATGACATAAACACACACCATGTTTTTTTAAGTTTTTTTATTATTATTTAATATATCTATTTTATGAATCATAATGTGAAAGAATTTAAGTGTGTATACTATCACACATTACCAAAATAATGAACACGTTCGTAACAATTCATTAACATACAATCAAACATCTAATCACATAAGAACATTACCATACAGAAAATTTACATACAAGGGCAACCAAACGAGAATAGAAAGAGATACAATTCATCAATCAAAATTTTCAGAGTATGTCAAACATTAAAATATATGTAAATTTTACTTACCTAATGTCCTTAACAAGATCAAATTGAATAGAGAACGTGAGTTGGCACACTCAAAGTGCGCCAGAACTATTTTGTTTTACACATAAAAAGTATTTTATAAATTTCTCATAAATACTGAAAATAAGTACAAAATCAATAAGGAAGCCACGTATGTTGTACTTTTCATTACGAAAATGAACAAAGAAAGAAGAAAGAAAAGTCTGCGTTTTGCTGTAGTACATCAGAGGTCGAAAACTTAAATTGATAAAAGAAACAAATACAAGGATTCAAGTGGTTTTCAATCTGTACAAAATAAGACGATATACATTTTATTATTATAAAAGTTTCTAATTCATCAATTTTGTTTGATGATTAATTTAAAAATATGGAGACAAGAGACTTAGGGTCTGATAAACCTTTTTATCATGCCAAGACCTTTAATCTGCTTTTCTTTCCCTTTTTCCCACTAACGAGTAGAAGGAAACAATTAGCCAATGGGAAATCTCTTTTCTTCTATGGCTCTAGGACTCGACTTTAAAAAACCTCCTCCCCACTCTTTAAGTAATACCGAGAGAATTGAAAAAGAACCAGTAGTCGTCCAAGGGAAACACGAGCTTATAACGAATGAAAGGAATTAGGGAAAAGTAAGTGGAGATATCCAAAATGCCACCAATTATACTGTCAACTAAACCTAATATCAAATTGTTAAATTTCAACTTCCTTCACTTTGGTACTATTATTATTTATTATTTTAACTTAAGACTTGGAAACTATTTTCACACTCAATGATTTAATTACTAATAAGTTATCAAAGTACATAAATAATTGTGAGAAGTAAATATCAATTAATTTAAAATTTACTTATGCACGTTTGAGTCGTCAGGACACCTTGAATCGATCCTCTACAGAACATTCAATTGATTCATTTAAAATATTAAATCAAATAATCATGATAATATGATGCAATCAATAATAATTAAATGCAAGATTAGTTGGGATGTTACATAACGAGTCTACATACCTTCTTCTCTTATCTTCGAACATTGAACCCTTCAGGTTTTTTCATATATATTTCTTCATCTAAATCACCATTTAAGAAGGCGGTTTTAACATCCATTTGATGAATTTCTAAGTTATTCAATTCTGCTATAGCAATTAACAATCGAATGGATGTGATCCTTGTAACTGGAGAATAAGTATCAAAGTAGTCTAGACCTTCCTTTTGCTTATAACCTTTAGCAACAAGTCTAATTTTGTACTTATCAATTGATCCATAAGGCTTCATCTTCTTCTTGAAGTTCCATTTACAACCTAAAGGTTTACTTCCTATTTGTAGATCTACAAGTTCCCATGTATGATTTTCCATCATGGATTCAATTTCACTGTTAATAGCCTCTTTCCAAAAAGGAGCTTCAGGAGAAGTCATCGCTTCTTCAAAAATTTGAGGCTCATTTTCTAACAAAAAAGTTAGAAAATGAAGTCCAAAAAACTTTTTAGTCCTTGCACTTTTACTCTTCTGAGCTCTTCACTTTCTTCCATGGAATTTTATTGATATCTCCTTGAACATGAATTCTTTTAAGAGAACTATGAACTTGATAAGATTCTTATAAGGAAATACATCTTCAAAAAATGTTGCATTCCTAGATTCAATAATTGTATTTACATGTATATCAGGAATATCTGATTTATGCACAAGAAATCAGTATGCACTACTATTAGTAGCATAACCAATAAAAATACCGTCAATGGTCTTAGGTCTTATTTGAACCCTTTTAGTAATAGGAACAACTACCTTAGCTAGACACCCCCATAGTTTTAAGTATTTATAGGTAGGTTTTATCTCCTTCCATAACTTATATGGTGTCTTATTTGTTTGCTTATGAGGTAATTTATTGAGAATGTGATTTACGAAAAGCAATGCTTCCCCTATAAATTTTGTGGTAAACCAGAACTTATCAACATAACATTCATTATTTCTTTCAATGTACATTTCTTGTGTTCGACAATACCATTTTGTTGGGCTGAATAAGGAGAGGTAGTCTATAACGATCCTTGATTCAGATATTCATATTCACCTCCTCTTTCACTTCTTAGAATCTTAATCTTTTTGCTAAGTTTATTCTCAACCTCATTTTTATAATGTTTGAACTTTTCTAAGGCTTCATTGTTGCTTCTTAGCAAGTACATATAACAGTATCTTGTGCAATCATCAATAAAAAGTAATAAAATACCTTTATCTCCTCTAGTACAGATATCACTGTGAATTAACTCTAGAAGTTCAGTACTCCTTTCTATGGAATGAAAAGGAGCTCTTGGTGATTTTGATTCAACATAAATTTCACATTAATGACTTGGATCAATAGTCACTTTTGGAATTAATTCTAAATTGACTAATCTACACAATGTGTTATAATTAACATGACATAATCTTCCATTATAAGACTCAAGCAAATAAGCATAAGAACTTATTTTATTACTAATAGATGTATATACCACAGCCAATGTTGAAAACGCGGCGCTCGTGCGATGGAAGCGTGGGACTTCTAAAAATTTAGTAAAAAATGAAATTTTTTCGATAAAAAAATAAACGCGACACAATGATTTCCAAATTTTTTTTATTGAAAAATAATTTTCAAGCAGGATCCATTATATATTTATATAATAAATTTAAGACATACATGGATAGGAATCATACACCTTTTGTAGTCTATATCAAGCGTCCTCGCAAACCGACGATCATTTGTTCCCACGAACAACAGACTTCCAGATCCACATCAAGATCTTCCAAGCTAATCCTCAAACACACTAGGACGTGTGTGTGAACGTAGAATAATTCAAAGATACTTTTTTGTCTCTAGATGTACTCAACACATGAGATCTAGAGATTTACTGAGAATGATTAATTTAGTGGGACAATCCTCTGAGAAAGTTCATCTTCATAGCAATTGTATGCTCAACACCCAACCAACCCTCAGACCATTAGAATAATATATATATATATATATATATATATATATATATATTCTAGGCTCATAAGATTTTTAGGGATACACACAAAATAACATTTAATCATCAAATTGCCATTACAGTGGGACCCACTGCAATTTGGTGTACAACTGCTGTGTCACACGGCACTGCAGTTACCGTGAACTAACACAGTGTCTCACGGCACTGTGTGCCACAGCTCTACTATAGTGTAGTGTGACACTACAGTACTACACGCCCACTACTGTAGTGCCATATGGGACTATAGTAGTTCCTATCAATCTCTAATTCATAATCAGTGATTGACACATTAAAATTACTGTGAATTAAATATTATTTTAATTAGATAAATATCCACATATCAGTTAATTCAAAATTAAATTATTTGATTATTTCTATCAATAAACTTATATGTTAGTCCATAATAATAGATTTAGTTGCTTAACATTTTGAATCATTATCTAATAATAATTTAATATTATTTAATTCTATAAATTAGATATATTGTCTCACTTATCAATAATTAGAAAATTAATCGATATAATTATTTATATATAATTTCTGAAAGTTAATATAAATAATTTAATTAATTAATCACGCATATTTATAGCATATTTATGTATTTACCCCAGAATAATTTTTTTTGCAAGTCAATCATTTTCTCATACCTTGAAATATTCACACCCTAAAGTACATAGTACAGATGTGACTTGGGGACTATGAACCAATAATCCTAAGCTTTAATAAATCAGATTATTAATTAAACTCTTTAATTAAATATTCATATTTATTAATTCCATTATTACTCTACGAGTGAATGGCTAATTTATATTCGTATTACAAATTTGAGCTCAATAACCATTCAGTTCCTGAATCAACACTTAAGAGAACCAATATACGATTCGTCAGAAAAGTTTGGATTTCAAATCTTGTAAGATCACGTTCTCATCCATCCACATCACTGAATCTTTAAAACAAAAGTCACTAATATATTTTACAAACAAACCTTAACAAGTGAATCAAAAGATCCAGTAGACATGTATATGAGTTCATGAATACTCATGATTTAGACCGATCTACATATGATCATCAGATTGATGTGTATTAAATCTTTATGATTAGCGGTAAGCTAAGAAAGATATTAATTATCATCGGCCCGATCATATATAATCTTATTATATAAAGTACCATCACTAAGATGTCTATCCACATCAATGATTTGGATCTAGACTATATGCACTCATAATGCTTAGTGAACTGTACTAGCAATCATTCATTAATTATTTCATATTTTAATATGTTGCTGACAATTTTATTCATTACTATGATCTTAATCCTCACATACTAATACAAGATCATAGTCTTATTAATGAATATGAATTTTTAGTTATTTATATAAATTATTCAGTAATAATTTAAAAGAAAAATTATAAGAAAATGTATTTCTCAAAAATTTCATGTTAAAATGACAAATAGACATGCTTTGAGAGCATTACCCCCACCATTCTCCCACTTGCCCCAAAGCAAATATGACATCTCTCTCAACCCCATGTTATGCAAATGACCCTCAAATGACTTCGGAGGAAGTGTCTTGGTAAAAGGATCAGTCAGGTTCTCATATAATGTTATCTTCATAACAGTCACATCCCCTCGATGCACGACCTCTCTCACAAGATGATATTTCATCTCCATGTGCTTGCCTCTTTTGTGACTCCTCGGTTCTTTGGAATTAGCTACCGCTCCACTATTGTCACAGTATAAAATCACTAGCTTGTCTATATCTGGAATTAGTTCCAAATCAGTATAGAATTTTCTGAGCCATACCGCTTCTTTTGCAGCTTCACGAGCCGTTATATATTCGGCTTCCATAGTGGAATCTGCAATGCTGGATTGTTTGATACTTCTTCAAACTACATCTCCTCCACCTAGGGTGAATACTGATCTAGACGTCGACTTTCGACTATCTCTGTCTAATTGAAAATTAGAATTAGTATATCCAATGAGGTTCAGGTCTCCACCTGAATAAACAAACATATAGTTTATCGTTCTCCTAAGATACTTGAGAATGTGTTTTACCGCAATCCAATGTTCCAAATTCTGGATTCAATTGATAACGATTAACAATTCTCACTACAAAACAGATGTCTTGTCTCGTATACAATATAACATACATGAGACTACCAGCAGCTAAAGCATAATAAACCTTTCTCATATCATCTTTCCTCCTAAGGTGTCTTAGTACATTTCTTTAGAGAGGATAATTCCATGTCTGGTAGGTAGTTGACCTTTCTTCAAATTCCCCATAGAGAATCTTTCTAGCACCTTATCAATATAAGATGCATGAAAAAGTGCCAAGAGCTTATTTTTTCTATCTTTTAGAATTTAGATGCTTGGAACATAACTTGCATCTCCCAAATATTTCATTTGAAATTTCTCAATTAACCATTTCTTTACCTTTGACAATGTTTCTACATAATTCACAATGAGTAGAATATCGTCAACATAAAGAACTAAGAAAACCAATATCTTGTCTTTGATGTATTTATAAACACAAGCTTCGTTAATATTTTTCTTGAAGCCATATGATTTAATAGTCTCATCAAAGGTAAGATTCAAGGATCTAGATGTTTGCTTTAATCCATAAATAGATTTAAGCAACTTACATACATTCTTATCTTCCTCCTTTTTCATGAACCCTTCTAGTTGCATCATATAAATATTTTCTTCAAGAGAGTCATTCTAGAAAAGATGTATTGACATCCATTTGCCATATTTCATAGTCTAAATTAGCACCAACAGACAAAAGGATGTGAATAAATTTTAGCATGACAACATGAGATAATGTCTCTTCATAATCAATTCATTGCCTTTGTGTATAGCCCTTGCTACCAACCGTACCTTGAAAGTCTCTATTTTTCCATTTACACCTCTTTTCTTCTTGAAGATCCATTTAATCCAATGGGCCTGACATCTTCAGGTGAATCTACAAGTTTCCAGTTGGAATTGGAATACATCGATTCCATTTCCCGGTTCATGGCATCTTGCCATTTCTCCTTTTCAGGATCATCCATTACCTCTTTGAAGGTTAATGGATCGTCTTTATCAGTGTCAGATACTAGGACATGTGCCTCTAGTTCGTAGTGAATAGGTTATCTTACAACCCTATAACATTGCACCTGGGTTTCCTGAACAGGAACAATGATTTCTACGATTTGACGTTTATCAGTTGATGATGAAGGTGGTCTGATCTCAACAAATGCTAATTCTTCGAGAACTACTTTGCTTCGAGGTATGTAGTTTTCCATATAGTCGTGTTCAAGGAAGGTGGCATTTGTCGATACAAACACATTTTGATCCTTGTAACTATAAAAGTACCCACCTCTAGTCTCTGAAGAATAGCCAATAAATATATACACTTCAAACCTTGAGTCTAACTTTCCGGTCTTGGATCTAAGAACGTGAGTTGGACACCCCCCATATACGAAAATGACTCAAACTGAGTTTGGAGTCATTTTATAACTCTAAAGGTGTCTTACTTACAGACTTAGAAGGCACTATATTCAAAATTTATGTTGCCGTGTGTAATGCATATCCTCAAAATGTAAGTGGTAGTGATGAGTATCTTAACATTGACCTAATCATATACAATACAGTTCGGTTTCTCCTTTCTGAAACACCATTTTACTGGGCATTCCAGATACTGTGAGTTGGGATAAGATTCCATACTCCAGCAAATAATCCTTGAATTATAAATCTAAGTATTCAAAACATCGAGCTGATCGAAGAGTTTTCAATGATTTACCTAATTATTTTTCAGCTTTAGCTTTGAAGTCTATAAATTTTTTAAAAGTTTCAGACATCACTATACACTAGCTCAAGTGGTTCATTGACTTTTTGGCCTTTTCTAATGAAAGGTCTCTTGATCATTTGGCCCTTTCCAACTTTTAGTTCTCTCAAAGTATCATGCTTTGTTAACTTGTTTAACCTATCTAGATTAATCAATTCCAACCTAAGATGCCAAAGATATGTTTTATCATCATCATGAGAAACTCTTCGTCATTTGTTACTTTAAGTTTTGCTGCTTCAAATAATTTAGAATTACTGAATGTGCATTCGGTCAATTTAAGCATATATAGTATGTTCGATATTTTTGCATGACAAATATTGAATCCATTCTTAGAAATAATAAACTCATTATTAATAAAGCAACTTCAAATAATTGTTCATGCAAAAGAGAAAGAGAAGTCAAATATCTCAAAAATCCAGGAATATAATAAATTAAGACAGACTATTCCCAATGCTTTTGCTTACACGAGCACATCACTACCAACTCTCATAATGACCTCGCCATCAGCCACCTCCCTTGACAAATCAAGCATTTGCAAATAAGAACATACATGGTTAATGACCCCTGAATCCAGTATCCAGGATGACAAATCATATTCCACTAAATAAGCTTCAAGTACAAGTAAATCATATTTACCTTTCTTTTTCAGCTCGGAGAGATACTTGTTACAGTTTCTCTTCCAATGACTTTCAATCCCACAATGGAAACATTTTCCCTTGGGCTTGTTGTCGTTCTTGTTCTTCTTGACTTCTTGGCTTTCTTCCCTTTCTTGTTCTTACATTTTCCCTTACCATTGATCTTCTTCATATTGTTTAATTTTAGTAACAGTGGAAGAAGGCTTTGCCTCACCCACTTTGGTCATACTTTTATTGAGTAACTCAAAAATCTGCAGTTCATTCAACAATCGGGTTATGTTGAATTGCAACTTGTTCATAACATAATTAGTGGTAAACGCAGAAAAAGCAGGTGTGAGTGATTTAAGTTTAATGCTGACTTGAGTTCGTTCATTAATGGTCACCCCATGTACTTCTACTTCATGCATTATGTTGATCATGTTCAATACATGTTCATGAACATAAGTACCTTTCTTTATCTTGGTCGTTATGTAGCTCCTAGTAGCCTCATGGTGAATTTTATCAGACTACCAAATATCGCCTGTAGAGATTTCATACTCTTGTAGGCAGTCTTCATGTTCTCATGCTTGGTTCTCAGAGCATCATTCATGCTCGCAAGCATGTAGCACTTTGCTTTGTTGTTGGATTGAATCGAAGCATCAAACTTGTCACTAACCTTCTTAGAGGCATTGGTAGCAGACTCCTCAGGACATTCCTCAGCAAGAATAAATTTATGGTTCTCACAAATTAGCATCAAGTTTAAATTTGATTTCCATCTTATGAAATTATCAACATTCAATTTCTCAAGTGCAAGTAAAGAAGTAATACGGTTGCTATGATAGACATAATAATAACTGAAAAATAAAACATACATAATCCAATATAATTGAAATAAATATCCAGAATTTGGAAAGTAAATGTGATGCATGAATACAACATATTAAACACATAAATTTAACATTTACTAATCCACGATAAAACAACCTAAGAACTAATGTGCTACCTTAAGATCACTCAGATTAATCTTAGACTGTGTATAAGACATTCTCATTCTTATTAATTAAAACTTAAAATATCTCATATTTTTTTTTTTAACAATAAGATATCACTAATTTGGTCAAATCACAATTGTCCACTCAAAACTTAATTGTGACTTTGTGAGTATAACTCATTATTTTAGATTCCATGACTTGATTTAGAATATGCCGCCTTAGGGTCGGTCAAAACTGAACTACATCACTTAGTCTTATCTTCTTAAGAAGTCCAACCATGGTATTGATATACTCGAAACCTTTCTTGGGCGGATGAAAAAGAAAGCCATCTTGAGGCCCTCACTGTACCTCACAGTGTTATACTAATAATGGAGACCATAAGTTACATTGGCATGTCATCCTTCTCCCACTCACTATTTTAAGATAATGTATTTTTATTTTAACTAATCAATTAATTCCTAATTAATTACTAGTTAAAAAATATAACCATATGAATGTGAAATTAACAGTTAATCGAATCTAATTGGTCTAAGTTCATTTAACCTTTTAAATAGTCTATGTCAAAATTAGGTAGGCTTAGAATAACTAATTAATTACATTAATCAAACTTTTTTAATAAAGATCGTCATCCTCAAAGTTACTATAACCTTTAAATTGGTGTGATTACCAAATTATCAAATTTTAAATAATTAAAACCTAGCGGTTTACATGCAATTGATTTATCAAAATAATTCATATAAACATATTAGGACAATTAATAAATCATGTTTTTTACTGATGAGATGCATGATTAAATAAAACTGTGTGGGGTTTTATATATGGTATATAGTTGACTATTGCATGATCATTTTATCAATCATATCAATAAATAATTATTTAACAATTAAATAAAATAATAATAGACCGAGTGACTATTGAGTATTTCTAAATTACAACAATTGAAATAAAGAAATAAAATTACATAGAGGACATCAAGATTAGATATTTGCAAAATATCTCCTTCTCCACCTAATGTCCATCTTCATAATCTTCAAAATTTGAACAAAATCCTTTTAATTAGGAAAAACTATTTTTCTAAATTAAATATTTTCTTTATAATTATCTTTTAAAATAATTGAATTTGACTTAGTCAAAAATAATTTATTGACTTGATAAAACTTGGGTCAAACTCAATCAATTAATTAATCTTTAATTTTCATAAAATAAAAAATTAATTATTAATTTTAAAATTACATTATTTTCAAAATTTAAAAGATAAAAAATAGAGTTAGGGTTTTCAAAAAACTCTATAGTGATAGGGTAAGTTGGTATTAGAGTTTCTGCGAAACTTCCCTAACTGTGACAATAGTTGCCTACCAAGGAATTCCTATTTCTTTTTTTTTCCTCCACGTTTGTCTTGTGCGTTCTTCATCTTCTCGCGATCGGAATAATTATAAGTTAATATTTGAAAAAATTACAAAAAATTCCTACGCTCTAAAACGGCTTACACAAGATTTGAGAAAAAATTAAAGAACAAACCCTAACCCAATAATCACCAAACATTTAAAAAACAAAACCTTCCATTCATTCATACATATCAAATATATTATGAATAATGCAAGAAAACTCACACAATATTTAATTTATAAAAACCGCTTTGATATCAATTGTTGAAAACGAGACGCTCACGCGGCGGAAGCGTGGGGCTTTTAAAAATTTATTAAAAATGAATCTTTTTTTATAAAAGAAAATCAACGCGACGCAACGATTTTGAAAAAAAAACTTTTCAGTCAGGATTCATTATATATTTATATATTAAAATTTAAGACATACATGGATATGAATCATAAACCTCTTGTAGTCTATATCAAGCGTTTTTGTAAACCAAAGATCCTGCATTCTCACGAACAACGGAATTCGAGATCCACACCAAAATATTTCAAGTCATTCATCAAACACACTACGACGTGTGGGGCACATAGAATAATTCAAAGACACTTTTTCTGTCTTTAGATGTACTCAACACATAAGATTTAGAGATTTAATGAAAATGATTAATTTAGTGAGACAATCCTCTGAGAGAATACGATGATTATTCTTTCAGAGATTTTGATTAACATTTAATCACAGGAGAAAGTTCACCCTGATAGCAACTGTATTCTCAACACTCAACCAACCCTGACGGTACTAAAATAATATCCATATATATTTTCTAAGTTCATCAGATTTTTTGACATATACACAAAATAACATTTAATCACCAAATTATCAATGTAGTGGAACCCACTGTAAAGTGTTGCACAACAGTAGTGTCGTGGCACTACAGTTGCCGTGAACTAACACATTATCTCACGACACTGTGTGATATGACATTACTATAATGTCATGTGGCACTACAGTACTACACACCCACTACTGTAGTGCCACGTGCCACTACAGTAGTTCATGTAAATTTTCGATTCTCAATCAGTGATTGACACGTGGTAATTACTTTGAATTAAATATTTATTTTAATCATATAAATATCCACATATCAGTTAATTAAAACTTAATTTATCTTATTATCGCTATCAACTAACTTATCTGTTAGTTCATAAATAATAGATTTATTTGATTCAAATTTTAAATTGTTATTAATAATGATTTAACATTATCTAATTTCATAAAATAGATATACTATCTCACTTATCGATAATTAAAAAATTAATCGATATAATTATTTATATATAATTTTTGAAAATTAATATAAATAATTTAATTAACTAATCATACATAATTATCTCATAATTTAATTATGTATTTACCCCAAAATAATTTTTTTTTGCAAGTTAGTCATTTTCTCATATCCTGAAATATTCACAGCCTAAATTGCGTAGTACAGAGGTGACTTGGACATCATATACATGTAATCCTAAGCTCTGATAAATCAGATTATTAATTAAACTCTTTAATTAATTAATTTTATTATTACTCCACTATAAATATAAAATTACACTCTAAGAGATTAGAAAATGTATTTACAGAGTATTCTCGTATAGTCCATTGATATAATCATTTCACGTGGTTTGTACTCTAATTATTGGTTTGTAAATTAGAGCGGGTCAAAATTATCATTTACCCTTCTAATTATCTTTTGATCCTTAAGTATCACTAATTCACTAGTGAATGATTAATTTATAATCGTATTATAAATTTGAGTTCAATAACCATTCAATTCCAGAATCAACACTTAAGAGAACTAATATATGATACGTTGGGAAAGTTTAGATTCTAAATCTTATAAGATGATGTTCTTAGTCATCTATATCACTAAATCTCCAAAACAAATGGTACTAGCCTGTTTTACAAAAAATTCTAGACGAGTGAATCAAAAGATCCAGTAGACATGTATAGGAGTTCCTGATTACTCGGGATTCAGAGTGATCTAAATATGATCATTAGCTTGATGGTGTTAAAGCTTTATGATAAACGACAAGTAAATAAAGATATTAATTCACATCGGTTATGTCATATATAATCTTACCATGTAAAGTATATTCACTAAGATATCTATCCACATCAATGATCTGGATCTAGATCACATGCATTCGCCATGCTTAGTGAACCATACTAATAATCATTCATTAAAGATTATATATTTTAATATATTGCTGATAATTTTATTCATTATCTATGATCTTAATTCTTTCGTACTAGTAAAATATCATAGTCTCATTAATGAATATAAAATTTTCAGACATTTATATAAATTATTCAACAATAATTTAAAAAAACAATTATAAGGAAATGTATTTCTACTAAATTTTAAATTAAAATCTCAATACACATGTTTTGAGGGCATTACCCCCAACCGTCAATACATTTATTTCAAATAAACCATCACTAAGATATACATTTTATTCACTACAAGAAATTGATAAAAGAAACAAATACAAGGATTCAAGTGGTTTTCAATCTCTACAAATTAAGAGGATATACATTTTATTCACTGCAAGAATTTCATTATTAGCAATGAAAAATTACATCGCTAAAAGTTGAAAAATCATCTGGAAAAGGTTTTGGTGACGATTTTTTTGTCGCTAAAAAGCCATCGGTAAAAGTGCCTCGATAATACCTTTTACTGACAACGTTTAGTACTTGTCGACAAAACTTTTTATTGACGATGTTAGAGTCATCACTAATTATTTTTACCGACGACGTTTAGTTCGTCAAGAATACCATTTATCGATGAAAAAATTTATCGATAAAATGTTTAGCGACAATTTTATATTCATCTTTAAAAAATTTTATCGATGACACTTAAATTTATCATTTCGTCGCTAAAAATGTAATAAAAACGCCATTGAAAGTCTTTCTCCATAAATTACTTCCACACCTAATAATTTCATCAACAATTAATGATATTCAAAATAAATAATTATATTTTGAATACTAAAATAAAATTCAATTCCATTATATATAACTATCAAAATAAGCATTCCAAAACATAATATTTAAAGTTTGCACAAAACATAAGTTAGAGTATCAAAATATTCTAGTTTGCATTCATATTCATTCTTCTTTAATGGAATTTCATAACCTATTGATCGGAATTTCATAACCTATTGATCGTAAAAATATATCTAATTTATTATTTGTAGCGGCTAAACTGTTATGAGCGACCTCTAAGCTATTCTGAATGGCATGTAAACTATTTATGGTGGCCTCTAATTTGATCTTAGTGGACTCTAATTCGCACTCGGTGACCTCTAATTCACAATTTGTGACATCAAGTTCGCTCTCTGTTGTGGCCTTTATACGGTCATCTTGATCGGCATTAAAATTTTGTCTTGAATGTGGACGTTTTGGCCCTCCATGACCAAGACCACGAGTATACCCTGATCGTCTTCCCTACACCTCTTCACAAATCTCAACATCAGTACGTTCAGGGGTCCCCTCTTCAACCGGCGCATTATGTAGTTCCAACATATGCTCCTAAAAATTCTTATGTTAGTAAAATTTGCTTTTCACACCTTATTAAAGAAAGTAAATCATAACTCATATAATACTGTACACATATCTAATTAATTCATAAACTGAGTACTCATATAATGCAGTACACATATGCATAATTCTACGTGCATCTAATTAATTCGTTAAACAAATAAAAAAACTAATTAATTCATATATAAGAAGTTAATATATAAGTATCCAGCAAATATCAATAGTAAACTCTAATTCCCTTCCCTCCCTCCCCTGTCAAATAATGCAGTACACATATCTAATTAATTCATAAACTAGATGCACATAAAAAAGAGTTTCAGCAGATCAATCATAGCGAATTAATTCAACATAAAGAGCAATCACATACGAGTAAATACTTTCAATTAATTCAACATCGTGCTCTTGAAATCACTATATGTTGAAGCAGCAGATTCTTTTATATAATCAGACGTAACTTTGTTCACCTCAAAATCAAAATCAAATCGAACCTACATAAAAAGAATAAGTTAAATTATCTGTATAAATATACTGATGTTTAAAAACCCAATTATTGCTAACATAATACACTTTACCTTCAATTCGTACTATAATACCAATCTCATTTCAAAATTGAGGGGCATAAGTACCAACATGCATTGTATTTGGGAGTTCTATTTCAACGGGTAGTCTTCCAAATTGAGTCGCTAAACGATCAACTTCAAGGCCTCTAGTATGACCATGACCCTTTCTTTTAGAAGATGAAGTCACTG